>JAVJIF010031961.1:0-215799 GCA_038442645.1 Agave tequilana | reverse complement strand
TTTCCACTATCCACCGAGGATGCCTTTACAATTGGTCTACCGAGGACCGAGCACCGAGCTCCACCGAATACAAAGGACCTCTACCGAAGAGGTTGCTCCACAAGAAGGAATTACAAGAACAAAGTGATCACAACTTGATCACTACACTTTTTCTAATCTTTTACAAACACTCTCACTTCAATTTACAACTTCACTATAGAATGAGTATAGGATTTTGGCTCTATGAAGTGTGGTGAGAAAACTTCAGTTGTAGAGTGATATAGAGAATCAAACACAACTGAAAAACAATCTTGAAAGAGTGGGAATTGAAAGCTTCAACTATTTTTCTTTTCTCTTTTGAAAACAACTAAACTTGAGGAATTTTTCTTAGTAGTATGAAGGAGAGACTTCTCCTCTATTTATAGGGTTGAAAAATAGTTAAAAACATTTTCTTTTCACCTAATTCAACCTGCAAAAGCACCCCAACAACTCTCCAAAAGTCTGTTAAAGAAAAAGAAAACAGATTTTCAGAAAATCCCAAAGAGGAAAGAGCCGTTGCTATTTTGCAGGCTTGGCGGTCGACCGGTCCGGTCGACCGCCAGGCCAGCTGGAAGTAGCCGTTGGCTCCCGGTCGACCGGTCCGGTCGACCGACCCAAAAGGAGGAAACACAGTTTCCTTCTTCCGGTCGACCGGTCCGGTCGACCGAAAATTCCCGAGAGCAGGATGCTCTCTGTCGGTCGACTGGTCCGGTCGACCGACGGACATGCACAAACAGTGCATGTCCAGGCACAGCGCCGGTCGACCGGGCCGTCGACCGATGTTGCCTGACACTGAAAAACAGGGCTGTTTTGAGTTAGAAAAATTTTGATAAATATTTTAAAAATACATATAGCTAAGTATTATGCAGAAAATAGTTTATACACATGTTTAAACAAGTTTTTCAGGATATAAGGTTTTGTACATGTATATATAAACTAAGGCATAAAACTTAGAAATAACCATTTTCAAAAACTATTTTCAAAACATAGGAAATACATGAAACAAGTGTGTGTGCAAATCCTAGAGCCAATTTCCTATATTCAAACTTTAACATTCTAAACTTACAAACTTCTAAAGGACTTCAAAGCTATTCTTCAAGGTGGGCTATCTTCACTTGATCTTCAATGTTGCAACTTGAGCCCAAATTGAATAGTCTTGAGTCCAAAAGCCTTGTATTTGAGTGAGAGTACTTCTAGTATGATAATAAACCTGAAACACACTTAAACAACAATTGTTTATTAGTACAAATAACTAATATGTTTTGTAATCATCAAAATACACTAAACAAGGGTGATTGTAACCTTGGGCCAACAATCTCCCTTTTTGATGATGACAAAACATATAGGTTATTGAAACAAATAAAGGAGGAAAAGCTTGGAAAGCTCCCCCTCAAACAATGCTATGTATTTATCATGAATATGAAAAGCTATGTAAGCATACATAAAGTATTTAACAAACACAATAGTTTTTGTCCAAAAACTCAAATAAACACAAACTTAATTGAAACTCAAATAGTATCAAACTTTATCAAACTTAGAAAGTTTAAATTTAAACACTTATTTACAAACTTATTCTCCCCCTTTTTGTCATACATCAAAAAGGTTAAAAACAAAATTTTAATTTTAAGAATCTATAATACAAACATTCAACTCACCACAAATAAATGAAAATCTAGCATAATCTAGAGGTTTAGTAAAAATATCGGCAAGTTGAAAATCGGTAGAAACATATTCAATAACAATATCACCTTTCTCATAATGATCTCTAAGAAAGTGATACCTAATGTCAATGTGTTTTGGTTTTACTATGTTGATTTGCATTCTTTGTCATGTGAATAGTACTAGTATTATCACAAAATTTTAACATGATCAAAGTGTAAATCATAGTCAAGGAGAGTATGTTTCATCCAAAGAACTTGTACACAACAAGCTCCGGCCGCAACATACTCCGCCTCGGCGGTTGATAGGGCTACCGAATTTTGCTTTTTGGAAGACCAAGATACAAGACAATTACCTAAGAATTGACATGTTCCACTTGTGCTCTTCCTATCTACCCTACAACCCGCATAGTCGGCATCCGAAAAACTCTTCATTTCAAATAATCCGTTTTAGGATACCATAAACCCATTTCAATAGTGCCCTTAAGGTATCTAATTATGCGTTTAACCGCTATTATGTGAGATTCTTTAGGACAAGATTGAAAACGTGCACAAAGACAAACGAAAAACATAATATCTGGCCTACTAGCCGTCAAATAAAGCAAGCTACCAATCATGCTTCTATAAAGTTTAATGTCTACACTTTTACCTTGTTCATCCTTGTCAAGCTTTGTAGTTGTTGCCATGGGAGTTTTGCTTACTCTTGATCCTTCAAGCCCAAACCTTTTGATTAGTTCCTTTGTGTACTTGGCTTGATTGATGAAGATCCCATCCTTCCTTGCTTGATTTGGAGTCCAAGGAAATAGTTGAGCTCCCCCATCATAGACATTTCAAATTCATCCTTCATGCATGACTCAAAGCTTTGCAAAGAGATTCATTAGTAGAACCAAAAATAATATCATCTACATAAAATTTGCACAATAAGAATGTCATTTTCTACATGTTTTGTAAACAAAGTTGTATCAATTTACCTTTCTTAAAACCATTTGAAATCAAAAATGAAGAAAGTCTTTCATACCAAGCCCTAGGGGCTTGTTTTAAACCATAAAGAGCTTTATCTAATTTAAAAACAAATCTGGATGTGTAGGATCAACAAACCCGGGGGTTGTTCAACATACACCTCCTCTTCAATAAATCCATTTAGAAAAGCACTTTTAACATCCATTTGAAATAATTTGAAATCTTTATATGAGGCAAATGCTAATGTCATCCGTATGGCTTCAAGCCGTGCTACGGGTGCAAAGGTTTCTTCAAAATCGATCCCTTCGATTTGAGTGTAACCTTGGGCAACTAACCTAGCCTTGTTTCTAACTACATTACCGATTCATCCAACTTATTCTTAAAGATCCACTTAGTACCAATTGTTGGTCTATCGTGAGGCCTAGGAACAAGGTGCCAAACTTGGTTGCGCTCAAATTGATTGAGCTTCTCTTGCATGGCTAGCAACCAATATGAATCGGCCTCGGCTTCGAGCACATTTTTGGGTTCTATGTGTGAAATAAATGCAAAGTGGCCACAATAATCTTGAATTTTAGAGCGAGTAGTTACCCCTTTTGATACTTCACCTATGACGAGGTCCTTGGGATGATGTGGATTGTATCTCCAATCCTTTGGTAGTGGTTGAGTAGGCTCCACCTCATGTGTTTGATTTTCATTCTCTTGTGCCTCTTCCACTTTAGCATTGCTTCCTTCATCATCCTTTGGTTTGTCTCCCATAGTAGAAGCATCCTCCAAGGTCACTTTCTCCATGCCTTCATCCAATGCATCTATCTCTACAACATTCTTAACAAACTTGTTAGATTCCTCAAACTTAACATGAATAGACTCTTCAATAGTCAAAGATAATCTAATGAAAACTCTATAAGCTTTACTAGTGTTTGAGTAACCTACAAAAATAGCCTCATAAGATTTAGGATCAAATTTTCCCAAATTATCTTTTGTATTTAAAACAAAACATTTGCATCCAAAAACTTTAAAATAGTAACATTAGGTTTTCTAGAAAAATACATTTCAAAAGAAGTTTTAGTAGTATTTTTACACAAGAAAACACGATTAGATATGTAGCATGATGTATTTACGGCCTCGGCCCACAAATAATGTGGTAGACCATATTCACTTAGCATTGTCCTAGCCATCTCTTGTAATGTTCTATTTTTCCGTTCAACTACTCCATTTTGTTGTGGAGTTCTAGGACAAGAAAGTTCATGCTTTATTCCATGTTCATCACAAAAAGTGGTAAAGGGTTGGTTAATGAATTCACCTCCTCTATCACTTCTTATTCTCAAAATCAAAGAATCCTTTTCTTTTTCAACTCTTTTCTTAAAAGTTTGGAAATACGAAAATGCTTGGTTTTTGTGTTCAAGAAAGAAAACCCATGTAAATCTTGAAAATCATCAACCAAACATAAGCAAATCTATTCCCACTTAGACTTTTGGTTTGTGTTGGGCCAAATAGATCCATATGGATTAATTCCAAAGGACGTGATGTCATGATATCCTTAATTGACTTGAAAGAAGACTTAGTTTGTTTCCCAAATTGACATGCGTCACAAACTCGGTCCTTTTCAAAATTCAAGCAAGGAATACCTTTCACCATTTCCTTTGAATTTAATCTAGAAATATGATCAAAAGAAATATGCCCTAATCTCCTATGCCACAACCAAGAGTCATCATCGAGGGCTTTCAAACAAGTAATATTACAAGACATGTTCAACATATCAATCATATAAACATTACTTTCACGAAAACCGGAAAATACACAAACATTAGAAATTCTATCAATAACTTTACAAGTAACATTATCAAAAACTACATCAAAACCTTTATCACAAAGTTGACTCACACTCAAGAGATTATGCTTGAGGCCATCAACTAAAACTACATTTTCAATTAAAGGAGAGGTGCCAAGTTTTACATTACCAATACCGATGATTTTACCCTTGGCGTCATCTCCGAAGGTGACGGTGCCACTTCATGATATCTTGATAGGGTTGCAAAGTTGTTGATGTCCCAAGTCATGTGCCGTGAGCAACCGCTATCAAGATACCACAACCTCTACGTCGTTGGGCTTTGGAAAGTACCTACATCATTTAAAACAATAGTTGACTTTGGTACCCAAACTTTCTTGGGTCCTTGAAAGTTAGTGTTACGAACCCAAACATTATGATGTGATGCAATTAGTCTATCATAACAAAAATTAGCTAAGTGTCCTTTCCGCCCACAATGTGAACATGAGTACACTTTTCTATACATGAAAGCATGATGTGTAGTGTGAGCATGTTTTGGGGTTTTGCCATGTTGTTTAGGTTGTGTAGCATGAACATGAACATAAGCATTTTTCTTTGGGGCTTGCTTCTTAGGAAACATAGCCTCAATTTTCTTCTTGTTAAATTCACAATTTTTCAAAACAACACTTAATGAATCTAATCTTTCTTTAAGCATAGAAACTTCATTAGAATCAATTAGTGGGGCCTTACCTTTGCAAGAAATCTTATATTTTTCAAAATCATTTTTAGTAGTGGTCAAGTTGGAAACCAAATCATCCTTTTCTTTTGTAAGAGTAAAACTTGATGACTTAAAGATTCATTTTCCTTTTTCATTTTTAAATACTTTTTCTTCAAGAAATCATAATTTTGTGATAACTCAACAAAAGCTTCTCCTAATTCATCCATGGAGAGTTCATCATCAAAAGGGGTGGAAGGGGTTACCTTGCTTGTGCTTTCATTGGCCATGAAGCACATGTTGGCGGTGTCAATCTCTTCTTCGGATTCGGTCTCCGAATCCCAAGTTGCCTTCATAGCCTTCTTCTTGTAAGGCTTCTTTGAAGTGGAAGGCTTTGCTTTTTCCGGACACTCCGCCACAATGTGTCCCGGTTTTTGGCAATTGAAGCATATGATCTTTCTTTCTTCTTTGCCTCCTTGTCATCTCCTTCTACCTTGGTACTTCGCCTTGTTGTACATCCTCCGGACATTCTTAACAAGGAGTGAGAGCTCTCATCATCTTCTTCTTCATCATCTTCATCGGAGTGTGTAGCTTGACTCTTGAAGGCGATGGTCTTCTTCTTGGTAGGAGCCATGTCCTCCCTTGCTTTCCTTTCCATCTCATGGGTTTTGAGGTTCCCAATGAGACCTATAAGCTCCATCTCTTCATTGTCGTTGAGTTCCTTCAAGGTTGTAGCTTTAACTTCCCATGAAGGAGGAAGAGCCCGGATGATCTTCCTTACTCTTTGATCATTGTTGATATCTTCACCTAAGGAAGAGAGTCCATTAGTAATCTTGGTAAATCTTGTAACCATATCATCTATGGTTTCATTTCTTGCATGCAAAATGTTTCATATTGAGACCGAAGAAGGTCAATCTTAGCCTTCTTTACTTGTGAGGTCCTCTCATGTGTGACTATCAAGTGTGACCAAATCTCATATGCGGATTTGCAATGTATAACCCTAGATATGTCATCATCATTAAGGGCTTGTAGAAGTGCATAGTGAGCTTTGGCATTGGCATCGAATTCCTTAGTCTCTATTTCGGACCAAGTGGATTCGTCACCGGGGGTACACTAAAGGACTTAGTCACGGCCTTTGCAACTCGGCTACCTAGAGATTGCAAAAACACGGTCATCTTAACTTTCCATATGGGAAAGTTAAGTCCATCAAACTTAGGAGGGGTTTTAATTCCATCGGCCATTTTTACTATATGAGTATGAATGAAATGATTAGCAAATTAGGATCTTCTCTAAGGTGGTTAAACCAAATCCTAGAGTCCAAGCTCTGATACCAATTGAAAAACACCTAGAGGGGGGTGAATAGGTGTGAATGCTAATCTAATGATCTTTTTAAACTTTAATTAAATGAGTGATGCAACGATCTCTCAAAACACGACTAAGAGCCGAATACCCCTTGCGAGGTTCTGAACTCCTTCCTCCCAATTCCCCTAGATATGGGTTAGAGGTGCGCAATGCAATCATGTTGTATTGAGGTGTGATCGATCAATGCCAAGTATGATGATGAGAAATGAGATGCTCACAATGTAACACAACAAGTATAGCAAGTAAAGTAAACAAGACAAGATTGCACAAGTAGAGGGTTAGTTCTCAAGCAAATAATTCAAGACAATATAAAGCAAGAGAAATGTAAAGCAAGAATAACGCAAAGGCAATCGCAAACAAGATGATTTGTTTCGAGGTTCGAGCACACTTGCTCTAGTCCCCGCCTTCACCTCCGTGAAGGGTTTCCACTATCCACCGAGGATGCCTTTACAATTGGTCTACCGAGGACCCAGCACCGAGCTCCACCGAATACAAAGGACCTCTACCGAAGAGAGGTTGCTCCACAAGAAGGAATTACAAGAACAAAGTGATCACAACTTGATCACTACACTTTTTCTCAATCTTTTACAAACACTCTCACTTCAATTTACAACTTCACTATAGAATGAGTATAGGATTTTTGGCTCTATGAAGTGTGGTGAGAAAACTTCAGTTGTAGAGTGATATAGAGAATCAAACACAACTGAAAAACAATCTTGAAAGAGTGGGAATTGAAAGCTTCAAACTATTTTTCTTTTCTCTTTTGAAAACAACTAAACTTGAGGATTTTTCTTAGTAGTATGAAGGAGAGACTTCTCCTCTATTTATAGGGTTAAAAATAAGTTAAAAACATTTTCTTTTCACCTAATTCAACCTGCAAAAGCACCCCAACAACTCTCCAAAAGTCTGTTAAAACAGAAAAAGAAACAGATTTTCAGAAAATCCCAAGAGGAAAGAGCCGTTGCTATTTTGCAGGCTTGGCGGTCGACCGGTCCGGTCGACCGCCAGGCCAGCTGGAAGTAGCCGTTGGCTCCCGGTCGACCGGTTCCGGTCGACCGACCCAAAAGGAGGAAACACAGTTTCCTTCTTCCGATCGACCGGTCCGGTCGACCGAAAATTCCCGAGAGCAGGATGCTCTCTGTCGGTCGACTGGTCCGGTCGACCGACGGACATGCACAAACAGTGCATGTCCAGGCACAGCGCCGGTCGACCGGGCCGGTCGACCGATGTTGCCTGACACTGAAAAAACAGGGCTGTTTTGAGTTAGAAAAATTTTGATAAATATTTTAAAAATACATATATAGCTAAGTATTATGCAGAATAGTTTATACACATGTTTTTAAACAAGTTTTTCAGGATATAAGGGTTTGGTACATGTATATATAAACTAAGGCATAAACTTAGAAATAACCATTTTCAAAAACTATTTTCAAAACATAGGAAATACATGAAACAAGTGTGTGTGCAAATCCTAGAGCCAAATTTCCTATATTCAAACTTTAACATTCTAAACTTACAAACTTCTAAAGGACTTCAAAGCTATTCTTCAAGGTGGGCTATCTTCACTTGATCTTCAATGTTGCAACTTGAGCCCAAATTGAATAGTCTTGAGTCCAAAAGCCTTGTATTTGAGTGAGAGTACTTCTAGTATGATAATAAACCTGAAACACACTTAAACAACAATTGTTATTAGTACAAATAACTAATATGTTTTGTAATCATCAAAATACACTAAACAAGGGTGATTGTAACCTTGGGCCAACAAGTTTTCATGAAAATTAGAATTTATACTTGTACATAGAATGGGCCACAAGTAAATCTTTTTATGTTTGTACTTGAATGCCTATTTGTACCCATTAGATGTGCTAGTATAGTCTAGTTTTGATGATTCATGTATTCTAACTTGTATTTCTTATTTTGGATATGTTTCTATGATCATGTGTTTTAACTTCATGTATATGTCTATCTTATCCAACTATTGATTATACATATACATCCTTTGAGCCGTGCCTTCATGCATATACTTTTGTGGACTCATTATGTTTAGGATATGTATGTATACTTTAGTTTGTACATGACATACATATGCCTTGAAGTTTAAATCGTTTTGATGATTTTCATGTTTTTAGGTAATTTCAATTGGTAATGAAAATTTAGTTTTTCATGTGTTAATGTTTTTAAAGGAATTTCATTTGAGCTTGAATGCAAATTTTCATGATTATGTATTTCACATTACACTCGTTCACTTACTTTATTATGTTTCTCATGAGTATGTTTTCATGAGTATGATATGGGATTTATGGACTTTGAGTGTTAGTGATCATGTGATTTTCATGTTTTCATGAAAAATAATTTTGTGTTATTCCTTGCTTGAAGGATTTCGTACTAGTTTATATTTTTTAACTAGTTCGTGTTCTCCACTTTGGTAGAGTTTTTCAAATACTTTATATTTTCAAACCTATTTTTGAAAACCCTACCTTCTAAGGGCAGTTGGATGGGAGACCATGCTCATGTATGCTTTATGGTAAAAATCATTTTAAACTTGAACATGATTGGGAGGATAGGTATATGAGATATACACTTGATATTATTGTTGTTTCAA
The DNA here is from genome assembly GCA_038442645.1 of Agave tequilana. Taxonomy (NCBI): domain Eukaryota; kingdom Viridiplantae; phylum Streptophyta; class Magnoliopsida; order Asparagales; family Asparagaceae; genus Agave; species Agave tequilana. The sequence goes on along the minus strand of JAVJIF010031961.1, from coordinate 206,719 downwards.
TTGGTATCATTGGATTCTTTCAATTGGTATCAATATTGACATTTTTGTATACTCATATATTTTTTTGTGTATATGTATGCCTGCACTTCAAAGAGTATCAATTTCAATTGGTATCTAATTTTTCATACATATATATATTTTTATTTGTGCTTATTATACTCATATATCTTAGAGCACAAATTTTGATCATGATAAAGCTTGTTTTATAATGACTATCTTGTTTCAATTGACTAGTTTTCAATTGATATCCATATACAAGCTTATTCATTGTTTCATTTGGTATTTCATAAAGAGGGAGAAAAACTTGTATTTCATCTTTCAATTGGTATTTGGTTTACTATGTATTTTGCATTCTACTCCCTTGCTTTATGATAGAAAATAATGATTTCATTGGTATCTTATGCTTTAAAGAATAATAATTTCAATTGGTAAAAAATTCAAAATTTGCATTGTTTAATTTCAATTGGTATCAATATTGTTTATTTACAATTGGTATGTTATTGTTTACTTATCAATTGGTATCAAGATTTTTGTTTTTTTTAATTGGTATAGTTTCACTTTTAACTTGGTATCAATATGCACCTCATTGACACATTTTTAATTGGACCCCTTATTTACATCATTTTTGTTTTAGACAAAAGGGGAAGAACATTGTTTTATTGTTTTTAACCCTTTTGTTGATTCCTTGTTTCAAACAAAAGGGGGGAAAATTTATTGTTTTGTTTTTTACTTTAACCCCTTTATTGATGATTGACAAAAAGGGGGAGAATTATTTGTGAGTTTAATATGCATCTCAAATATATATATATATATATATATATATATATATATATATATATATATATGCATGATTGGTACAAGTTTTTATATGCATATTTAATGTTTTGAATATATTAGTTTAATTGATATCTAGAGCATGTTTTGTTTTTTTTGAATTTCATTGGTATCAAGAGCATTTTATTGTTTATGCATATCTATGCATGTTTCATGTTTCATATTCATTGCATATTTATTTATTTGTTTATGCATGAGTTAAGGGGGAGCTTCTTTGAAGCTTAACTTTAATCCATGCATATATAACTCCATGAGTTTTGTCATCATCAAAAAGGGGGAGATTGTTGGCCCAAAGGCCTTCCACTCTAGTTTTGATGATGATTAACTCATGTAGTTATGTGTACTAATAATCTTGTGATTTTAGTTTCAGATCATTAATCAAGTTATTAGTTGGTGATTAGCTTCAACAAGATGTTTTGGAAGCTTGTCACATGGTGATTCAAGAGCCCGAGCGACAAGATCGTATATAGCACTCATTGGAGTCAAGCTCGGTGAATCACGGTTTGGATCGAGTCGGCTTGGAGACGGCGCTCTACAAGAAGACATCGGTACTATAGTTTAGTTTTGTATTTAGATCCAAATTGTAAAGATTAGAATAGTATGATATGCTCAAGTTCACAACAAACACGTTTCATGTTTTGGATATTGGTTTTCAGTTTTTCCGTTTTGGTTTAACCGATCTTGGTTTTCATGAATAGATATTATATCAAAATAAGTTTACATGGTTTAGTGTATATTAGATTTGTTCTATATACATGCATGCTTCAACTACTTAGACAAACTTACCTTGATATACCTATTCATGTGTTTTAGGTTTTGTGTTTTAACAAAACTTATTTTTGGAATTAAAGTCAAAAACATGGATATATATATATGTTTCATATATATTGGACTTATGTCCATATGCATCATGCTTCAAAGTGTTTAGATATCATGTTTTTGTATTTGGATGAGTTTTGGACAAAACGTATTTTCTATTCAAAAATCTAAGTTTTAGAAAATACGGTTTTTGGTTTTTGGCAAAATTTCTATAACACAAAAATGGTCCATATTGTTTGAAATTTGAGTTGAAATTTTTAACACAAGTTCATATTTCATTGTAAAATGATAAAATTATTATTGTGTAATTTAGAGATTTTTATGGGAATTTTTAGGATTAAAAATTACATGTTTTTCTGACCAGAACTGCTGCTGCCAGGCTAAGTCGGTCGACCGGACGGTCGACCGTACCAAGTAGCCGATCGACCGTCTCTGTCGACCGACGTGCACGGATACGTGCACGCTGGCTGCCCCATAAGCCGGTCGACCGCTCGGTCGACCGACTGAGAGCAGGTTGCTCTCTGTTTGTTCCCGGTCGACCGAGCTGTCGACCGGCCAGAGAGCCGTTGCTCTCTGGTTCTGGGGACGGTCGACCGCCCGGTCGACCGGTAGCTGCCAGCGGTCAAATGTGACCGTTGGACGGTCGACCGACTGGTCGACCGGTGGTTCATTTTTGGCAGGATCTGCTGCCAACGGCTAGTTTTGTAAATGGGCTATAAATACCTCATTGGAAAGATGTTTTCTCTAAGAATTTTTGGACGAATTTTTTGAGCTTTCTCTAGTGTTTTCACAGCAATCAAAAAAGTTTTGGGCTTTAATTGAACAATCTATTTGGTGTTTTTGCTAGGGTTTGGAAAATCAAAGAAAAGGGTTTTTGGGAAAAGTGTTTGATTCAACTTCTTTATCTTGGTTTCTAGTTTTTCCTAAGGATTTTCTTTGAGTTTCTGATTTCCATTCCTTTGGTTTTCTCCACACTTGAGCTACATCTACTATCTTATTCTATAGGATCTTTGTGTGGGAAAAGAGATTGTTTGTGGTCTTTTGATCACCAAGTTGTAAACCCAATCTTTGCTTGGCTTTGTGCCTTACCCTCATTGTGTTGAGGAGGTTGTGCAAGTGGGTAGTATCCCTCAAAGTGTGAGGTGATCCTTGTGTAAGCTTTGTGTTAATCTCTCAAGTTGTGACGTGATTGTTTGTTGGCTTGGTGCTTTGCCTCAAGGAGGAGGTTGTGTTTGTAAGGAGAGGAGTTGGGTACTCCTTGTGATTGTATTGCCCCAAATCCTCGGTGGAGGTTCCCTGTGTGGGAGTCCTTTGTGGACAAGCTAGTGGATTCGAAATCCTTCTGGGTGAAGGCGGGGACGTAGAGCTAGGTGCTCGAACCTCGAAACAAATCTTGTTGTTTGCGCGTGTTCCATTGACTCTTACTCTTTCTCTCTCTCTCTTTGTATTGTGCCTTGCATTATTTCACAATTGTCATTCATATCTATTTGCTTGGCTAGCTTGTGTGTGCTTCAATTGTTGTAATTGTAATTAGTTTTTAAATTCTGCATTAAGTTCATTAGATTAGCATATCACCTTTTTACCCCCCTCTAGGTGATTTTCAGCAAACATCTCGATTAGACCGTATTGAGGCCGGTCTTAGGCGTTCACAGTCAGCTGGATCTAGCACCACCGCTGGTCCAAAACGACGACGAGGGTGACACTGTTTCTTTACCTATTTCATGCATACTTTATCTTGCATACATTGGGGACAATGCATGAGATAGGTATTTGGGGGTAGATACTAACTTAGGATTTTTATTTTCTTTTTAGGATTTTTCATTTTCTTTTTAGGTTTCATTTTCTTTTTAGAATTTTTTATTTTCTTTTTAGATTTTTCATTTTCTTTGTAGAAAATCATAAAAAAGAAGAAAAATAAAAAAAAGAAAATTTTGATCCATTTTTAAAGAATCAAACTTGATCTTAGGAATTAAGGATACTCTAAACTAAGATTTCTTAATATAAGTCCAAAAGAGGAGTTTTGTTGTATTTTTAGATTAAGTAAGAAAAAGGATAAGAAAGATAGCTAGATTTTATTCTCTCTTTAGCATTATATACATTAAACATATTGAGGGATTAATCAAAGACTTAGTGATTCTATTTACACATATATATAATATAATAAAAAAAATAGAAACATATATATAAATAAATAAATAAAATAATTACTTAGCCACTAATTAAGCTGGTTAGTTGTGCCTTAAGAAGCATGGCTAGTCACGGCTAAAGGTGGCTAAGTCCTTAGTATTCGTGGCCTAGTTTACTCGAGTCCTTGAACCTTAGGGATGTATCTTCATCTGGTGCCCTAAGACCGACTGGTTTGGGAGTCATCGGTAAGAGGCTCGCTATATAGGTAATTAGAAAGCCTAAGGAAGCTAAGGAGGTGTAAATAATAAATAAAAAGAAAAATAAAAATAAAAGAAAAATAAAAATATTGTATATATTAGTAAATAAATGAACTTTAGTCTAAGAAAAATCCTTCATATTTATATATGTATATATACTAGGCTTGATGCAAAATCCGGTTTTCGCTCTATTCCTTAAAAACTTAACCTAAGTTGAAAACAAAACTCTAAATAGACACTTATAAAAAGAATGACAAGTTTAGGGTAACCCGAAACCTATAGATCAAGGAAAATTCTTGAAAATATGGATCATAAATTTTTTCACTAACATTTTTTCTTTTTTGGATTTTTGTGGGTGCAATCCGCTGAAAACCCTCAGGAGACAACACTCCTCCTCTAGGGTAACCTAGAGGTTTAACGACTTGTTGCACGAGCTCAGTGCAATCGTGACACCTATGAAAGTGGTTCAATAATTTAGCTAGGATTTTTTCTCTTTTTGCTCGGGAACGAGCAAAAGCTAGGTATGGGGGTGTGATTAGAGTTCATTTTTGCATCATTTTCCACTTCCATATCATGCTTTATGTAAAAAAAAAAGATTTTTTATTGCTTTTCTCTCTCCTTTTTCAGGTCCACCATTAATGGAGATGAAGGCCCATAATCAAGGAATTTTCAAGAAATTAATGGGATTAATTAAGGAGCCAAAAGAAAAAGCCCAAAAGAGAAGCCCAGATCTAGAGTCGTCCACGAATATCCCCAACTTTTTAGAAGATCCAGCGAGGCATACGAACCGTAACAGAATGGCAACAGAAATCGTTGGCGCAACGGCCAAGATTCTGCCACGGAAACGCGGCTCTGGCCGCGGATCCGCGTCAAGAATCTGGCGTTGAGCCAGCGTTTAATCCCACGGCCGAGATTTGAGGACCTCATCTCCTGGAGCCTATAAATAGACCCCTAGGGCCTCTGCGAAAGAGAGAGGAGAGAATAGGAGAGAAGAGCTTGTATTTTTGAGAGAATTGTAGGGATTTTCTCTAACTTTCTTTAGTGCTCTTGTAATCTTCTTTCTCCTAGAATTCTGCAAAGAGAGAGAGAGTGTGAGATCTTGTAATTGAAGTGATGACAACTTGAATGCAACGATTGATCCATCTTTCTTCTCATCTTTACTTGTTCTAGTGCTTTACTTTCTTCAAGTTTTTATTACCATTGCATCTTCTTTTACAATGAATTGTTGTGTGCTTTTCATTTCATTATCTAGCTAACTCTCTAACATGACTAGCTAACCACTAACTTTACTAACTTCTAACTCGTGGGTGATTGCTAATTCATGTGATTCATTGGATGCTTTATTGTGATCTTGTAATTTCAAGTCTCTATTATTCTCAATGAAGATGAGTTACTTTAATTCTTGGCAAATGCTTGTTTTCATTCCATATGATTCATGTGAGCCTCATTTAGAGCCTTGTCTTTAGAACAAGTGCCTTAATGGAACATGGAGATGGAGCACCTAACTATGCTATTTGTTGTACAATTTTTCTTACTTCAATGCTAGCTCGAGTATGGCTTTGAATGACTAATGAATCTTGTATCTTCTTCCTTAGCATTACCTTGAGTGACACTCCTTGATTCCACCATTGAAAATCTATCTCGGGAGCCGATGAATCAATGAGGCTACAAGACAAGCCGAGAAGATCACTCATCCTCCATATGGGAAAGTATTTTGACCAAACAAGTAAGACAAACCTTTGCCGATAAATCAACATGAGGCATGCTTCACCCTATGAGATTAGTAAGTTAGTAAATTAGAAGAGTTAGCTAGTCATGATTTTTTCTCTCTAAAAGTCTTTTCAAAGTTTCCCTTCTCAAAGTTTTCTTTTCAAGCTAGTAAAGTTTTCCAAGTTCATTTCCATTTTCCTTCCATCCTTTTCCTTTTTATGCAAAAAAAATCCACAAAGAATTTTTCCTCTATTTTTCATGTCATTTTGTTTTTCTTGAACATAGAAGAATTTTCGTTTTCTTTCTTCAAACAAACTCAATTTCGAAACTGTAAAGCTTCCATCGCAAGCTCTCCCTGAGGATCGACCCGTAATAGCTTATGCTATGACGGTAATTTGGAAGGAGTAAAGAAAAATTGTGAATACACTTTGGAGTTTTTGAGCATCACATACAAGCATAGAAGGTTGACTCTAACCCTCTCTCTCTGAATATTAGTACACTCCTACCTTCCGAACAGTACTATAACTACATGAGTTGATCATCATCAAAACTAGAGTAATGGGCCTTTGGGCCAAGAGGAAAGACTAGCCAGGCATGCATACTATTGTTTTCTAGATGAATATTTCGGGTACAATCAAATCCCAATTGCCCCAGAAGATTAAAAAAACCCACATTTACCTGTTCATTTGGGACGTTCGCATAGCGTAAGAATGCCATTTAGATTGTGCAACGCCCCAACAACGCTTCAACGGTGCATGCTTAGCTTGTTCTCAGACATGGTTGAATGTTTTCTGGAAATATCCATGGACGATTTCTCAATTTATGGAGATTCTTTTTACCAATGCTTGCATCATCTAGAATTAGTTCTTAAAAGATGCACGGTGAAAAAACTCGACATAAATTGGGAAAAGTGTCATTTTATAGTCAAAAAGGGAATCGTTCTAGGGCACGAAGTTTCAAGCCAAGGAATTGAGATTGATAAGGCAAAAATAGAAGTGATTGCCAAACTCCTAGAACCGAAATGCATAAAAGACATCAGATTTTTTTTTAGGGCACGTCAGATTCTATAGACGACTCATCAAAGAGTTTAGCAAAATTGCTAGACCGTTGACGAATATATAAGTAAAGGATGTGCCCTTCTATTTTTACAATGAATGTCTAAAAGTATGGGAGAGATTAAAACAAGAACTTGTCTCTTCTCTAATCATTTCGGTACCTGATTGGACAAAACCTTTCGAAATCATGTGTGATGCCTCTGATTTTGCTATCAGCACTGTTTTAAGATAACACATCGATAATAGGAAGCATGTGATTTATGATACGAGTAGAACTTTGAATGATGCACAACTTAACTACACCACGACTGAAAAGAGATTTTACCCATAGTCTTCGCGTTGAAAAAATTTAGACAATACCTACTCGGATACAGAACAACTGTGTTCATAGATCATCCGCGCTGAGATACCTGATGGCAAAGAAGGACACTAAAGCAAGACTCATTCATTGGATCCTTCTTCTGTAAGAATTTGACTTCAAAATAAAAGATAAGAAAGACGTGAAAAATGTTGTGGTGGATCATTTATCTCGTATCCCCAGTGCACCTGTTGAAACAAAACCAATAAATGAAGATTTCCTGACGTGCACATCCTAGCTATGTATAACGATCCTTGGTATGCTGATATTGTGAACTATCTTGCTACCGGCAAATACTTTCTGATTGGTTAAGTCAAGATAGACATCGTTTCTTTGCTCAGGTGCGGTTCTTCTTTTGGGAAGAACCGTATCTCTTCAAATACTATCCTGAACAAATCATAAGAAGGGGTCTTCCTGAAGATGAACATAGGAGCGTGCTGACATTTTGTCACGAGCTTACGTGTGGTGGACACTTTAGACACACAAGACTGCTGAAAAAGTCTTGCAGAGTGGATTTTACTGGCTTATTCTTTTCAAAGACTCTTTCGAATTCTGTAAGCTACGCAAAAACTGCCAATTGACGGGTAGGATTTCGAGAAGAGACATAATGCCCTTAAACCCCATTCTTGAAGTAGAGATTTTTGATGTTTGGGGCATCGATTCATGGGGCCATTTCTCATTTCCTTTGATAACATGTGCAAGAATGTGATGATATCACGTCACGGACCTTCCATCATGAACAAGTGACTAAAAGCCTCAAAAACACGAATGCCTCATCATCCCAAGCCTCGCCTTCAGAAAGAATCTCCTAATGCAAGAACCACCTGATCTGGCTTAGAGAGAAAACTGCAAGGCATGAAAGATAATGATAGAATCAGGATCGAACACTGCTGCCACCCGAGAAAGACCGCACTACATCCATACCCGCCACCAGGGGAAGACATATTTGAACAAATCAAGTCAGAGCTTGAGTCCAATTTATCTCGCTCTGGTGGCGAGGGCTTGTCACGAAAACTGAAGTTATGTGACAAGATTGTCATGAAAATCAAAGTAACGAGACTCAGATCGATGCGACACATCAGCTATCTTCGCCATTTCCATCGTCTCCTTCTCTTTTCTCCATTGGACGAAGAAGAAGAGCGACATTGTAATCTACCAGAACAAGAAGAATGCTGAGAAGAGAACTTTTGAGAAAATGGGCCTTCCACTTCCAGGATCCCCCTATTTATAAAACACAGAAGCCAAACCACCTTGAATTCAAACTTTCACCACATCTAAAAAGTCAGTTTGAGTCTCGAATTTTTTCAGCATGTTAGATCAACCAGATTCGACCCGTTCCTGCCGCACAATTTCATCCATTATGAAGTCAGGATTTGGGTCATTAATTCACTAGCTGTTTTTACCAATTTTCAAAGAGAGCTCAGAATGCAAAGAGACATTTTGACTAGTCCCTTTAGAATACATGTGGCGCCTCAACTTCCCAAGCGAGGGCCTAATCAAGTTCGCTCCACCTTTCCCCTTAAAGCCTGGAGAAAGAGGAAGCAGAAGGACATCAGGATCAAGGCACGCATCTCTCACCATCAGAACCTCCCGAAGACACCAACAAGAACAGCCATTGAGCAACTCCTCGTAGAGCATCGTCTGGTTATTTTCAAGATTGCTCCTCCTCTCGAGAAATCGATTATCCTAAGGATTCTCTTCCTCCTGAGAACAACGCTGCTCGAGACCAGTTCTTCCGTCCCGAGTAAACCAACTATTGCAACCAACGCTATCGATATCTACCTACATGTATGGAGTCCGTACCGTTGCCAGATCATTCCATATTTCACACGTTACAAACGACTCCTACTCTAGCGTGGAGTGTTATAAAAAGTGACAGAAATCATTTCCACAATCAAGGACAGAATCTCGTGTAGATCATGCGGTTACTAAAACCCGCGTGACCGGACTGTTAATAGAAAGTCCCCGAATATATGTACACAGTCAGATGGAAAAGTAAGGGAGGACAAAACAAGTGACAACCAAGAGAAAATAGAAGAAAGAGAAAAGAGATCCACAATTAGATTTCCCCTTTCAATACAGAGAACAGTCTCCCTCGCCAAACTCCACTATATTCTGTGATTACACTAAAGTTTTAGCTCTGTGCATTCACTATAACTCTTTGCAAATAGTAAATTCTCTCCTTCTCGAGGTTTTTTTCAAATTGAATTTCACGTAAAAATCTGTGCCTTCGCTATTGCCTTTTTACTCTCATTTAGATTCAGGTTACAAACTGAAGTGCAGATAAAAAATTCCTCTTGAGAATTTATCCCGATAATTTTCAATGTATTTTTATCATTTTCAATACTACTTTTACGATCCAAATTTTAACTCCCCACAAACTCTTAATTTTCATCTCTGATCAGAGAAAACGACAATTAAAACTGGAAAAAAAATAAGGCAGCCTAGTAGAGTCCATGCTGCATGCATATATACATGACAAAAGCTGCGCCCGAACTTCATTCACCAAGTTGTGTTATCAAAGTTAAAATTAAAATTTTTGAGAGTTGAATGGTAAAAGAGTTAGAAATTAGATTTGAGAGTTGGTTGTTTGGAGAACTAATAGAATTGATTAGCAAAAGTTAAGATATGAAATAAAGAGAAGAAAAAAGAGAGCCTATATTTCATCTCTTCTATGGAACTAACTCCACTTGTTGCTGGAAAAGACGTGGGATCCAAATAAGCTTCGGGGCTAAAAGAGAAGCACTTAATTTATTATTTTGGACTCAGATCTCTCACCTTGGGCTCTTATCAGCTGCCATGGTGAAATATTCTTATCCTTGTCGACACAGAATATTTAATATTAATTAAAATGCAAATAGATATGATGTAGGAACCACCCTTATTAAATTTAGAATTTAAAACATTAAATGAGTGGCTGGCACAATTGCTTCCGATCTCTCCCCAAATTCTCTATATTCATATATGAATTCCCACGCCCATACCAATTGCGATAAAAACTCGCGCAAGAGGCAATAATAACACAATTAGTACAATGGCGTCCAATTAAGGAAATTTGGGCTCAAAAGAGCTGCTTGAAGCTCAGTCTCACGTATGCCATGACATGTTCGGCTACATGAGATCCTTCTCCCTCAAGTGTGCAATTGAGCTTGGCATACCCGATGCCGTTCACAACCACGGCAAGCCCATCGCTCTCACCGACCTCGCCGCCGCTCTCTCCATCCCACCCTGCAAAGTCCCGTCCTTTCGACATCTCATGGGCCTTTTGGTTCACAACGGCTACTTCAAACGACCTGACGAAGATATCTACTCCCTCACCCCCAACTCAAGAGTTCTTGTTAGGGACAAGGGGATGTCACTAACACCCAGCATCGAGCTGGTTCTGTTTCAGCCAATGCTTGACCCATGGCAGTCACTTCCTGTGTGGCTCAAGAACAAGCAACCGCCCACATCCTTCGCAATGTGCCATGGCCTACCTATCTGGAAGGCCATGGCGATAATGCCTGAACTGAGGAAGATGATGATGAAGGGGCTGGATAGCGATTCTGCCATTGTCTCCAAAGTGATTATCGAGGATTGCGCTGACCAATTTCAAGGAGTCAAGTCTCTAGTGGAGGTGGCGGGGAACACGGGCAAGATCGCACTAACCATAGCAAAGACGTTCCCGAACATAAAGTGCGCTCTGCTTGAGCTCCCACATGTGATCAACGTTTTAGAGAAGAGTGATATATTGAGTATGTAGCAGGAGATATGTTTGAGCACATTCCGCCTACAGATGTCTTGATTCTCACGGTAAAATGACATATGCATGTAGGCATATCCTAAGCTAAATTTTTCAAAACTACCTAGTATCACTGATTTTATAGAAAATTACTAGAAATCTCAAATAACTACCATCTTTAACAATTCCTCGTAAACAACATTAATGGTGAATGCGAATAGATCAAATTGTCTCGTTTTCAAGAAAACCTGTGTTTTATGTAAAAGATGTATTGTGGTCATGAAGTGATCACATGAGGAGCACATGATGATCCAGCAAAACTAATGGAAAAACAAAGTTGTTATTTCTAAATTCTGAGAAATAATAGTTATTTGAGAATTTAAAATTTTGAACTAGATCTCTGAGAAATCTGTGATAGTTCATCAGAGTTCTGAGAAATTTAGTTTTCTTCCACTAATCCCAGTGAGATGATTTGTTATTTTGTAGTGGGTATTAATAAATGGAATGACGAGGACTGTGTAAAGATATTGAAACGATGTAAGGAAGCGATTCCAACTAAACAAAATGGAGGGAAAGCCATCATAATCGACAAAGTGATTGATGCCAGCAGCGATGGTGTGCACCCAAAGCTCACAGAAACACAACTTTACTTTGATATGCAGGTGATGGTTCACATGAATGGGAAGACCAGAACTGAAAATGAATTAAAGAAACTCTTCATCGAGTCTGGTTTCAAAGAGTATAAAATAATTTCAGCACTGGGCATGCGCTGCATTATTGAGATCTACCACTAATTAGTTGCTTGATATATGTATCTATGTACATGCTTGCCCATGTGCGATGTGTGTTATGTGGTTTGCATTATGGAAGAATAGCTTGTGTGCTTGTGTAGCAAGAGCAATATTACTAGAATAAGAGCTGTAATTCTATCTTCCCGCAAGACTGCCTACTATTGTTGGGGAGAAGAATGAATTCTCATCATACACTTGTTTTAATATTATTTCGCTTGGTTCCATAATTTATTATTGGGTTTTTGTATATATACCTTCTGAAACTTAGATTTTTTACTTCTTTATCCCTCAAAAGACTTTATTTGCATGTATACCCTTTTAAATTCAATGAATTTATATCTACACATACGCCAATACAAGTACAAATTTTCTCAATGTAACAGAAGTTCCCTTAATATAAACTTGCAAATTCAAATATATATATATATATATATATATATATATATATATATATATATATAATATATATATATATATATATATATATATATATATATATATATATTCTTCGAAATATCATTTTTTTTCATAAACCTTATGAACTCAAGTTACAGATAAGATTTATGCATCTTGTAAAGAAATAATAGAAAATATAAAAAATAATATATGAAGGTCACCACATTATTATTTTGTTAAGAATTTGCCAACTCTCATATCAACTACCATATTTATCTTTAATATATTATGTAATAAAGTATTATTATTTTTATATAGCAGTGAATCTATGTTTCTAAATAGTAGTCTTTCCAATAAAATTTTTCTTCTTCTTTTCTTCTTTTTTGCTCAGATCCTCCTCGAAAAATTAGTAAATGATTTATCATTATTTTGTATTTACAAAGCTATGGAGTATTGCAAACTTGAATTTGCATGGACATATATGCGACGGGTATTTTTCTCATATCCAACAAAATTTTGTGTCCACTGGTGTAAACCCATAAATGCCCTAAAATTAGAAGACTACACATGCAAATAGAGATTTTTGATGGGTAAATAAGCAAAAAGCTAAAAATTAGAGGGTATATATGCTAAAAACACTTATTATTTAACTCAACAATTACAAAAACTATTTTATTACTCAAGTTGTTTAATTAATTTTCTTCTCTATGCTACAATTGAAAAAAAAAAAAGAGTTGGAAAATTGCCAACGTATGCATGTGACTAACATATCCTTTGCTTCAGTATTTCAACTCTCCAGTTTATGAGCCAAACTATGCGCATTAACAATACGTCACAATGAAAAAGTAAGTTAATAAAGCTGTTAAAAAATAGTACTAAAATTAAAAGTAGGCTAAATTCATAGAAATTACTGTGAACTATTAAGGTTTTACTTAAAACAATGCCTTAACCTTTTTGTTTTCCAAAACTACCACAAAGCTTCTCGCATATTTGCTCAAAACTTTCCTTCGTAACTCTCCATCTAAACATGTCACGTGCCTAGCACATGATATTTTCATAACAAAAACACCCATGCATATAATTAACCATAGCGTATAATATTTATGATTAAGAAAACATCTTGAAAAATAGAAAAAATTTAAAATACAAAATTTTATTTTGGAGAAGAAGGCAAATTTTCTGTACACAACTCTTGCAGTATTTTATTTGACATAAAATGTTTAGGTCTTTTTACTTACGCCAACAATAACGTTCAGGGTTTTCCAGCAAAAGGCATAGTTTGTGGTAGTTTCGAGAATAAAAAAAAATGTTAAAGGTAACTTTTAGAAAAACCATATTAGTTCATAGTAGTTTTGGAGAATTTAGCTTAAAATTATGTAATCATAATTGTATGCTTAATAATTTCTAAATATTTTTCTTATCAATAAAATATACAATTCAGTTTCTTCAACTAAATTAACAAAATGAACAAAGAAAGAAGCTATCAGATGATTTTTGGGACTAGTTGGACTACTAAATTTCTAGGAAATTTTCTCAGTGTTGCACATTCTCAAACAGGTAGATAGAAAGAGGTTGTAAACTATACTTTAAAAATCTCATTCAGAGTATATGTGGAAGAAACTAAGCAATGGGATCATGTTTTACCTCAAGCAGCAATGACTTAGAATAGTGTTCTTCACAGAGTATATATCTTTTTTTTTTTTTTTGTTGTCTGTAGAAAGTGTTATGTCAGGCTGTAGACTTGATTCAATTGATTTTTTATTTTTCTAATTCTTATTCATAGAAAAACTTAAATGTACACGTGTATGTGAGGACCAACAATACTATTATTGGAAAACTATAAGTGCCAGGTCGTACATATGAGTTTACCATGAATGATGTGATATTGTACATCAGAATACTTCAACTGCAATTGTTGTAAAATCATGGAGGTAGCTTGTGTCCAAAGAAAAGCTGACGATGTAATAAGTGAATAACTTATGATAATGTCAACATTACGCTAGTACCACATATACCAAAGTACATGGATGGGGAACAACTGTCGGGAATTAGTCAGATTGTGATTTACCTTTCCTAACCATCCTTCCCGTGTTGTCAAGGACGTCTAGGGCAGCCTTTCAGAGTAAAACTGAAGCCAATGCCCATAACTCTTATGCAGTGAGACATCCCATAATACATGTGCAAATTTTCTTGTTGTCCATAATTATGATAGGCTAAGTCCACATTGATGCCGCGTTGTAGGCAAGACATGATGTAAAATCTTCCAAGCGCACATTTGAATTTTTGGTAGGGCTAGTGCCTTACAAAGTCTAAGAAAAGGGGTATCAAGAGGAACAGCAGGGCATGAAGAAACTAAAAGCTTCTTATTGGATACTGCCACTTCGTATTTTCCAGAAGAATATCCTGTTCAGATTATAAGATCAGGGCTTTCCGAATTGGATAATTGTAGTTCATTTAGCAAGAAGATGCAACTTTGTGGCAAGATGTTCGATACTTTTGAAAGTCACCTGGAGGGGGGGTGAATAGTTGATAGCTAATCAATAATACGGAAATGTAACAATTAAAAATGGTCACCTCAAAAATAAGAAGTGAAGCCGAACTCTCAATTAAGGTCTTTAAAATTTCTCCTATTATTTTCTTTTATAAGAGTTGAGGTGCACAATTACCCTTTTGCTTGAATGAGAAACCGACAAATATGATGATAATTAACCCAATAGGTTGATGACAAAAACCGACAAGCAATATAGAGCAAAAAGAATTAATGAACAATAATTGTTGGCACATAGGTCCATCACTCTAGTTTTGATGATAATTAACTCATATAGTTATAGTACTAATGATCGTGCATTATTTAAATTTCAGGTATTCAATCAGGATCTTAATTGGTGTTTAGATTTTTTAAGCTAATACATATTGATTCAAGTGTTCATGTTTAAAGATTGCATCAAGTACTCAAGGAAGAGTCTACCTCTACATAGATCAAGTTTGGATCAAGTTTACTTGGAGAAGAAGATCTACAAGAAACTTATATCTAGAGTTTATATATCTAGATTTTTTGTAATGTTTAGATTAGACTTGATGGCTCAATCTCACACATACAAATTTAATATTGATTTTCAAGATCAATAGTTTTGATTTTTAGTTTAATCTGTTTCGATTTTTCAAGAAGATTGACTTTAAACAATATCGATTTATAAAAGATTTTATACTTTGTTTTTTAAACTCATATCTTCTGTTTATATGATTTATATCTCAAAAGAATAAATTTTATAGTTTGAAATGTGTGTTGTATTCTATCAACAAATATTAAAGCTTTATTTATTAAAAGAAACTTATTTTAATCAGTTTTAGATTTCAGTTTAACAAGTTAATGTTTTGGTATTCTTAAGTTAAATTTCATCAAAAACAAGTTCATATTATTTTATATGTATATTGGATTCTATCCATAGACATTGTACTTCACATGAGTTTAACAAACTTGTTTTTTTATTTATGCTAGTTTTAAAATAACTAGATTTCTACTTAAGTTTAGTTTTTGAAAAAATACAGATTTTGTTTCAAGATTAAATTTTTATATCTCAAAAATAGTTCACATGTTTATAATTTGTGTTGATTTTTTATCACACATATTTGTGTTTCATTATATTTATATGAACTTATTTTTGTATAATTTATTGAGATTTATTGGAATTTAATTGAATTTAAAAAGAATATTTAAAAATACATAAATATTTTTTTTGTGCTATTGCTGGTCAACCACACGGTCGACCGGCCATAGACCAAATTCGTTCTGTCGGTCGACTGACGTGCACAGACGTGCATGAGCCCAAGAGAGTTATAGTTCAGTCGACCGACCGGTTGACCACAGCAGAGATCGACCGACCGATCGGTCGACTGACTATGTCTGTAGTGCTCTCAGGTTTTCTCGATCGACCGCTTGGTTAGTCATCAATAATGCATATTTTTAGTAATATTTTCATACTTATTTTTTACATAAAACATTACTATTTAATTCATTTATTATTTAGTAATGTACAGGCCTCCATCATTTAAGAGAAAGCCCAAACGAGACCCAAAAGCCCACAAATATTATGAAAATAAAAATTAATTGGAAAGATAAAGGAAGTTTCTATTCTACCCCATTTAAATTTGAGTTTTAAATTAATTTAATTTAAAATCTAGATGAGGAAAAGGATAAAACAAAATAAATTCTCATCTCAATTGAAGATAGAGGTGGACTTCTATTCAAATTCCGGTTGCTTGCGCCACAAGTCGAAGATAAAGGGGAGAAAATTTGAATTTAACTCAGATTTAAAGATAACTTGATCTTCAAGTTATCTAGGAGAATAAAGTATTTCAAAATTCAAGGATCAAATGAAGATTCTAAGGATAGATCTCCACATGAACGAACGAGATGAAGTCAGAGCTCAAAACGCGTGTCCTGACTCCCCAAAGATGCTGCGTTTTCGCCTAAAATGCCGCGAAAATGTGGCTATCCTTAGCCGTGTGCATAGAGTTTTTGGGGGGTGTTCTACATGAACTCTACTTTTAGATCACCTATAAATACCCCTGAAGAGAAACAGAGAAAAAACATCTCAGAATCTCAAGCTTAGGGTTTTTTTAGATCTATTTTCTTTCCGAACTTTTATTGTAATTTTCAAGTTTTTTTTTTTTACTTTGAAGAAGTTTATAAGAAGGAGAAGCCATTGTCATTCGAGGTGACAAATCAATACAAGGTGTTTTTATTCTTTTCATATCTTCTTTATTATTTACTTGCTTTTGCTCTTTATTTGCTTCTTTATTTTAAGCAATCTTCTTATTCAAAAAACATGCTTTGTTTCCCTTCCACTATGAGTAACTAATTTATCTTATAGTTTGCTAATCTCTCGATCAACTTAAGTCTAGTCTAAAAATTATATTCTATGACTGTTTGAAACCTTAGGATGAAGTTAAGATTCTTCAAGATAAATAATTAGTTAAGATAAACTATTTTAGGGTTACACTTTTTAATGATTACTCTTAGTTCATATTTAGATATTTTGATAACTTCATGCTAGACTTTTCTTATGCTATGCTTAGAAATTAGGATGAACTAAAGTATAATTTTATTTAGTACACTGTAATTAGGGTTTACATCTTCTTTGCTCATCTTACTTGACTCTGAAGCAAAACCTTAGGGTAAATCTTTATAGATTCAACATAATGTTAATCATTCTTAGACTATTACTTGGTTGGATAGATGATTGATGGACTATAACTTCTTTTGCTTAAATCCCTTTCTTATTACTAACATCTCTTTTTTCAAGCAATCTGTGTAGAGAAATCGTTTTGAAAAGCTTCTATCGCATCCTTCCTGTGGATCGACCCGTCTAGCCTTTGCTATGCGGTTAAATTGAGAAGAGACTAAGAATTTTTTGACTTTAGCTCTTGACTTAACTTTCAATCCATTTTCTGTTCTCAATCACCGTCAGAGAGCATGGCTTTCTGGAGTTAAGCTCGATCGACCATCCGATCGACCGGAAACCCCAGCGGTCATATCTTTGACCGTTGGCGACTGATCGACTAATCGACTGCAAGGCCTATCTGGCTTGGGTTTGAGCTAACTACTACATTTTGTTTTGCCCATAAATTGAGATATTTGGTTTACATTTTAATTAAAAATTTCAAGTGTTTTTCAACTAGTTTTCAAATGCATACTTTCTATTCTTCTATAGAGTTTTTTTACAAGTTTTTTAGCTTCAAATCCATATCTTTCTAGTGTTTGTTTCAAAGATAGAAAAGTTTTGAAAAAAATCAAAGAAAATAATATTTGGTGAATTACAAGTTTTGTTCTTCAAGTTTATATATTTTCATTGAAGTTTTCTCAATTGTTTTCTTAAAAAACTTCATTTTCAAAATATTTGTTATCTCACAAGCTTGAGCTTTCATCTCAAAAGTCTATCCTTTCAGATCTTGTATTGTAAGAATAGTGTTTGTGATCTTGTGGTTACCAAGGATTGTAATCTTTCTTTTACTTTGTGCTTTGCCTTTGTGCCCTCCTCTTGTGTAGATGAGCTTTGTTTTGTGCATAGGCTTAGTGCCTTCTTTTGTGCATAGGATTGAAAGTTGTATCCTTCATGGAGCTCCTTTATGGAGATAGTGAAAATCCTTAATGCGACAAAGGTGGTGACGTAGAGCAAGTGGCTCGAATCTCGATACATGTCGTCGTATTTGCGTTTGGCTATATCTCAACTGTACTCTCCTTTCATATCTTGCATTGCTAATATTCTTCATACTTATATACTTGATATTGTTTATATGCTTACACTTTTATTAATCCAAATAAGCTATTAATGCACCTCAACTCTTATATAAAAGGAGAATTTTGAGGAGAAGTTCTAGAGTTCTTACTGAAAATTCAGCTTCACTTCTTGGTTGTCAATTGTGTTAAGTTATTTATTACTGCAAAGTATTAAATTCTGCATTTGATTAGCACTTCACCTATTCACCCCCTCTAGGTGAACTTTAAATTGGTATCAGAGATAGTGCTTGTGATATTCAGTTTAACCACTTAGGGGTGATACTTTTATTGCTAATCACATTCTTGTTTTACATAAACTCATAGATTATTTTGCTCCACCTCTGTTTCTAACATCGATTTTTGAAAAATTAAAATGAGCTCATATCTTAAAGACCTTGAAATGTATGTTTATTTTGCCATAATAAAAGATCATATATTGAAAATGACAAATATTTTGAGGCTAATGCACAAGCCATGATTGCACTAAAGCAAACTCTTAAGAATGATTATATTTCTAGAGTTTCTCATTGTGGTTTTGCTTTTGCAGTGTGGAACAAATTGATCTCTCTTGAAGAATAAGGTCCAAATGATATGGAGAGATTTTAAAAAGAAGATAATTCCGACCAAACTTGCTTCATGGTCCAAGGGAATAAGTCCCTTGAGGTAAACTTGAAATTCGATTTTGATGAGGATGCAAATATGCTTAATGAAGAGTTTACCATATTTTGTGATAATTTATTGAAAAATTATAAATTGTTGACAAATAAGAATTTGAAATTGAAGAAAGAAAATGAGCTTTTATCTTCAAAAATTGATTTTGTTTAAAAAAAAAAGGATATTTCAAAGAAAAATAATTCTTTGTCTTAAAAATTATATTTTATTTTAGAAGGAAAAGATGTGATTTAGAAAAAAAAAAAAGAAAAATCAGTTGAAAAGAATGAACTAGAGAGTTTAGAAATTTTAGAAAATGATTAGAAATGAAAGCTCGTGGAACTTGAAACTTTGAAAATTTTCAAACAATTTTTCAAATCTTTCTCTTGATTTTTCTTGATAATGCTTGATTTTTCTTGAAATATAACTCTCTCTCCAATGACTCCTGATTATAGGCAATAGGTAAAAATCATTAGAGAATTAATCGGCCATAAAACAGTTGTTAAAACCCTAATAAAGTAAAAAAAAAATTCTCATTTGGGAAAAAGAAAAAGTAGTGTAAATCAGAAACTAGATGTTTTGCCCTTCTTGGCACTCTGGCGGTCGACCGGGCAGTCGACTGACCACGGGCTATTCAAAATAGCCATTATCAGCTGTCGATTGAATGGTCGACCCAGAGCTAGGAAAGAGAAACCTGTAAGATGGCTCGAGCAAAAACAGTTAACTGACCCCAACAGCTAAGTGAGTTCCAAAGTGTCGATCAACTGGGTGGACGATCGAGTCCCTATGCATATATACATTAGTATCTATGTGCACATTCGGTCGATCGCTCGGTTGACCGAGATCTGTACAGGACTCACTACACACTCGGCGGTCGACCTGTTAAGGCCAAAAATCCCAAAGTTGAGTTTTTAAATATCTTTTTAATTTTTGAATTAATATATTTATATTAAAAATAGTTTGGCAATGATTTGAAATATGATATATATTTAAACATGAAGAGATAAAAATCAGGATAAATATATCAACAAACATGTAAACTAGTTGAAAAACTATTTACTTTAATAAATATTTTTGTGTATGTGAAACTTTTGAGCATCAATATGACACTCTAAATTTAAACATTCTAATTTCTTATAAGGGTTGCCCCCATGCTTGAATTAACTTGGACACACCAATAGCTTTCTATTGAGGAAGAATTAACTGAGATTTTAATTCTTGAACCCTGTAATCTCAACAAGCCTTGAACTTGATTAGTACCTCATAACTGCATAAATTTTAGAATCATCAAAACATAAGTGGTGACTATACCGTTGGGCCAACAATCTCCCCTTTTTTGATGATGACAAAACTCATGAGTTATTTAAAAAAATTGAAGAGCTTGAAAAAGCTCCCCCTGAAATTATGCTCATAAAATCAAGTTCAATATGACATATAGATATGTCAATAGTAAGCAAGTCATATGCAATATTAATAGAATTGGCAATTTAAAATAATATGTATAACAACGACCATCTATCTATTCATTCCTCCGTCCGCTAAATAAATATGCAATAAAGAGTAATATTACCAACTAAATATTGCATAAAAACATGAGAATAGAATTAAGACAAAATAACTTTTTCTCTCATTTTTTGTCATGCATAAAAAGGAGATAGAATACTCCAATTTTAAAAAACATGGCACCAATTGAAAAATACCAATTTATATCCATTAAAAGTCTAGCAATTGAAAGTGTAAACATGAGAGCAAATACCAATTGAAATCAACTGAAAAAAACAAATAATGCTAAAGTGATACCGAATTGACAATCAAAAACTCTAAACATTGGAATCAAGGATCCATTGTACAAAAATTCAATTCACCACAAATGAAAGAAAATCTATTGTAATGAAGTGATTTTGTAAAATATCTGCTAATTAAAATCGGTAGAAATATAATCAATTTTAATATCATCTTTCTCATAATGATCTCCAAGAAAGTAATATCAAATTTCTATATGTTTGGCTTACTATGTTGATTTGCATTCTTAGTCATATGAATAGTATTAGTGTTATCACAAAAAATTATAATATAATCATAATCCAAATCATAATCAATGAGAGTGTTTCATCCAAAGGACTTGTAAACAATAAGCCTCGACGGTAACATACTTTGCTTTGGCGGTTGAGAGGGCGACAGAATTTTGTTTCTTAGAAGATCACGAAATAAGACAATATCTTAGCTATTGATAAGTTTTACTAGTCCTCTTCCTATCCACTTTACAATCGGCATAGTCGGCATCTGAATAACTCATCATTGAAAATTATCTGGTCTTTAGATACCACAAGTCTATACCAATAGTTCCCTTAAGATATTTAATAATGTGTTTTACTATAATCAAATAAGACTCATTAGGTCAAGATTGGAATCTAAAACAAATATAAATACTAAACATGATATCCGACCTACTTATTGTCAAGTAAAGTAAATTACCATTCATGCTACGATAGAGTTTAATGTCAACACTTTTACTTTGCTCATCCTTATTAAGTTTGGTTTAGTAGCCCTCGGAGTCTTGCTAATCTTTGTATCCACTGGCCCAAACTTCTTGATTAGTTCTCTTATGTACCTGGCTTGGTTGACGAAGATCTCTTCACTCTTTTACTTGATTTGGATCCAAGAAAGTAGTTAACTTTTCCCATCATGCTCATTTCAAACTCTTCCTTCATGCATAATTCAAAATCTTTGCAAAATTTTTCATTATTAAATTCAAAGATAATATCATTGACATATAGGTGTATAATCAAAATATCATTGTCAACATGCTTAGTAAATAAAATGGTATCTACTTTATTCTTAACAAAATTCTTTTAACAAGAAAGCTACTAAGTCTTTCATACCAAGTTCTTAGAGCTTGTTTCAAATCATACAAATTTTTTTCTAATTTAAAAACAAAATCTGAATGTGCAGGATCAACAAACTCGGGGGTTTGTTCAACATATACCTCCTGAATAAAATCATTTAGAAAAGCGCTTTTAACATCAATTTGAAATAATTTGAAACTTTATATAAGACAAAAGTAGGGGTCATTCATATGCTTCAAGTCATGCTACAGGTGCAAAAGTCATGCTACAGGTGCAAAAGCTCCCTCAAAAATTGATATCCTTAATTTGATTGTAACCATTGGCCACTAGCCTAGCCTTGTTTCTTACTACATTACTTGACTTCTGAAGATCCATTTAGTGCCAATTGTTGGTCTATCATAAGGCCTAAGAACCAGATGTCAAATTTGATTACGCTCAAATTGATTCAGCACTTCTTGCTTTGTAAGTAACCAATATAAATCGCCCTCGGCCTCGAGGATGTTTTTGGGTTTTATTTGTGAGGTAAAAGTAAAATGATCATAAATATATTGAAATTTGAATTTAGTAGTTACTCCCTTTAATACATCACCTATGATGAGATCCTTGGGATGACTTGTAGCATATCTTCAATTCTTCGAAAGTGGTTGAGTTGGTTCCACTTCAACCTCTTGAACATTACCATTTGCATTGTCTCTTTGATTTTCTTCTTCTTGCATCGGTGAGTCCTTATCGACAACTTCTCCATGTATTCACTTAAACAATTAAACTTACAACCTACAATATTCTTAACAAAAGAGTTGGATTCCTCGAACTTTACGTGCATAGATTCCTCATTAGTCAAAGTTGACCCATTGAAGACTCATATACTTACTAATATTGGAATAGCCTACAAAAATTGCTTCATATGACTTGACATCAAATTTACTAAATTATCCTTAGTATTTAAAACAAAGCATTTACAACTAAAAACTTTGAAATATGAAACTTTTGGCTTTCTCAAATAGTAAATCGCTAAAGGAGTTCAGTTTGAATTTTACAAATATAATTTCTATTTCCAATGTAACATAAAGTTTTACAATCTCAGCCCATAGATATTGAGGGAGTTCATATTCACTAGTCATGGTCCTAGCCATCTCTTGAAGAGTACGATTCTTCTTTTTGACAACTCTATTTTGTTGTGAAGTTCTATGATGTGAAAGTTCATGTTTAATTCTATTTTTTTCCAAATAAGTAATAAAGAAGTAGTTTACAAACTCACCACCTCTATCACTTCTAATGTACAAAATCTAAAAATATTTTTTTCCAACAATTTTTTGAAAACATAAAAATACAGAAAAGATTCATCTTTATGTGCCAAAAAGAAAACCCATGTAAATCTCAAAAAATCATCAACAAAGACAAAAACAAAATGGTTTCCCCGACTTTTAGTTTTGGTTGGACCAAATAAATCTATATGTATTAATTCTAAAAGTCTTGATGTCATAATATACTTAATAGATTTGAAAGAGGACTTGATTTGTTTTTCAAGTTGACACACATTGCAAATGTGGTCATTTTTAAATTTCAAAGTAGAAATACTTTCACTGTTTTCTTAGAATTAATTCATGATAGATAGCCAAAAGAAACATGACCTAACATTCTATGCTACAACCCAGAATTTCATTAAAAAAGATTAAATGTGTAGCTTTGTATTGTAGGTTCAACATATCAATGATATAAACATTATTCTCATAAAAACCAAAAATTAGACGGAATTATTTTTCCCATCAATAATATCACAAGTAGAGACATCAAAAATAACTCTTAAGCCTTTGTTACACAATTGACTAGTTTTAATAGATTATATTTGAGACTTTCAACTAAAGCAATATTTTCAATTAAAGGAGATGAAACAATTTTTATATTACCTATACTGATATTTTTTCCCTTTGAGTCACATCTGAAGGTGACATGCCACCTTCACTAGACTTTGATAGTGTTGCAAAATTGTTGATATCCATGTCATGTGCCGTGAGTAACTACTATAAAGGTACCACCGTTCCCTACATCTTGGGGACTTGGTGCGTACCTATATTATTTAAAAAGTTGTTGACTTTGGTACTAAAATTTTTTTGGATCCTAAAATGTTAGTTTTTTGAGCCCAAACATGACTATTTAAAACATTCAATTTGTCATAGTAAAACTTAGCTAAAGGACCTTTTCGGTCACAATAGGTGCATGAGTGCACCTTGGCATACTTAAAAGCATGATGAGCATTATAAACATGATGCGCATGATGTGCATTAGTGTGTTGTGCTTGTGTGTGATCATGATGGTGCGTGTGAGAAACATCTGTAGACGATTTTCTTTGAGTTTGCCTCTTAGAAAATATGGTTTCTAATCTAATTTTATCAAGCTGACATTTTTTTAAAATATTGCTCAAGGTACTTATTTTATTTTTCATCATGGAAAACTCATTTTCATCAATGCAAGGAAATTTAGATTTATATGAAATTTTATATGCATCAAAATCCTTTTGAGACTTTTGAAGAGAAGAAGATAAAAAAAAATTCCTTGAAAACAACAATAAATTGATTTTGTAAAAATTCATTTTCCTTCTTAATTTTCAAATATTTCTTTTTTAGAAAATTATAGTTCTTGGAAAGTTCTTCAAAATCTTCTCCTAGTCATCTATAGATAACTTACAATCATAAAGAATAGTTACAGAAGTTACCTTGGGTGTGTTATCATTAGCCATGAAACACATGTTTGTCATGTCTACTTCTTTCTTGGATTCACTTTTTGAATCCCAAGTAGTTTTCAACGCCTTCTTTTTGTAGGGCTTCTTTGAGTTAGTAAGTTTGCTCTTTGTATCCAGGCAATTGGCAATGATATGGCTGGGCTTTTTTCGATTATAGAAAATGATCTTTCTTTTCTCCTTCTCTTGCCATCTTCTTCGGTTGTTGAACTTCATCTTATTGTATATTCTCCTCACATTCTTTACGAGGAGGGACAAATCTTCATCATCCTCTTGTTCATCTTCATCTTCGTCAGAGATGACTGGAGTAGACTTGAAATCAAGTTTTTTTTTCTCCTTCTTTTAAGGTGCCTTTTCTTGTCTTTCTTTCCTCTCCATTTTATAGGTCTTAAGGTTGACTATAAAACTGATGAACTCTATCTTCTCCTTATCATTGAGCTCCTTTAAAATTGTCGACTTGACTTTCTATGTAGGTGGAAGTTCCCGAATGACCTTTCTCCCCTTTTGGTCATTGTCAATATAATCACCTAAAGAAGTAAGATTATTAGAGTAATCTTAGTAAACCTTGTGATCATATCATCAATAGATCTACGCTCATTCATGCAAAAAATTTCATATTGGGAAAGCAAATGATCTATCTTAGCTCTTTTGACTTGTGAAGTTTCCTCGTGTGTGACAACCAAATGTGTCCAGATTTTTTTGTGCGATTTTACAAGGAATAACTCTATATATATTATCATCATTAAAAGCTTGTAAAAGAGCATGGTAAACCTTGGCATTAGAATCACATTCCTTTAAGGCAATATCGGACTATGTGTCCTCATCACCTTAGGAAAACATAAATGATTTGGTCACCATTTTTGCAACCCGGCTACTTAAGGATTGCAAAAATACAATCGGCCATAGATGCAAAAGAATAAAGAAAATAAAATGATTAGCAAAGGAGGATCTCGAAGAGGTGGTAAAATCTAAAAACTAGAGTCCATACTCTGTACCAATTCAAAGTCACCTACAGGGAGATGAATAGGTGATAGCTAATCAATAATGCGGAAATGTAATAATTAAAAAAGATCATCTCAAAAACAAGAAGTGAAGCTGAATTCTGAATTAAACGCTCTAGAACTCTTCCTCTTAACTCTTCTTGAGTAAGAGTTGAGGCGCATAATTGCCTTCTTGTTTGAATAAGAAAAACCGGCAAGTATAAATGATGCAAGCAATATAGAGCAAATAAAATGTATGAACAATATAGAGCAATAAGAGAAAGTATAAGTAATATAGGATGAGTAAGAGTGAGAGAAATGACAATCGCAAACAAAAAGGAATTGTTTTGAGGCTCGAGCAGCTTGCTCTACGTCCTTACCTTCACCGCGTGACCGATTTCTCTATCCACTAAGGATTTTCAAAAAGAACTCAATACAATAGTCTATACAAAACCCGAAGCTCCAACTCTAATCTTCAAACTTTCACACAAGAGGTGAGCATAAAGCCAATGAAAAATACAAGCACTTGGTGACCACAAAGAAGTCAAACTCTCTCTTTACAACTAAAATTTAGAGATGAAATTTGAGATTCAAGAAGTTTGTGTGAGAGAAAAATCAGTTGAAAATAATGAATTTGGGAGCTTAAAACTTTCAGAAAATAATTTGGAATGAAACCTCTTGAAACTTGAAACTTTGAAAATTTTTCAAACAATTTTTCAAATCTTTCTCTTGATTTTTATTAATATTGCTTGATTTTTCTAGATATGAAACTCTCTCTAGTGATTCCTATTTATAAGCAAAAGATAAATATCATTAGAGCATTAATCTAGGCATAAAACAATGGTTAAAACCCTAATAAAGTGAAAAATACTCGTTGGAAATAAAGATAAAAACACTTAAAATAAAAAAACTAGCCGATTTGCCCTTTCTAGCACTCTGGCGGTTGATCGGGCGTCGACCGACCATGGCTATTCAAAATAGCCATTGCCAGTGGTCGACCCAGAGCCAAAAATAGAAATACCTGCAAGATGGCTTGAGCTAAAACGGTCAACTGGCCGGTCGACCGACCCCAATGGCTAAGTGAATTTCAGAGTGTCGGTTGATCGGGTGTTCGGACAAGCCTTTGTGCACAGATACATAAGTATCTGTGTGCACATTGGTCAGCTCCTCGGTCGATCGAGATATGTGCAGAACTCACTGCACACTCGGGTGGTCGACTGACAAAGGCCAAAAACCCCAAAATTGAGTTTTTAAATATCTATTTAATTTTTGAAATAATATATTTATATTAGAAAAGTTTGGCAATGATTTGAAATATGAAATACATGTAAACATGAATAGATAAAAGTCATGATAAATAGATCAACAAGCATGTATAGATAAACTAGTTGAAAAACTAGTTATTTTGAAAAATATTTTTGTGTGTTTGAAGCATTAATGTAACACTCTAAATTTAAACATTCTAATTTCTTATAAGAGTTGCACTGTCTTCAACTTTTCTTCAAGTGGGCTTCAAAAAATCCACGCTTTGATCTTTCGAGCTTGAATCTCTTACTTGAATTAACTTGAACACTTCAATACCTTCCTTTTGAGGAAGAATAAATCAAGATATTAATTCTTGAATCCTGTAATTTCAACAACACTTGAACATGATTAGTGTATCATAACCACATGAATTTTGGAATCATCAAAACATAAGTGGTGAGTGTAGCATTGGGCCAACAACTTTGGTCTAGTTCCATAAAGGTGGTTGACGTGCAAAGTCAATCAACATATTGACCTTATCATCTGTAACAATGTCATTCTAGAAAATATCCAGGATAGCAAATCAATGGATGTTGTCTAAACCAGGGGACATACCAAACACGTGTAGATTTACCGACTCCCATAATACATAGAAGATTTGTTTGAATGAAAGGAAATATCTGAGACAACAATCGCCATAACCATGATGATTTGGCAAGTACATGACCTAACACAGAATATCACGTGAGCATCAAGGTGACACATTATAGATCAAAATCTTATTAGGTAAAGACCCTGGCCTTTTATGCTTATTGCAGAAAAGTTGGCAAAAAGTTTTTCCATTTGAGTTAGAACTGAGCGAGGAACATAAATCATTCGTAAGAAATGAATCGACAATGCAGTGAGGACTAAGGAATCAGAATTTGCCGACTAGCTAAAAAAAGCTTTAGGGTAGTCCCCTTGATGTAAGTGATTCTGAGGATGGGATAGGAGAGTCCTAAAATTATAAAAAGTCAGTCAGCGTTCAGTAATAGGCACTTCTAGATAATGAAAGTCCTCTTCCGTTGGGCGAGCATCAACATATGCCTTTTGTGTGTAGAAAACCAAGAGACCCCGAATCAACATTATAATATAAGTGCGATTTAGAGGAATTAACCTTTTGACCCGTAGCAAATTGATATAATTGCAATAACTGATTATATACCTAGCATTCTGAAGCTACTACTGTCCAAATATAATGTGTCATCAGCAAAGCGTGCGTGTGATTAGTACCTCCAAGTTTAAATTTTGAAGGCATTGATTTGTTTCTGTACCTAGCATGACGAATTATTACAGTAAGAGACTTTGTAGCTAGAATATACAAAATTGGGCGAGGGGATCCCTTTGACGCAAACCATTCATCGGAGTAATCCCTGTCGAGTAATGTCCCTGTCATTTTAAGTACAATGTGAATTGTGTAGCACAGGCCAGGTTCAATCGAACCAGTGTTCGTCACAACCCTACTTTCATGATACAATATCCAGAAAATCCCAAATTAAATGATCATAGAATTTTTCCATGTCCAACCTAGCAATATAATACTGCTGCGTGTGATGTGTCTAGATCCAATATACGACCATATTTCCTGTACTTAAAAAAAAAAAACTATTTGCAACATCTCGCCCTCCTGCAAATGCTGCTTGTTCTGGTGAAATAATCTCTTGTAAGACCATGTGCCATCGTGTAACGATCAATGTGAAAATATACATTTTGAGAATAGGGAAAATACTTATTGGACTTACCAGTCGATTTTTCTTTGGGATCAATGTATCTCATTCACCTTTCAGATATAGGGTAACAATGCATGAATGAAAATAATTTCCTGAGAGACGAATATTAATTAGTAAACTCATCAGTAAAGCCATCCTTACCTGGTGAGTTTGACGTAGCCAATCCAATTGCGACATCCCTAATAACTTGAAGTTGTGGTAGCACAGTAAGCAAAGTACTTTGCTCAGTAGAGACCTTAGTTTAAGGTAAGATAACACGTGCACTAGTGCTTGTTGGACAAGATATCAGAATTAGGGAGCGACCAACGCTGACTAAAATGCATGGAGAAAGCATTGAGAATGTAAGATGGGTCTGATGCCCAACAACCATCCTACAATTGAAGTCATTTTATATGAAAAACAAGCCGCTTTGATCTAATGAGGTGATGGAAAATTTTAGCATGGCAATCTCCCAACATATGTCACTTTATACGAAAATGTTGTCTCTAAATTTGTTCCCGATCCTTAAGACAATTGTGGTGCTCAGCTAATGTAGATTCTAACTCTTTCCACGGGTCATTTGGTAGGACAGTTGTCATATCTTGGCTCCTGATTGTTAAAATCTGAGCTTCTAATTATTTTAGTTGTTGATTAATATCACCTTGATTATCCTTAGCATGCCAGCGCAAATGTTTTCGCAAATGGTGTAATTTACTTGTGACCTTTGCAATTGGTGAACCCGAAACACCATCTTGCCACTTAGAATAGATAATCTCCTGTACATGTGGATCATTATCGTAATAAGATTCATAAATACTGTTGGAAATATAAACTAGACTTTTTCGTATCCCGTTTGTCTCCTCGATTTCTCAAGACACATTGAACCTAACTACAAACTTCTTGTATTCCGAATACATTAGAGAATACTCTTCGTGTAATGAACAAAACACTTCGTATTTTGTGATTAATTAAGGGGATGAACCTAATCTATTTATGTTGTATGAATGCATTTAATTTTGCTGATTTTCCCACTTGGAGATGAGACTTATAGGTACCACTGTGGGATAAACAAGCACTCAGGAATTACACGTCAAGCCAGTCCAAACATCTATGAGTCAAAACTGATCTTCCCGAACAACCATTCAATTCCAAACAAACACAAATACAAGGTAAATCAGGCAAGATCTAGATAAACGCTTTCGTTCCAGAATATTACTACTTTCATTATAAAATTTTCTAATAATATACATTCGAATACATACTCAGTTACATCTAACAAGAGTGATACGAGATCTATTACATATTCATGTTTGCTATTTTGAAAAGAAATGTAGATAATCCAATCCTGGTTCAAACTCGCCAAGATTCTGATACAGAACCGAACAAAGATCTGCTAGCCAGGAGACGCTTCGCATCGATATAGTTCTACTATTCATGCCTCCTTCCACGGACCTCGAGGAAAGCTTAGGGAAGTTCCCTCACAGAAAAGAGGAGACATCCCCGATAAAGGACCATCTCCTCCCTTCTAATCAGAACACGCCTCCAAGGCAGCCAGACAATCTTTTTCTAGATGTGCAAGAATGTGATGATATCACGTCTCGGACCTTCCATCCCGAACAAGTAACCAAAAGCCTCAAAAACACGAATGCCTAATCATCCCAAGCCTTGCCTTCAGAAAAGAATCTCCTATTGCGAGGACCACGGGATCCGGCTTAGAGCGAAGACTGCAAGACATGAAAGACGATGATGGAATCAGGATCCAACACTGCTGCCACCTGAGAAAGTCCACACTCCATCTAGACCCACCACCAGGGGAAGATATGTTTAAACAAATCAAGTCAGAACTTGAGCCCAATTTATCCCGCTCTGGCGGCGAGGGCTTGTCACGAAAATTGAAGTTACAGACAAGATTATCATGAAAATCAAAGTAACAAGACTCGGATCGATGCGACGCATCAGCCATTTCCGCCATCTCTATCGTCTCCTTCTCTTTTTTCTATTGGACAAAGAAGAAGAGCGACATTGTAATCTACCAGAACAAGAAGAATGAGGGGCAGAGAGTTTTGAGAAAATGGGCCTCCCACTTCTAGAATCCCCCTATTTAAAAACACAGAAGCCGAACTTGAATTCAAACTTTCACCACATCTAAAAGTCAGTTTGAATCTCGAATTTTTCGGCATGTCAGATCAACTAGATTCGACTCGTTCCTGCCATACGATTTCATCTATTATGAAGTCGGGATTTGGATCATTAATTCACTAGTTGTTTTTACCAGTTTCCAAATAGAGCTCAGAATGCAAAGAGACATTTTAACTAGTCCCTTCAGAATACATGTGGCGCCTCATCTTCCTAAGAGAGGGCCTAATCAATTACACTCTACTCTTTCTCCTTGAAGCTTGGGGAAAGAGGAAGCAGAAGAGCATCTGTGGTGGTCAATTTCTGACCTACACCAGGATCAAGACATGTGTCTCTCACTATCAGAACCTCCCGAAGATAACAACAAGAAAAGCCATTTAGCAACTCCTCGTATAGCATCGTCCGGTGATTTTCGAGATCGCTCCTCCTGTCGAGAAATCGATTATCTTGAGGATGCTCTTCTTCCCAAGAACAACGCCGCCCGAGACCAGTTCTTCCGTCCCGAGTAAAGCAACCACCGCAACCAACTCTATCGATATCTGCCTACATATATGGAGTCCATACCGTTGCCAGATTATTCCATATTTCACACGTTACAAACGACTCCTACTCCAGTGCAGAGTGTTACAGAAAGTGACAGAAATCATTTCCGCAATTAAGGACAGAATCCCGTGTAGATCGTACGGTTACTAAAACCTGCATGACCCGCACTGTCAATAGAAACTCCCCGAGTATATATACACTGGGAGATGAAAAAGTATGGGAGGACAAACAAGTGATAACCAAAAGAAAATAGAAGAAAGAGAAAAGAGATCCACAATTAGACTTTCCCTTTCAATAAAGAGAACAGTCTCCCTCGTCAAACGCCACTATATTCTGTGATCACATTAAAGTTTTAGCTTTGTTCATTCGCTATAACTCTTTGCAAATAGTGAATTCTCTCCTTCTCGTAGTTTTTTTCAAATTGAATTTTCACGTAAAAAATCTGCCTCTTCGCTATTGCCTTTTTACTCTCATTTAGATTCAGATTACAAATTGAAGTGCAGATAAAAAATTCCTCTTGAGAACTTATCCCGATAATTTTCAATGTATTTTTATTATTTTCAATACTACGTTTACGATCCAAATTTCAACTCCCCGCTAGCTCTTAATTTTCGTCTCCGATCATAGAAAACGACAATTAAAACTGGAGGAGGGAGAATTATAAAATTGAATATTAATTATAGACAGCCTCATAAAAACCTGATGGACACGCCACATCGTTTTCCCATAAAACCGTACCATTTTTGATCTGGCAAGCTGTGCTCCCTCCCTTAAAACGGTGGGGGGCATGGAGAAAGTGGGGACGTGAAATGATGGGAAGATTTTTTTCAAATAAATCCCTTTCAATAGTATTTTACTAAAAGTAGTCTTGCATATAACTATATCTTCTCCCTCACCCTCATTCTTTCTAATTTGTTTAATATATTTTTATCACACATCTATATCTATATTGTTGTGATATCAAAATTTGAGAAACCAAAGTCATGCCTATAAAAATTATGAAAATTATTTCTACTTATTTTAAAGACCATTCTAAAAATGAGGAGATTTTTCATGAAATCAAAATTATTATTATTACTACTACTACGTGAATCAGACATGTTGCAAAATAAATGATTAAAATATTTTTCTTGACTTATTTAGGGACATGTCATTTAAAAAGGGAGTTCAAAAAAATATTAAACATTTTGTCTTTCGATTAAGTTGACTACTTCTTAATCAAAATATCTTGTACCGAATTAAAAACATGACATCTGTAATAACAATGACTGCTTCTAAAACTCTCTCATCCCCATCTCCTCCTTCATTGATAGTAACATAATCCAATACAGATGTGGACTGTATGTATTATTATATCACTGATAAGGACATAAGGGTGACTATGATTTTTATTTTTTTATTTTGAAAAAAGGGAAACCTGTGATGATATTTTCATCAGAGTGTCTCATTTTCTTCACTTATTTTATCTCAGGGATAACAGTTTTTTTCCCTTACGTTTTTTCTTTTGAGAAACAAGGATAATAATAATTTAATAAACATTTAAGTAGATAGGTAGATAGAAGTTACAGGGTGCAGTTCTTCTAGTTTACTTGAAGATTCTTATATATTTACACGAATCGGAAAAAAATAAGGCCGAAAGCTGGGCCCATACTTCATTTACCAAGTTGTGTTATCAAAGTTAAAATTAAAATTTTTGAGAGTTGAACAGTGGAAGAGTTAGAAATTAGATTTGAGAGTTGGTTGTTTGGAGAACTAATAGAATTGATTAGCAAAAGTTAAGATTTGTAAGAAAGAGAAGAAAAAATAGAGACTATATTTCATCTCTTCTATGGAACAAACTCCGCTTGCTGGAAAAGACATGGGATCCAAATAAGCTTCTGGGCTAAATGAGAAGCACTTAATTTATCATTTTGGCTCTCATCTGCTGCGGTGGCGAAATATTCCCACTCTGTTCTCATCCTTGTCGACACGGAATTCTTAATATTAATTAAAATGCAAATAGATAGGATGTAGGAACCACCCTTATTAAATTTAGAATTTAAAATATTAAATGAGGTGCTGGCACAATTGCTTCCGATCCAATGAAGCGACGCTCTCTCCAGCTTCTCTATATATAGATATGAATTCGCATGCCCATACCAATTGCGACAAAAACTAGAAGAAGAAGCAATAATAACACAATTAGTACAATGGCGTCTAATGAAGGAAATTTGAGCTCAAAAGAGCTGCTTGAAGCTCAATCTCACGTATGGCACGACATGTTCGGCTTCATGAGATCCTTCTCCCTCAAGTGTGCAATTGAGCTTGGCATACCCGATGCCGTTCACAACCACGGCAAGCCCATCGCTCTCACCGACCTCGCCGCCGCTCTCTCCATCCCACCCTGCAGAGTCCCGTCCCTCCGACGTCTCATGGGCCTTTTGGTCCACAACAGCTACTTCAAACAAACTGACGAAGATATCTACTCCCTCACCCCCAACTCAAGAGTTCTTGTTAGGGACAAAGGGGTTTCGGTAACACCCATGGTCGAGATGGTTCTGTTTAAGCCAATATTTGACCCATGGCAGTCACTTCCTGCGTGGCTCAAGAACGAGCAGTCGCCCACAGCCTTCGCGATGTGCCATGGCCTACCTTTCTGGGAGGCCATGGCGATAATGCCTGAACTGAGGAAGATGTTGATGGAGGGGCTGGACAGCGATTCTGCCATTATCTCCAAAGTGATTATCGAGGATTGCGCTGACCAATTTCAAGGAGTCAAGTCTCTGGTGGAGGTGGCGGGGAACACGGGCAAGATTGCGCTAGCCATAGCAAAGGCGTTCCCGAACATAAAGTGTGCTTTGCTAGAACTCCCTCATGTGATCAACACTTTAGAGAAGAGCGATGTGATTGAGTATGTAGCAGGAGATATGTTTGAGCACATTCCGCCTGCAGATGTGTTGATTCTCAAGGTAAACTGACGTATGCATGTAGGCGTATCTTAGATTTAATTTTTCAAAACTACTTGATATCACTGATTTCCTAGAAAATCATTGAAATCTATAAATTCTCAAATAACTACAATCTTTAACAATTCCTCATAAACAACATTAATGGTGAATGTTAAAAGGTCAAATTGTCTCATGCTTTAAGTATTATAATTCAAGACAACCCGTGTTTTTATGTAAAAGATGTATTGTGGTCATAAGGTGACCACATGAGGAGCATATGATAATCCGGCAAAGCTAACTAACAAAAAAATAAAATAGTTACTTCTAAATTCTGAGAAATTTTAGTTATTTGAGAATTTAAAATTTTGAGATAGATGTCTGAGAAATATATGATAGTTCACCGTAGTTTTGAGAATTTTAGCCCATATATTATATAATAATTTTTGTTACGTATATGATTAAACTCTAAATTCCTTTAGCATGTGTAAGTTTGTTCTCTGAAACTAGCCAGCAAACTCCAATTCGTGCAGGAAAGTGTCTTTGATATAAAATTTAATTCTCTTCCACTAACCCAGTAAGATGGATTTGTTATTTTGTAGTGGGTTTTAATGCCCTGGAATGACGACGAATGTGTAAAGATATTGAAACGATGTAAGGAAGCGACTCCAACTAAACAAAATGGAGGGAAAGTCATCATAATCGAAAAAGTGGTCGATGCCAGCAGCGTTGGTGTGCACCCAAAGCTCACAGAAACAAAACTTTACTTCGATATTCAGATGATGGTTCTCTTGACTGGGAAGCAAAGAACTGAAAATGAATGGAAGAAACTCTTCATAGAGTCTGGTTTCAAAGAGTATAAAATAATTTCAGCACTGGGCATGCGTTGCATTATCGAGATCTATCACTGATTAGTTGCTTGATATATGTATCTCTATACATGCTTGCCTATGTGTGATGTCTGTTATGTGGTTTGCATTATGGAAGAACAGCTTGTGTACTTGTGCAACAAGTGCAATATTACAAGAATAAGAGCTGTAATTCTATCTTTCCGCGAGACTGCCTACTGTTGTTGGGGAGAAGTATGAATTCTCATCATACACTTGTTTTAATATTATTTTGCTTGGCTCCTTAATTTATTATTGGGTTTCTGTATATATACCTTCTGAAACTTAGATTTTTGCTTCTTTATCCCTCAAAAGACTTTATTTGCATGTATACACTTTTAAATTCAATGAACTTATAGCTACACATACGCTAATACAAGTACAAATTTTCTCAATGTAACAGAAGTTCCCTTAATATATACAATTGCAAATTCATATATATATATATATATATATATATATATATATATATATATATATAGAGAGAGAGAGAGAGAGAGAGAGAGATGTATATCAGCCGACGGCTGAGAGACCCTCTCAGCCTGCGGTGTCGTGGCACATTATTAGCCACACTAGAAAGGACGGCCCGCTTACCGAAATAGTTGAAATTACTAAATAGCCCTGCTGTAAAAGACAGTAGATTTGTATAGTTTATTATAATTTTATATTTTCTGACGTTACTCAATTTTGTCACAATTATCTTTTATAACTGCGGCCAAACTGCAAACATTTTTTATCAAATCACGAAACTAATTTGAATCCTTCTTTATTATTTTTTTGTTATCTGATTTGAAATTTAATGATTTTTTAATATAGTCGCAGTTTTACTTTTTTTTCGCATGTAATGTATAAATTATTATTTTTTTACATATTGAATTCGGACAAGGACTGCGACTATGATCGCAGTGCTTAACGAGAGCAAGTCATGGTACTGCGACTATGATCGCAGTACTCACGACAATATTTTTTTTTGGGTGAGTTTTTTTTCTAAGTTATATGTAATAACGGTGTCTAAGAACTGATACTATAGTCGCAATTTATGTATGATTTTATATGTTTGATCTTCACTGTAATTTATTGCCTGCGAAGTAGGACTGCGACGTGGTACTGCGATTATGGTCGCAGTACTCACGACAGCATTTTTTTTTGGGTGAGTTTTTTTGCTAAGTTATATGTAATAACGGTGTCTAAGGACTGATACTATAGTCGCAGTTTACGTATGGTTTTATATGTTTGATCTTCACTGTAACTTATTGCATGCGAAGTAGGACTGTGACGTGGTACTGCGACTATGGTCGCAGTACTCACGACAACATTTTTTTGGGTGAGTTTTTTTGCTAAGTTATATGTAATAACGATGTCTAAGGACTGATACTATAGTCGCAGTTTACGTATGATTTTATATGTTTGATCTTCACTGTAATTTATTGCATGCGAAGTAGTACTGCGACTGTGGTCGCAGTGTTTAAGATCAACAGTCGCAATTTTTCTAATTTGTGATATACAGTGAAATATACTGATTTGAGAGGATTGCGATGATGTTCGCAGTATTATCTGTTCATATAATTTATTTTTGGACTGCGATCATGGTAGCTGTTTATAACTTTATTGAATGCAAAACGATCAAACTATTTATGACTGGACAGCGACCGTGGTCGCAGTTTCATATATAATTATAATATGAGTACTGCGACCATTATCTCAGATAAGATGCAGAATTAATACCTATACGGTATACTCTATATGTATTTTAAAAATGTGAAAGATTATTTTACAGATAGAAGTAAAATTTATTTATAACATAATATGGTGAGAAAGAGACCTTACAAAAAAAGAGCATTAAAAGCTTTTAAGAGAAGACAAAATAACGTTGAATATCAGAAGATCAGGAAATCATAATCCTCGTCATCATCACCATCATAAGCAGATTCATCTTCTTCATTCTCCTGGTCTTCCTGTTCATCAATTATTTCCTCATCATCTTCCTATTTTTGAGGTTTTTTTGGTTCATCGATAAACTCCCAGAATGGATTGTCTCTATCAAGCTCTTCGTCCGATCCGTTGCGAGAAGGCGAGCCTATAGCATCAGAGGACATGCTTTCATCAAGCATGCCTTCGTCAAGTGGCAGAGGAATAATGTCCTCCTCACTAACCCACATGAAAACTTCATCATCATCATGTATAGGAGGATCAGTTAAAATATTATTTGATATAGTGAGATAGTCAAAAGGAGTGAAGTCCAGACTGGTATCAGATTCCAGACTGGTATCAGATTCACTAGAATACCCTGAAGAAAGAGGACCAGTGGGGGATTGATTGAAGTTAAATTCTGAGTGTTCAGAGGAAAAAGATGGGGAAAACATGATTCAAGAATGAATTGTTTTTCTGGAAGTTTTTGAAATCAAATTGAAAAGGAGCAAAAATATAGTTTTTAGATATGAGATAATATATTAGTTACAAGCACTATATAAAGGTCAATAATGTGAAAGAACATGAATAGTAATAATAATTGTTATAGGTTGAAGAGTTATGGCTGGAGAATCCGAAGAGTTCCTTTTATCCAGAGGTTTACTACGTGAAGTACAAATAAACTTGTTATAGAATGTTTTGCCTATATTTTTAGATTACGTATGGTGCACATCTTTCCTTTATCGTGATTAACATTAGTGCATCTCTTTTTTCTAGACTGTTGTTGTCACGCCCCGCTTCCCAAAATCCGCGGAAACGAAGTCGCGACGAAGGTCGGCGACGTATATACGCGAGAAAAATACCCCACGTATACACGCTAAGCCTAAATTAGCCTGAACAAGCTATAAATCAGAACTATAATAATCATCGATCACTGCAATAATACATATCCATGACAATCACATTGATAGCAGATGAATAATGACAAGAAAATGGCAGCTGAAAGCGATAAAGATGGAATCAGGAAATGACAGAAATATAAAAGAGATGAAAATACCAGAAACAGAGAGGAACTCAAGCTCCTCGCATAATGGACGGTCTCATCGAACACCTGCACAATAGAACAATCGTCCAATATCTGGATGTGCAAATCCAGGGTCGTCAGAACGCGATCATGGTGAGTGTGTGTGTAAAGGAAACAGCTCGTGCAGAAAAACAATGTGCATAAATAATAAGAACAACTGCAGATTTAAGAAACTGAATAACAAGATAAATAACTGAACTGTAATATATATGATAACAACACGAATAAAGATAGAAGACAACTGTCACAATAGTAAACAAGCAACTGATGTCAAAATATACAACCTATCACATGTCACTAGGCTGGTGTCCAAGTCTGGTCATAAGTCTGGTCCTGGTTACAACCATGGTTCTATCATAATGATATAAATAGATATACAATCAGGTGATTACGATCAGTCACAAAGCATCAACAGTTTATTATTAATTATGTCAGCGAACACCAATTGTCACACGTAATAGACGCATCCCATACTACGCCTACCACAAATGCCAATCGATGCCCTAAATTATTGAAATTGATCGGTTGGAGACATTGTCCATGCTTTAGGTGGATCCCATGCATACCGGGACCACGGCCCAGACTCCTGGTGCTGAACCAGGACCTACCGCAAGGTAGTCAGGAACATGTAAACAGGGACAGGTACATGTATAACATGTATAACAGGAAACATGACGGGGTGCCAGTCACCCCACGGGAACCCTGCAGTGGAACCCTCTTTCGGCTGCGCAACCTAAATCCTAGGTCCACCCAAAATACGGACGCTGTCTCCTCCATCAATCTCCCCAATCCCAGTGTAAGTTATTTGTTATCATGTTTTAGTTTATCAGGATTATTTAATATACATGTTACTTAAATCACTAGGATGACTCAGTGGTAGTCACGGTAACAATATCAACATGTGTAATCAGGGTACGGTATAACAGGAGTATAAAATATCAAGTAACAAGATACCGGTAATACAGGAATATATAACAAGTATAACATGAAAGTGTTGTTACCGTGTAACAATATTTTCCCAGCAATTTTAGTAACATGGACATGGTAGTTGTCAGGTAGATATATATATATATATATATATATATATATATAAAGAATAACCAGTCAGGTTTCACAGGTAAAACAAGATTATCCAAGATGAGTAACCACCTACTGTCAAGAATAGAATAATCCAGCAAAGTATGGAATCAACTCATCTCCTCAAAGTCGTCAATAAATGATCTCACCAACTAATAAAGTAATGACTGCTATCTGAACACTCTGAAGTACAACATTACCGACATTGAATAGCTCACCATCATCATAACTCAATCTCTATCAATTAAAGTAATCAATAACCAACATGAAGTACATATTGTATATCCTCGAGAACAATAGTCAACACACACCACAATCATATCTGTATAGAAAACATCCTCAAAGGACATGTGGTCTGGAATATCTACTCTTGGTACTCAACATCAACAACATATCATCTAAACAAATCCCAAATGCCAACAACGTCAATCTCATCTCAAAACAAGTCAGACTCCAACATAAAGAATATAGATTCTGGATAACCTCTTATACTCAACTATGAATCCAAGTCATTACAACTAACTCATGATTCCAATAGTTCCGTAACAATCGAGTATCAACACACATCAAGTAATCTGATACATTAATCACCGTTCCAACATATAAAGATAATCAGGCATAGCTCTCTCACTCTAACAATCTAATCTGATTCCCAAGTTCTCAAGGGTTCACATTTCTATTAAGGTCAACATCAGATCCCAACACTTGACAACATATCCAATCCATGCATATAAGATCTATCATGATAAGTCAAGTCATTCCATTTAATATCCATCTCTAGAAATCATGTACATCCATCTATATCCATTACATAACTCATGGGTGAAGTCCACAATCCATAAAGAGACTAAACACAGCAATCTGCCAATATTAGTCGACTAGAGGGAAGTCACTAGTCGACTATTCAAGGTGGTTCAAGTCGACTAGGGCAAGGCAAGTCGACTAAAAAGGTGATCAAGTCGACCAGAAGAGGAAAATACAGAGAATCAACATAACCTGAAAGCTGTACTAGTCGACTAGGGCCTGGGGTTAGTCGACTAACAGAGGTGTTAGTCGACTAATAACAGGTATTAGTCGACTAATACCTCTGCCAGAACAGAAACAGGGCATACTAAAAACTGATCTCCCAAGCTATTAAACACATATAAGTATCTCTCTCTCTCACACAATATACACAATCTCTACACTTATGCAGGTACACATGGAATCATAATAAGAATCAAGTACACATAATAAAAAGAATCGAAAGGAGGAGAAAACACTCACTTCGGGAAATCTGATCGTTGCCGGGCGTGTCGCCGTTACGGTTGCTGTGATGCTGCTATTCGCTGTCGGACTGCATGGGAGGGTGGCCAGGGTGCTGGAGAAGGCCACCGTGCCGGTCTCCGATGACGACTTGGCATGGATCAGGAGAACTCACTGCTCACTGCCTGTGCTCGGCCCGGACTGCGTTCAGATCTGGGATGCGGCGGTCTGGACTGTGTCGCTGTCCTGCTGCGGATGGTTGGCCGAGGGGCTGTTGCCGTGGCCGTGCTGCTGATCTGTGCAGGTAGATCTGCTGGAGATGCAGCTCGTTGTTGCTGTAGTGGGGAGGCGCTAGGCTGCAGGGGGAAGAGAGGTGCAGCTGCGGGTGGTTGACAAGGGCTGTACAGGGTGCTGCTGCTCGTCTGCAGAGGGAAGAAGCGCCTGGACTGGAGAGGGGAAGGAGGTGCCTGGCCTGGGGCCTGCTGCTCCTGCTGGGCTCGGCCAGGGAAGGAGATGGCCGGCCTGCTGGAGAAGGGGATCAAGGGTGCTGCTCTGGTGGAGGAGATGGCTGCGGGTGTTCGGCTGCAAGAAGGGAGCAGCCATCAGGTGGAGGTGTGCGGCAACAAAGGGTGACTCGGCCACGTCCAGGGGAAGGAGGTGCTGCCACAGGGAAGTGGTACACGACATCAAGGGAAGATGGGGGAGCGGCAATAGGAGAGGGAGGAGAAGAGGTGGGCGGCTGTAGCATTGGGAGAGATTAGGGTTAAGATTAGGTTAGGGTTTCTTGTTTAGGTTATGGAATATTTATAGAAAGAGTATTGGGTTTGCGGGTAGATGGGTATAAGCTAACGAGTTGAGGTCCAATAGATGAATAGGTGTTGGGTTTAGGCTAGCGGGCATGGGTTAGGATCCACTTAGATAATTGGGTATTAGGTTATTGGGCTAATGGGTAGGATTAGGAATCCAAACGGGTAGATGGGTAATCAAGATAGTGGGTGAAGAATCCAAATAGAGTGATGGGTATCGGATCACTAATGGGTAATGTGAATGGGTAGGGGTAGGATCAAGGAGAAGACATGAATATGATTCAAGGGAAGAGGAATATAATAAACACCACTACAAAATAGTAACCCAACATTAGTAGTAACAATACTTAACTAAAATAATAATATTAATAATACCAATACATTACATGACCAATCTAATAATAATAAATAACAGTAACAACATAGATATTACTAACAACGAGTAATATTATATCACATGAAAATAAATACATGTACATATTTAAAATACCAGTATATTTTATCCAAATACCGTACTTTAAAAATAGGGATATTACATTCTACCCACCTTAATAAAAATTTCGTCCTCGAAATTCAAATAAGGTAGGGAATGATAAAAGAATCAAGAATCAAGACAGAATACAAACATGCTTCCATATCGTCTCGTTGGGACACCACGATTCCGCTGCGCGCTCTGATTTCTGGTACCGGCTT
The DNA here is from genome assembly GCA_038442645.1 of Agave tequilana. Classification (NCBI taxonomy): domain Eukaryota; kingdom Viridiplantae; phylum Streptophyta; class Magnoliopsida; order Asparagales; family Asparagaceae; genus Agave; species Agave tequilana. The sequence goes on along the minus strand of JAVJIF010031961.1, from coordinate 164,861 downwards.
CAACAAGGAGTAACCAATCTCAAGAGATAGAATTAGGAGAAACGAATAGGAAAGAAAGATGAAATCAAGATGGACATCCAAATCACTCTAAATGAAGTGTTGGAATCATGGATATCAACAGATTAAGAATGGAATTCCAAAGGGAGGACGATCAATTCCAAATGGAGTCAATATTATCAGGAGGATAGTATATGTATATTGCAGTGTAAATGTAACTTGTCTCAGGTAACCGATAAGAACTAGGTCTCTCTTGCGAAACAAGAGTCAAAATTCAAATCGCAAGTAGAAAACCAGGCTCTGATACCAAAGAAAACCCTGTCACGCCCCGCTTCCCAAAATCCGCGGAAACGGAGTCGCGACGAAGGTCGGCGACGTATATACGCGAGGAAAATACCCCACGTATACACGCTAAGCCTAAATTAGCCTGAACAAGCTATAAATCAGAACTATAATAATCATCGATCACTGCAATAATACATATCCATGACAATCACATTAATAGCAGATGAATAATGACAAGAAAATGGCAGCTGAAAGCGATAAAGGTGGAATCAGGAAATGACAGAAATATAAAAGAGATGAAAATACCAGAAACAGAGAGGAACTCAAGCTCCTCGCATAATGGACGGTCTCATCGAACACCTGCACAATAGAACAATCGTCCAATATCTGGACGTGCAAATCCAGGGTCGTCAGAACGCGACCATGGTGAGTGTGTGTGTAAAGGGAACAGCTCGTGCAGAAGAACAATGTGCATAAATAATAAGAACAACTGCAGATTTAAGAAACTGAATAACAAGATAAATAACTGAACTATAATATATATGATAACAACACGAATAAAGATAGAAGACAACTGTCACAATAGTAAACTGATGTCAAAATATACAACCTATCACATGTCACTAGGCTGGTGTCCAAGTCTGGTCATAAGTCTGGTCCTGGTTACAATCATGGGTCTATCATAATGATATAAATAGATATACAATCAGGTGATTACGGTCAGTCACAAAGTATCAACAGTTTATTATTAATTATATCAGCGAACACTAATTGTCACACGTAATAGACGCTTCCCATACTACGCCTACCACACATGCCAATCGATGCCCTAAATTATTGAAACTGATCGGTTGGAGACATTGTCCATACTTTAGGTGGGTCCCGTGCATACCCGGGACCACGGCCCAGACTCCTGGCGCTGAACCAGGACCTACCGCAAGGTAGTCAGGAACATGTAAACAGGAACAGGTACATGTATAACATGTATAACAGGAAACATGACGGGGTGCCAGTCACCCCACGGGAACCCTGCAGTGGAACCCTCTTTCGGCTGCGCAACCTAAATCCTAGGTCCACCCAAAATACGGACGCTGTCTCCTCCATCAATCTCCCCAATCCCAGTGCAAGTTGTTTGTTATCATGTTTTAGTTTATCAGGATTATTTAATATACATGTTACTTAAATCACTGGGATGACTCAATGGTAGTCATGGTAACAATATCAACATGTGTAATCAGGGTACCGGTATAATAGGAGTATAAAATATCAAGTAACAGGATACCGGTAATACAGGAATATATAATAAGTATAACATGAAAGTGTTGTTACCGTGTAACAATATTTTCCCAGCAATTTTAGTAACATGGACATGGTAGTTGTCAGGTAGATATATATATATAAAGAATAACCAGTCAAGTTTCACAGGTAAAACAAGATTATCCAAGATGAGTAACAACCTACTGTCAAGAATAGAATAATCCAGCAAAGTATGGAATCAACTCATCTCCTCAAAGTCGTCAATAAATGATCTCACCAACTAATAAAGTAATGACTGCTATCTGAACACTCTGAAGTACAACATTACCGACATTGAATAGCTCACCATCATCATAAATCAATCTCTATCAATTAAAGTAATCAATAACCAACATGAAGTACATATTGTATATCCTCGAGAACAATAGTCAACACACACCACAATCATATCTGTATAGAAAACATCCTCAAAGAACATGTGGTCTGGAATATCTACTTTTGGTACTCAACATCAACAACATATCATCTAAACAAATCCCAAATGCCAACAACGTCAATCTCATCTCAAAACAAGTCAGACTCTAACATAAAGAATATAGATTCTGGATAACCTCTTATACTCAACTATGAATCCAAGTCATTACAACTAACTCATGATTCCAATAGTTCCATAACAATCGAGTATCAACACACATCAAGTAATCTGATACATTAATCACCGTTCCAACATATAAAGATAATCAGGCACAGCTCTCTCACTCTAACAATCTAATCTGATTCCCAAGTTCTCAAGGGTTCACATTTCTATTAAGGTCAACATCAGATCCCAACACTTGACAACATATCCAATCCATGCATATAAGATCTATCATGATAAGTCAAGTCATTCCATCTAATATCCATCTCTAGAAATCATGTACATCCATCTATATCCATTACATAACTCATGGGTGAAGTCCACAATCCATAAAGAGACTAAACACAACAATCTGCCAATATTAGTCGACTAGAGGGAAGTCACTAGTCGACTAGAGAAGTATTAGTCGACTATTCAAGGTGGTTCAAGTCGACTAAGGCAAGGCAAGTCGACTATAAAGGTGATCAAGTCGACCAGCAGAGGAAAATACAGAGAATCAACATAACCTTGAAGCTGTACTAGTCGACTAGGGTCCTGGGGTTAGTCGACTAACAGAGGTGTTAGTCGACTAATAACAGGTATTAGTCGACTAATACCTCTGCCAGAACAGAAACAGGGCATACTAAAAACTGATCTCCCAAGCTATTAAACACATATAAGTATCTCTCTCTCTCACACAATATACAGAATCTCTACACTTATGCAGGTACACATGGAATCATAATAAGAATCAAGTACACATAATAAAAAGAATCGAAAGGAGGAGAAAACACTCACTTCGGAAAATCTGATCGTTGCCGGGCGTGTCGCCGTTACGGTTGCTGTGATGCTACTATTCGCTGTCGGACTGCATGGGAGGGTGGCCAGGGTGCTGGAGAAGGCCACCGTGCCGGTCTCTGACGACGACTTGGCGTGGATCAAGAGAACTCACTGCTCGCTGCCTGTGCTCGGCCCGGACTGCGTTCAGATCTGGGATGCGGCGGTCTGGACTGTCGTCGCTGTCCTGCTGCGGGTGGTTGGCCGAGGGGCTGTTGCCGTGGCCGTGCTGCTGATCTGTGCAGGGAGATCTGCTGAAGATGCGGCTCGCTGTTGCTGTAGTAGGGAGGCGCCAGGCTGCAGGGGGAAGAGAGGTGCAGCTGCGGGTGGTTGACAAGGGCTGTACAGGGTGCTGCTGCTCGTCTGCAGAGGGAAGAAGCGCCTGGACTAGAGAGGGGAAGGAGGTGCCTGGCCTGGGCGCTGCGGCCTGCTGCTCCTGCTGGGCTCGGCCAGGGGAGGAGATGGCCGGCCTGCTGGAGAAGGGGATCAAGGGTGCTGCTCTGGTGGAGGAGATGGCTGCTGGTGTTCGGCTGCAAGGAGGGAGCAGCCATCAGGTGGAGGTGTGCGGCAACAAAGGGTGACTCGGCCACGTCCAGGGGAAGGAGGTGCTGCCACAGGGAAGTGGTACACGGCATCAAGGGAAGATGGGGGAGCGGCAACAGGAGAGGGAGGAGAAGAGGTCGGCGGCTGTAGCATTGGGAGAGATTAGGGTTAAGATTAGGTTAGGGTTTCTTGTTTAGGTTAAGGAATATTTATAGGAAGAGTATTGGGTTTGCGGGTAGATGGGTATAAGCTAACGGGTTGAGGTCCAATAGATGAATAGGTGTTGGGTTTAGGCTAGCGGGCATGGGTTAGGATCCACTTAGATAATTGGGTATTAGGTTATTGGGCTAATGGGTAGGATTAGGAATCCAAACGGGTAGATGGGTAATCAAGATAATGGGTAAAGAATCCAAATAGAGTTATGGGTATCGGATCACCAATGGGTAATGTGATTGGGTAGGGGTAGGATCAAGGAGAAGACATGAATATGATTCAAGGGAAGAGGAATATAATAAACACCACTACAAAATAGTAACCCAACATTAGTAGTAACATTACTTAACTAAAATAATAATATTAATAATACCAATACATTACATGACCAATCTAATAATAATAAATAACAGTAACAACATAGATATTACTAACAACGAGTAATATTATATCACATGAAAATAAATACATGTACATATTTAAAATACCAGTATATTTTATCCAAATACCGTACTTTAAAAATAGGGATATTACAGTTGTTGTATCACGATAGATAGATTACTAATTACTTCATTAAATTTAGTGCAATTAATATAGTATTTTTATAAGATGTGATATACGCGAACTGATCTCAGGGTCGCATGGCTAAACTACCTTGTAAAATTATAAAAAATCTTTTACATAAGGCATGCGAAAAAAGATTACGACTTTGGTCGCAGTGCTGAAGGAGGTCGCAGTGCTGTACGATAACATGTTTTCGTCTGTTATTTTTTTATGTTATAAGGAATGCGATTATGGTCATGCGTGATATAAAAAAGTTTTTGTTATACTATGACTGCGACTATTGTCGCAGTTGTCATTTAAAATTGAAAGTTTTTGTATTAAGTTTGCGACCATGGTCGCAATGATTGAAAGTTTTATTATGTTATGACTGCGACTATGATCGCGGAATTTGTAAAACGGTGAGAATTCTGTTACAGAAGGCATGCTTCTGTTTATTTTACATTATGTTCATCCAATTTTTTCTCTATTATATTTTCGATGTAGTAGAATTACGAATTTTATAACTGTAGATATATTCAACTGAAAATTATTTTAGGTAATTTTTGTTTGTGGATGAGTTTATGGCAGTTTAGAAGTTAAAATAGATTATTTTTGTCATTTTGATTCACGAATGTTTAGGCGGGATTTATGGGGTATTTTTGTCATTTTGATTCACGAATGTTTAGGCGGGATTTTTTTGTTTTTTTTGGCGCCTACACTCTGCGGCCGATCTGTGGCATATATTCAGCCACGTCACCGAGGTTTGAGAAACTCTCTCAGCCGTCGGCTGAGGTACAGTAACCCCATATATATATATATATATATATATATATATATATATATATATATATATATATATATATGTATGTATGTATGTATGTATGTATGTATGAACTTATGTTGTTGGGATTTGTGTCGAACAAATAGTCCCACATCGGCTAGACGTGAGGATAGTCTTGGGTTTATAAGGATTTGGGCAACTCCACCTAACAAGATTAGTCTTTTGGGATGGTGCCCCGAGTACTTCATATGTTACAAATAAAATTTATGCATCTTGTAAAGAAATAATAGAAAATATAAAAAATAATATATGAAGGTCACCACATTATTATTTTGTTAAGAATTTGCCAACTCTCATGTCAGCTACCATATTTATCTTTAATATATTATTTATTAACGTATTATTATTTTTATATAGTAGCGAATCTATTTTTCTAAAAACTAGTCTTTCCAATAAATTTCTTCTTCTTCTTTTCTGCTTTTTTGCTCAGATCCTCCTCGAAAAATTAGTAAATCATTTATCATTATTTTTTATTTACAAACCTATGGAGTATTGCAAAACTTGAATTTGCATGGGCATATATGCGAAGGGTATTTTCTCATATCAAACAAAATTTTGTGACCGCTGCTGTATACCCATAAATGCGCTAAAATTAAAAGACTATACATGCAAATAGAGGTTTTTGATGGGTAAATAAGCAAAAAGCTAAAATTAGAGGGTTTATGCTAAAAACGCTTATTATTTAAGTCAACAATTACAAAAACTATTTTATTACACAAGTTGTTTAATTAACTGTATTATCTATGCTGCTATTTTGGGAGAAAAAAAAGAGTTGGAAAATTGCCAACGCATGCTTGTGACTAACATATCCTTTGCTTCAGCATTTCAACTCTCCAGTTTATGAACCACACTACGTGCATTAACAATACGCCACAATGAAAAAGTAAGTTAATAAGGCTGTTAAAAAATAGTATTAAAATTAAAAGTAGGCTAAATTCATAGAAATTACTGTGAACTATTAAGATTTACTTAAAACAATGCCTTAACCTTTTTGTTTTCCAAAACTACCACAAAGCTTCCCGCGTATTTGCTCAAAACTATCCTTTGTAACTCTCCATCTAAACATGTCACGTGCCTAGCACATGATATTTTTATTACATAAACACCCGTGCATATAATTAACCATACGTATAATATTTATGATTAAGAAAACATCTTAAAAAATAGAAAACCTTTAAAATACAAAATTTTATTTTGGAGAAGAAGGCAATTTTTCTGTACACAACCCTTGCAGTATTTTATTTGACTTAAAAAGTTTTTGTAAGAAAATTTTTTTAAAAGAGATAAATTATTTTTAAAACAAAGACATTTAGTTCTTTTTAATAACGTTAGGGGGGTTTCAGCAAAAGGCATAGTTTGTGGTAATTTTGGGAATAAAAAAAATGTTAAAGGTAACTTTTAGAAAAACCATATTAGTTCATAGTAGTTTTGGAGAATTTAGCTTAAAATTATGTAATCATAATTGTATGCTTAATAATTTCTAAATATTTTTCTTATCAATAATATATACAATTCAGTTTCTTCAACTAAATTAACAAAATGAACAAAGAAAGAAGCTATCATAAGACTTTTGGGACTCGCTGGACTACTAAATTTCTAGACAATTTCTCAATATTGCACATTCTCAAACAGATAGATAGAAAGAGGTTGTAAACTATACTTTAAAAATCTCATTCAGAGTATTTGTGGAAGAAACATAAGCAATGGGGTCATGTTTTACCTCAAGCAGCATTGACTTAGAAGAGTGTTCTTCACAGTTCTACTAGCTAGTATGTATGTCTTTTTTTGTTGTCTGTAGAAAGTGTTATGTCATGCTGTAAACTTGATTCGGTTGATTTTTTTATTTTTCTAATTCTTATTCATAGAAAAACTTAAATGCACACACACACACACAGGTGTGTGTGTGTGTGGACCAGCAATACTATTGTTGGAAAACTACAAGTTTCAGGTCGTACATATGAGTTTACCATGAATGATGTGATATTGTACATCAGAATACTTCAACTGCAATTGTTGTGAAATCACGGAGGTAGCTTGTGTCCAAAGAAAAGCTGACGATGTAATAAGTGAATAACTTATGATAACGTCAACATTACGCTAGTACCACAGATACAAAAGTACATGATGGGGAACAACTGTTGGGAATTAGTCGGATTGTGATTTACCTTTCCAAACTATCCTTCCCATGTTGTCAAAGACGTCTAGGATGGCCTTTCGCAGTAAAACTGAAGCCAATGCCCATAACTCTTGTGCAGCGAGACATCCCATAATACATGTGCAAATTTTCTTGTTGTCCATAATTATGACAGGCTAAGTTCACATTGATGTCGCGTTGTAGGCAAGGCATGATGTAAAATCATTCAAGCGCACATCTGAATTTTTGGCAGGGCTAGTGCCTTACAAAGTCTAAGAAATCGGGTATCAAGAGGAACAGCAGGACATGAAGAAACTATAAGCTTCTTATTGGCTACTGTCACTTTGTATTTTCCAGAAGAATGTCCTGTTCAAATTATAGATCAGGGCTTTCCGGATTGGATAATTGTAGTTCATTTAGCAAGAAGATGCAACTTGGTGGCAAGATGTTCGATACTTTTGAAAGTCACCTAGAGGGGGTGAATAGTTGATAGTTAATCAACAATGCGGAAATACAACAATTAAAAATGGTCAACTCAAAAATAAAAAGTGAAGCCGAACTATCAATTAAGGTCTTTAAATCTTCTCCTCTTAATTCCTCTTGAATAAGAGTTGAGGTGCACAATTGTCTTCTTGCTTGAATGAGAAAAACCGATAAGTATGATGATGCAAGCAATATAGAGCAAATAGAATGTATGAACAATAATTGTTCGCCCATAGGTCCATCGCTCTAGTTTTGATGATAATTAACTCATATAGTTATAGTATTAATGATCGTGTGTTATTTAAGTTTCAGATATTCAATCAAGATCTTAGTTGGCGTTTAACTTTTTCAAGCTAATACATATTGATTCAAGAGCTTAAGTTTAAAAAATGCATCAAGTACTCAAGGAAAAGTCTAACTCTACATAGATCAAGTCTAAATAAGTCTATTTGGAGAAGAAGATTTACAAAAAAAACTTATATCTAGAGTTTATATATCTAGATTTTGCGTAATGTTTAGATTAGACTTGATGGCTCAATCTCACATGTACAAATTTAATATTGGTTTTCAAGATCAATAGTTTTGATTTTAAGTTTAATCCGTTTTGATTTTTCAAGAAGATTAACTTTAAACAATATCATTTATAAAAGATTCTATACTTTGTTTTTTAAACTCATATCTTGTGTTTATATGATTTATATCTCAAAAGAATAAATTTTATAGTTTGGAATATGTTTTGTATTCTATCCACAAATATTAAAGCTTTATTTATTCAAAGAAACTTATTTAATCAGTTTTAGATTTCGGTTTAACAAGTTAATGTTTTGGTATTTTTAAGTTAAATTTCATCAAAAACAAGTTCATATTATTTTATATGTGTATTGGATTGTATCCATAGACATTGTGCTTCAAATGAGTTTAACAAACTTGTTTTTTTATTTATGCTAGTTTTAAAAAAATAGATTTCCATTTAAGTTTAGTTTTTGAAAAAATACAACTTTTGTTTCAAGATTGAAATTCTATATCTCAAAAATAGTTCACATGTTTATAATTTGTATTGATTTTTTATCACACATATTTATACTTCATTGTATTTATATAAACTTATTTTTGTATAATTTATTGAGATTTATAGGAATTTAATTGAATTTAAAAAGAATAGTTAAAAATACATAAATATTTTTTGGGCTATTTCTGGTCAACCGCACGGTCGACTGACCATAGACCAAATTCACTCTGTCGACGTGCACAGACGTGCAGGAGCCCAAGAAAGTTATAGTTTGGTCGACCGACCGGTTGATCACAACAGAGATCGGCTGACTGACTATGTCTGTAGTGCTCTTAGGTTTTCTCGATCGACTGCCCAGTCGACCGCTTGGTTGGTCATCAATAATGCATATTTTTAGTAACATTTTCACACTTTTTTATATAAAATATTATTATTTAATTTATTTATTATTTAGTAATGTGCAGGCCTCCATTATCTAAGAGAAAGCCCAAAAGAAGCCCAAAAACCCACAATTATTATGAAAATAAAGATTAATTGGAAAGATAAAGAAAGTTCTATTCTATCCCATTTAAATTTGGGTTTCAAATTAATTTAATTTAAAATCTCGATGAGGAAAAGGATAGAACAAAATAAATCCTCATTCTAATTAAAGATAGAGGTGCACTTCTATTCAAATTCCGGTTGCTTGCACCACAAGTCGAAGATAAAGGGGAGAAAATTTGAATTTAACTCGGATTTAGAGATAACTGAATCTCCAAGTTATCTAAGAGAATAAAATATTTCAAAATTTAAGGATCAAATAAAGATTCTGAGGATAGATCTCATGAACGGACGAGATGAAGCCAGAGCCCAAAACGCGTGCCCTGACTCCCCAAAGATGTCGCGTTTTCACCTGAAATGCCGCGAAAACGCGACTATCCTGTAGCCATGTGCATGGAGTTTTGGGGCAGTGTTCTACAGGGAATATACTTCCAAGATCTCCTATAAATACCCTTGAATAGCAACAGAGAAAAGGCATCTCAGAATCTCGAGCTTAGGGTTTTCTTTAAATCTATTTCTTTTCAAATTTTCATTGTAATTTTCAAGTTTTTTTTTACTTTGAAGAATTTTTATAAGAAGAAGAAGCCATTGTAATTCGAGGTGACAGATCAATACAAGATGCTTTTATTCTTTTCATTTCTCCTTTATTATTTACTTGCTTTTGCTCTTTATTTTCTTTTTCATTTCATGCAATCTTCTTATTCAAAAATCATGCTTTGTTTCCGTTCCACTATGAGTAACTAATTTATCTTGTAGTTTGCTAATCTCTCGATCAACTTAAGTCTAGTCTAAAGATGAACTGATTGAATTCTGTAACTGTTTGAAACACGAGGATAATGTTAAGATTCTTCAAGATGAATAATTAGTTAAGATGAACTATTTTAGGGTTACACTTTTTAACGATTACTCTAAGTCATATTTAGATACTTTGATAGCTTCATATTATGTCTAAAAGACTTTTCTTATACTATGCTTAGAAGTTAGGATGAACTAAAGTATAATTTTATTTAATGTACTCTAATTAGAGTTTACATTCATCTTTACTCATCTTACTTGACTCTGAAGCAAAACCCTAGGGTGAATCTTTATAGATTCAACATGGTGTTAACCTTCTTAGACTAGTACTTGGTTGTGATAGATGATTGGTGGACTATAACTTCTTTTACTTAAATCCCTTTCTTATAACCAACATCTCATTTTTCAAGCTATCTTTGCAGAGAAATCATCCTGAAAAGCTTCTATCGCATCTGTCCTGTAGATCGACCATCTAGCCTTTCCTATGCGGTTAAATTGAGAAGAGACTAAGAACTTTATGACATTAACTCTTGACTTTACTTTCAATTTATTTTCTGTTCTCAATTACCGCCAGAGAGCATGGCTCTCTGGAGTTGGGCTCGATCGACCGAAAACCTCAATGGTCATATTTTTGATCGTTGGCGGTTGACTGGCTAATCAACTGCAAGGCGTATCTGGCTTGGGTTTAAGCTAACGACTACATTTTGTTTGGCCCATAAATTGAGATATTTGGTTTGGATTTAATTAAAATTTTCAAATGCGTACTTTCTATTCTTCTATAGAGTTTTTTTTACAAGTTTTTGAGCTTCAAATCTACATCTTTCTTACGTTTGTTTCGAAGGTAGAAAAGTTTTGGGAAATCAAAGAAAACAATTTTTTGGGAATTACAAGTTTTGTTTTTTCAAATTAAATATTTTCATTGAAGTTTTCCCAATTGTTTTCTAAAAAGCTTCATTTTCAAAATATTTGTTTTCTCACAGGCTTGAGCTTTCATCTCAAAAGTCTATCCTTTAAGATTTTGTATTGTAAGAGTAGTATTTGTGATCTTGTGGTTACCAAGGATTGTAATCTTTCTTTTACTTTATGCCTTGCCTTTGTACCCTCCTCTTGTGTAGAGGAGCTTTATTTTTGTGCATAGGCTTAGTGCCTCCTTTTGTGCATAGGATTGAAAGTTGTATCCTTCATGGAGTTCCTTTGTGAAGATAGTGAAAATCCTTCACGCGGTAAAGGCGGTGACGTAGAGCAAGTGGCTCAAATCTCGATACATGTCTTCGTTTTTGCGTTTGGCTATATCTCAATTGTACTCTCTTTCATATCTTGCATTGCTAATATTCTTCATACTTATATGCTTGATATTGTTTATATGCTTGCACTTTATTAATCCAAAAATGCTATTGAAGCACATCAACTTTTATATAAAAAGAGAATCTTGAGGAGAAGTTCTAGAGCCCTTCACCGAAAATTCAGCTTCACTTCTTGGTTGTCAATTGTGTTAAGTTATTTATTAGTGCAAAGTTTTAAATTCCGCATTTGATTAGCACTTCACCTATTCACCCGCTCTAGGTGAACTTTAAATTGGTATCAGAGCTAGTGCTCATGATATTCAATTTAACTACCTAGGAGTGATCCTTTTATTGCTAATTACATTCTTGTTACATGCACTCATAGATTATCTTGCTCCACCTCTGTTTCTAACATCGATATTTGAAAAATTAAAATGAGGTCATATCTCAAAGCCCTTGGAATGCATGTTTATTTTTCCATAATAAAAAATCATATATTGAGACTAATACACAAGCTATGATTGCACTAAAGCAAACTCTTAACAATGATTATATTTCAAGAATTTGTTATTTTGGTTTTATTTTTGCAGTGTGGAACACATTGATCTCCCTTGAAGAACAAAGTCCAAATGATCTGGAGAGATGCTCAAAAGAAGATAATTCCGACCAAGGTTGCTTCATGGTCCAAAGGAATAACTCCCTTGAGGTAAACATGAAATTCGATTTTGATGAGGATGCAAATATGCTTAATGAAGAGTTTACCATATTTTGTGAGAATTTATTGAGAAATTATAAATTGTTGAAAATAAGAATTTGAAATTGAAGAAAGAGAATAAGCTTTTATCTTCAAAATTGATTTTGTTTCAAAAAAAAGAAGAGATTTCAAACAAAAATAATTCCTTGTCTTAAAAATTATATTTTATTTTAGAAGGAAAAGATGTAATTTTAAAAGAAAAGAAAAATCAGTTGAAAATAATGAACTTGAGAGCTTAGAACTTTTAGAAAATGTTATTAAATGAAAGCTCTTGGAACTTGAAAATTTGAAAATTTTCAAACTATTTTTCAAATCTTTCTCTTGATTTTTCTTGATAATGCTTGATTTTTCTTGATATGAAACTCTCTCCAATGAATCATGTTTATAGGCAATAGGTAAATATCATTAGAGAATTAATCGGGCATAAAATAGTTGTTAAAACCCTGATAAAGTGAAAAATTCTCATTTGGGGGCAAAAAAAATAGTGTAAATCAAAAACTAGTTGTTTTGCCCTTCCTGGCACTCTGGCGGTCGACCGGGCGGTCGACTGACCACAGGCTATTCAAAATAGCCATTGCCAGCTATCGACTAGACGGTCGACCCAGAGTTAGAAAGAAAAACCTGCAAGATGGCTCGAGCTAAAACGGTCGACCAACCCCAACAGCTAAGTGAGTTCCAAAGTGTCGATCAACTGGGTGGACGATCAAGTCCCTATGCATATATACATTAGTATTTATGTGCACATTCGGTCGATCGCTCGGTTGACCGAGATTTGTATAGAACTCACTGCACGCTCGACGGTCGACCAGCTAAGGCCAAAAATCCCAAAATTGTGTTTTTAAATATCTTTTTAATTTTTAAATTAATATATTTATATTAAAAATAGTTTGGCAATGATTTGAAATATTAAATTTTAAACATGAAGATATAAAAATCATGATAAATATATCAACAAACATTTAAACTAGTTGAAAAACTATTTATTTTGAAAAATATTTTGTGTGTGTGAGACTTCTGAGTAGCAATATGACACTCTAAATTTAAACATTCTAATTTCTTATAAGGGTTGCCCCCATGCTTGAATTAATTTGGACACTCCAATAGCTTTCTATTGAGGAAGAATTAACCGAGATCTTAATTCTTAAACCCTGTAATCTCAGCAACCCTTGAACTTGATTAGTACCTCATAACCACCTGGATTTTAGAATTATCAAAACATAAGTGGTAACTATACCCTTGGGCTAACAATCTCCCCCTTTTTTATGATGATAAAAATCATGAGTTATTTAAAAAAACTGAAGAGCTTGAAAAAGTTCCCCTGAAATTATGCTCATAAAATCAAGTTCAACAAGACATATAGATATATCAATAGTAAGCAAGTCATATGTATATTAATAGAATTGACAATTTAAAACAATATGTATAAAAACGACCATCCATCTGTTCATTCCTCCATCCGCCAAATAAATATGCAATAAAGAGTAATATTACCAACTAAATATTGCACAAAAACATGAGAATAGAATTAAGACAAAATAACTTTTTTTGCCCTTTTTTGTCATGCATAAAAAAGGAGATAGAATACACCAATTTTAAAAAACATGACACCAATTGAAAAATACCAATTTTATACCCATTAAAAGTCTAGCAATTGAAAGTGTAAACATGAGAGCAAAAACCAATTGGAATCAATTGAAAAAATAAATAATGCTAAAGAGATACCGAATTGACATTCAAAAACTCTAAACATTGGAATCAAGGATCCATTATACAAACATTCAATTCACCACAAATGAAATAAAATCTATTGTAATGAAGTGATTTTGTAAAAATATCGGCTAATTGAAAAACGGTAGAAATATAATCAATTTCAATATCGTCTTTCTCAACTGATCTCTAAGAAAGTAATATCGAATCTCTATATGTTTGGTCTTACTATGTTGATTTGCATTCTTGATCATATGAATAGTATTAGTGTTATCACAAAAAATCATAATATAATCATAATTCAAATCGTAATCAATGAGAGTGTTTCATCCCAAGGACTTGTGCACAACAAGCCTCGACAGTAACATACTTTGCCTTGGCAGTTGAGAGGGCGACAGAGTTTTGTTTCTTGAAAGATCACAAAACAAGACAATTTCTTAGATATTGACAAGTTTCACTAGTGCTCTTCCTATCCACTCTACAATCAACATAATCAGCATCCGAATAGCTCATCATTGAAAATTATCTGGTCTTTAGATACCACAAGTCTATACCAATAGTTCCCTTAAGATATTTAATAATGCATTTTACTATAATCAAATGAGACTCATCAGGACAAGATTGAAATCTAACACAAACGCAAACATTAAACATGATATCCGATCTACTTGTTGTCAAGTAAAGTAAATTACCAATCATACTATGATAGAGTTTAATGTCAACACTTTTACCTTGCTCATCCTTATTAAGTTTGGTCTAGTAGCCCTCGGAGTCTTGCTAATCTTCAAATCCTCTGGCCCAAACTTCTTAATTAGTTCTCTTATGTAATTGGCTTGGTTGATGAAGATCCCTTCACTCTTTTGCTTGATTTGGAGTCCAAAAAAGTAGTTAACTTCTTCCATCATGCTCATTTCAAACTCTTCCTTCATGCATAATTCAAAATCTTTGCAAAACTTTTCATTAATAGATCCAAAGAGAATATCATCAATATATATATATGAATAATAAAAATATCATTGTCAACATGCTTAGTAAATAAAATGGTATCTACTTTATCCTTAACAAAATTCTTTTAACAAGAAAACTACTAAGTCTTTCATACCAAGCTTTTGGAGCTTGTTTTAAATCATACAAAATTTTTGCTAATTTAAAAACAAAATCTGGATGTGCAGGATCAACAAACCTGGAGATTTGTTCAACATATATATCCTCAATAAAATTATTTAGAAAAGCGCTTTTAACATCAATTTGAAATAATTTGAATTTTTATATGAAGCAAAAGCAGGGGTCATCCGTATGCTTCAAGTCGTGCTACAGGTGCAAAAGCTCCCTCGAAATCGATACCCTCAATTTGATTGTAACCATTGGCCACTAGCCTAGCCTTATTTATTACTACATTACCTGACTTCTGAAGATCCATTTAGTATCAATTGTTAGTCTATCATGGGGCCTAAGAACAAGATGTTAAATTTGATTACGCTCAAATTGATTGAGCTCTTCTTGCATTGTAAGTAACCAGTATAAATCGCCCTCGGCCTCGAGGAAGTTTTGGGTTTTATGTGTGAGGTAAAAGTAAAATGACTATAAAGATATTGAAGTTTGAATCTAGTAGTTACTCCCTTTGATACATCACCTATGACGAAATCCTTGGGGATGACTTGTAGTATATTTTCAATTCTTTGAAAGTGGTTGAGTTGGTTCCACTTCAACCTCTTGAACATTACCATTTGCATTACGTCTTGGTTTTTCTTCTTCTTACATCGGTGAGTCCTTATCGACAACTTCTCCATGTCTTCACTTAAACAATTAATCTTACAATCTACAACATTCTTAACAAAAGTGTTAAATTCCTCAAACTTTACATGCATAGATTCCTCATTAGTCATAGTTGACCCATTGAAGACTCTATATGCTTTACTAATATTGGAGTAGCCAACAAAGATTCCTTCATAAGACTTGACATCAAATTTACTAAATTATCCTTAGTATTTAAAACAATGCATTTACAACCCAAAACTTTGAAATATGAAACTTTTAGTTTTCTCAAATAGTAAATCTCAAAGGAGTTCAATTTAAAATTTACAAATAAAATTTCTATTTCCAATGTAACATAAAGTTCTACAGTCTCGGCCCATAGATATTGAGGGAATCTATATTCACTAATCATGGTCCTAGCCATCTGTTGAAGAGTACGATTCTTTCTTTCGACGACTCTATTTTGTTGTGAAGCTCAAGAATATGAAAGCTCATGTTTAATTCTATTTTTTTCACAATAAGTAATAAAGACGTAGTTTACAAACTGACCACCTCTATCACTTCTAATGTGCAAAATCTAAAAATATTTTTTTCAAAAAAGACTCATTTTTGTGTTCCAAAAGAAAACCCATGTAAATCTCGAAAAATCATCAACAGGGATAAAAACAAATGCTTTCCCCTAAGACTTTTGGTTTTGGTTGGACCAAACAAATCTATATGTATCAATTCTAAAAGTCTTGATGTCATAATATACTTAATAGATTTGAAAGAGGACTTGGTTTATTTTTCAAGTTGACACGCATCACAAATGTGGTCATTTTCAAATTTCAAAGCAGGAATACTTTTCACTGTTTTCTTAGAATTAATTCGGGATAGATAGTCAAAAGAAACATGACCTAACATTCTATGCCACAACCAAGAATTTCATTAAAAGCGATTAAACGTGTAGCATTGTATTATAAATTCAACATATCAATGATATAAACATTATTCTCATAAAAACTAAAAATTAGACGAAAATTACTTTTCCCATCAATAATATCACAAGTAGAGTCATCAAAAATAACTCTTAAGTCTTTGTCACACAATTGATTAATGTTTAATAGATTATGTTTGAGACCTTCAACTAAAGCAACATTTTCAATTAAAAGAGATGAAACAATTTTGATATTACCTATAGTGATATTTTACCCTTTGAGTCATATCTGAAGGTGATGTGCCACCTTCACTAGACTTTGATAGTGTTACAAAATTGTTGATGTTCCATGTCATGTGTCGTGAGCAACTACTATTCAGGTATCACTGTTTCCTACGTCTTTGAGACTTGGTGCGTACCTATATAATTTAAAAAGTTGTTGACTTTGGTATCAAATCTTTTGGGATCTTTAAATGTTAGTTTTTCGAACCCAAACATGACTATTTGAAACATTCAATTTGTCATAGCAAAACTTAGCTAAGTGACTTTTTCAGCCACAATAGGTGCATGAGTGCACCTTGGCATACTTAAAAGCATGATGTGCATTGTAAACATGATATGCATGATGTGCATTAGTGTGTTGTGCTTGTGTGTGATCATGATGGTGCGTGTGAGAAACATGTGTAGATGATTTTCTTTGAGTTTGCTTCTTAGAAAATATAGTTTCTAATCTAATTTTATGAAACTCATATTTCTTTAAAAACATTGTTCAAGGTATTTATTTTATTTTTCACCACGAAAAACTCATTTTCATCAATGCAAGGAAATTTAGATTTATATGAAATTTTATATGTAACAAAATCCTTTTGAGACTTTTGAAGAGAAGAGGATTAAAAAAAATTCCTTGAAAACAACAATCAATTGATTTTGTAAAAGTTTATTTTCCTTCTTAATTTTCAAATATTTCTTTTTCAGAAAATTATAGTTGTTGGAAAGTCTTCAAAATCTTCTCCTAGTCATCTATAGATAACTCACAATTATAAAGAATAGTTACAGAAGTTACCTTGGGCGTGTTATCATTAGCCATGAAATACACATTTGTCGTGTCCACTTCTTTCTCAGATTCGCTTTTTGAATCCCAAGTAGCTTTCAAGGCCTTCTTTTTGTAGGGCTTCTTAGATTTAGTAGGTTTGCTCTTTGTATGCAGGCAATTGGCAATGATGTGGCTGGGTTTTTTTCAATTATAGCAAATGATCTTTCTTTTCTGCTTCTCTTACCATCTTCTTCGATTGTTGAACTTCATCTTGTTGTATATTCTCCTCACATTCTTTACGAAGAGGGATAAATTTTTATCATCCTCTTGTTCATCTTCGTCGGAGATGAATGGAGTAGACTTGAAAGCAAGTTTTTTCTTCTCTTAAGGTGCCTTCTCTCTCTCTCTTTCTTTCCTCTCCATTTATGGGTCTTAAGGTTGACTATAAAACTGATGAACTCTATCTCCTCCTTATCTTTGAGCTCCTTTAAGACTGTCGACTTGACTTTCCAAGTAGGTGGAAGTGCCCGAATGACCTTTCTCCCCTTTTGATCATTGTCAATAGAATCACCTAAAGAAGCAAGATTATTTGAGTAATCTTAGTAAACCTTGTGACATGTCATCAATAGATCTACTCTCATTCATGCAAAAATTTTCATTTGGGAAAGCAAAAGATCTATCTTAGCTCTTTTGACTTGTGAAGTTCCCTCGCGTGTGACAACCAAATGTGACTAAATTTCATGTGCGATTTTATAAGGAATAACTTTGGATATATAATCATCACTAAAAGCTTGTAAAAGAGCATAGTAAACCTTGGCATTAGAGTCACATTTTAAGGCAATATCGGACCGCATGTCCTCATCACCTTAGGAAAATATAAATGATTTGGTCAACTTTTTACAACCTGGCTGCTTAAGGATTGCAAAAATACAATCGGTTATGGATGCAAAAGAGTGAAGAAAATAAAATGATTAGCAAAGGAGGATCTAGCAAAGGTGGTTAAACCTAAAAACTAGAGTCATGCTCTGTACCAATTCTAAGTCACCTACATGGAGATGAATAGGTGATAGCTAATCAATAATGCGAAAATGTAATAATTAAAAAAGACCAACTCAAAAATAAGAAGTAAAATCGAATTCTCAATTAAAGGCTCTAGAACTTTTCCTCTTAATTCTTCTTAAGTAAGAGTTGAGGTGCATAATTTGCCTTCTTATTTGAATAAGGAAAACCAGCAAGTATGAATGATGCAAGTAATATAGAGAAAATAAAATGTATGAATAATATAGAGCAACAAGAGCAAGTATAAGCAATATAGGATGAGTAAGAGTGAGAGATGATAATCGCAAACACAAAGGAATTGTTTTAAGGTTCGAGCAGCTTCCTTTATGTCCTCACCTTCACCGTGTGACAGATTTCTCTATCCACTAAGTATTTTCAAAAAGAACTCAATACAATAGTCTATACAAGACCCAAAGCTCCAACTCCAATTTTTAAACTTTCACACAAGAGGCGAGCGCAAAGCCAATGAAAAATATAATCACTTGGTGACCTCAAGAAGTCAAACTCTTTCTTTACAATTTTCTAAAATTTAGAGATGAAATTTGAGATTCAAGAAGTTTGTGTGAGAGAAAAATCAGTTACAATTTGAGAGCTTAAAACTTTCAGAAAATGATTTGGAATGAAACCTCTTGAAACTTGAAACTTTGAAAAATTTTCAAACAAAATTTCAAATCTTTCTCTTGATTTTTCTTAATATTGCTTGATTTTTCTAGACATGAAACTCTCTCAAGTGATTCCTATTTATAAGTAAAAGATAAATATCATTAGAGTATTAATCTAGACATAAAACAGTGGTTAAAACCATAATAAAGTGAAAAATACTCATTTGAAAAAAGATAAAAACAGTTAAAATAAAAACTAGCCGATTTGCCCTTTCTAGCACTCTGGCGGTCGATCGGGCGGTCGACCGGCCGTAGCTATTCAAAATAGCCATTGCTAGTGGTCGACCAGAGCCAGAAATAGAAATACCTGCAAGATGGCTTGAGCTAAAACGATCGACTGGCCAGTAGATTTACCGACTCCAGGAATACATAGAAGATTTGTTTGAATCAAAGGAAATATCTAAGACAACGATCGCCATAACCATGATGATTTGGCAAGTACATGACCTATCACAGAATATCACGCGCGCATCAAGGTGACCCATTGTAGATCAAAATCTTATTGGGTAAAGACCCTGGCCTTTTATGCTTATTGCAAAAAAATTGGCAAAAAATTTTTCCACTTGAGTTAGAACTGAGCGTGGAACATAAATCATTTGTAAGAAATGAATCGACAGTGCAGTGAGGACTAAGGAATCAGAATTTGCCAACAAGCTTAAAAAAGCTTTAGGGCAATCCGCTTGATGTAAGTGATTTTGAGGATGGGATAGGAGAGTCCTAAAATAATAAAGAGTCAGTCAGTTTTCAAGTAATAGGCACTTCTAGATAATGAAAGTCCTCTTCCGTTGGGCGAGCATCAACATAAGCCTTATGTGTGTAGAAAATCGAGAGACACCGAATCAACATTATAATATAAGTGCGATTTAGAGGAATTAACCTTTTAACCAGAAGCAAATTGATATAATTGCAATAACTAATTATATACCAAGCAGTCTGAAGCTACTACTGTCCAAATATAATGTGTCATCAGAAAAGAGTGTATGTGATTAGTACCTCCAGGTTTGAAATTTTGAATGCATTGATTTGTTTCTTTACCTGAGCATGACGAATTATTTTAGTAAGAGACTCTGTAGCTAGAATACACAAAATTGGGGCGAGGGGATCCCCTGACGCAAACCATTCATCGGAGTAATCCATGTCGAGTAATGTCCCTGTCATTTTAAGTACAATGTGAATTGTGTCGCACAGGCCAGGTTCAGTCGAACCAGTGTTCGTCACAACCCAACTTTCATGATACAATTTCCAGAAAATCCCAAATTAAATGATCATAGAATTTTTCCATGTCCAACCTAGTAATATAATACTGCTGCGTGTGATGTGTCTAAATCCAATATGCGACCATATTTCCTGTACTAAATAAAAAAAAATACTATTTGCATCATCTCATCCTCCGACAAATGCTGCTTGTTCTGGTGAAATTATCTCTTGTAAGACATTCGCCATCGTGTAACGAGCAATGTGGAAATAAACATGTTGAGAATAGGGAAAATACTTATTGGACTTACGGTCAATTTTCTTTGGGATCAATGTATCTCATTCACCTTCCAGACATAGGGTAACAAAGCATGAATGAAAATAATTTCCTAAGAGACGAATATTAATTAGTAAACTCATCAGTAAAGCCATCCTTACTTGGTGAGTTTGACGTAGCCAATCCAAATGCGACTTCCCAAATCATTGGAAGTTGTGGTAGCGCAGTAAGCAAAGTAATTTGCTCAGTAGTGACCTTAGTTTAAGGTATACTAATAAAATTATTACACTACTTTCGTAAGTGAGGCAATTGCACTGAGCACGTGCAACAAGCCGATAAACCTCTAAGTTACCCTAGGGGAGGAGTTTTGTCTCCTGGGGATTTTCAGCGGATTATACCCACAAAATCCATAAAAAGAAAAATAAGTGTTAGTGGTTTTTACAAAGAAAGAAAAAGAAAGAAAGTTTATGATCCATTTTTGCAAAAATTTAAATGATCTTATGGTTTTAGGTTAACCTAAACTGTTTCTTCTAATTATAAGTTTCCACTTGAAGTTTTGTCTTCAATTTAAGGTTAAGTTTCAAAAGTAGAGAGATCCTTGAATTTTGCATCAAATCTAAAATATATACACTTATATGTATGAAGAATTTGCACTTAGACTTATGATACTTTTATTTATATTTTTCTTTTATATATATATATATACATTTTTTATTATTATTATTATATATATATATATAGACATATATGTACACTTATTATTTTCCTTAGCTTCATTAGGCTTTTTAATTTACCCATGTAGCGAGTCTTGTACCGATGACTCCCAGATGATCTTAGGACACCAGATGAGAATACATCCCTAAGGTTCAAGGCTCGAGTAAATAAGGCCACGAATGCTAAAGACTGAACCACTTTTAGGCGTTAATGATCATGCTTCTTAAGGCACAACTAACCAACTTAATTGGTGACCAAGTATTTATTTATTTATGTTTACAATTTTATTCTTCTTTTTTTATTGTATATATATATATATTTTACAAATATAGTTATATAGGTCTTTGTTTTAATCCCTCAACATGTAAATGTATATAATACTTAGTAAAAATTCACAATCTAATTATCTTTCAACTCCTCCTTTCTTAACTTAAAAATCTAATAACTCTTCTTATTTTAATTTATATTAAGAAATCCTAGTTTAGATTTTTCCTAAGTCCTAAGATCAAGTTAATTTTCTTAAAAATGGATCATATTTTTTTAGTTTTTAATAAAGGAAAAAAATTTCCTAAAAGAAAGAAAAATCTTAAAAGAAAGAAAAGAAATTTTTTTAATAAAGGAAAATTCTTAAAAATCCTAGAAAATCTCCTAAAAATCTTTTAAAAAAAATCTATGTTAGTAAACCCCTCCCCCCCCCCCCCCCCCAACATACACCTATCATATGCATTGTCCCTAATGCATGAAAAATGAATATGTGAATGCTTAAATAGATAATAAAACAAAATCACCTCGGGCTCCTACTTGGGCCAGCTGAAGTGCTTGGGCCATGGACTGAGAACGCCACATTCCTCCTCGATACGCTCTAACCTCGCATTCTGCTCCTCCACTCTTTGTCTTAAATTCGTCTGCCACTTAAATATTTTCTTCATGCCTTACAAATGGAGGACATGAAAGCCTTAGGGTCACCCGAGGGTGGAAAGAGATTCAAGGATGGACTACCCGGGCAGTTACAGTGGTTGCAGAGAGAAATTTATGGGTAGATCTGAGATCTACACTTAATGGCGTCTGAAGGAGACCTTGGCGACACATCTGGATCTTCAAGAAAGCCGCGAAGGGAGGCAATTATGGTGCTTTCGCGGTAATTTGGTGGACAGAGGGATCAGGCTTTGGTGGGTTGCGGCGCTTCTCCCTCTTCTCTCTAGATCTAGGTTAAGATTCTGGAATTGATACCTGTGAGAAGGATAGGAAGGGTATACATAGGCTGAGAAAGGATGATTTTCCTTTTTTACCGTTAAAGGACTTTTGGAATTTTGAATAAGGGATTTGGGGTTTTAAAAATTCTGTACAAAATCCAAACTCTTTTAGGTTTTATATTATTTTATTATTATTATTTTTTTATTTTAAGAAAGGAAAATTGTTTATTTGCAAAAAAGGAGTCCCTTAAAAGATTTTTACAATAATAAATAGGAGATTTTAGAAAACGGCCTGGTCACTCATATACTGGGTCACAAAGATCCAGTTCAAAAGTTTCATGTGGCTCAGGCTCAGTGGTGAAGAACGGTCTTAATTTCTGATTAGTCACATATATTGCATATACATTGTCACCTTACCATGCTTTTTAGCTAATAAATCCTATTAACAAGTCTTCTTCTTCTTTGTTTAATGTAGGCCCAACTGCTAAAAGAAAAGAATGAGAAACAAGCCCAAAAGCCCACCAAATTCTGAGTTAATTCAAAATAAATTCAAAATCAAGGAATCAGGGCAAATCTTTGCATATTAGAGAGGTTGAAAACCGGTTGAAAAGAATCCTCCCTGAATCAAACGGTTGAAGTAACAATCAAAGGCTGTTTCGTCAAATCCTGAAGCTGAAACGAGAAAACCAGAAAAAGATATAGGAGAATCACCAAACCAGGAGAATCCCACCAATTGGGTGTGGCCACCTGGCCACACCAGGGCCGCGGAAACACGGCCCTAGACGCGTTTCCTAGGCCAAGTAGTGTCAGTTGGGGAGCGTTTACTCCCCCAATCTTCCCGGGATTCCCCCTTTTGGTTTTTCCCTATAAATACCAGTTTCAACAGAGCAAAAGGGAGCGAAGACTAGGATTAGAATTTTTGTTTATTTTCTAAGGATTTAAGCTCTTTGTTAGATAGCACAAAAGTTGTATTTTGTTTTTCAATTTGTAGTCCAGTACAAATACTTGTGAGAGAGAGGAATTGAGTGTTTGTACTTGAAGATTGAAGTGACATCAATACAAGAATCGAGCCACATTTTCTTTCACTCTTATTACGGTATGTCATGCATTATTTACTTGCTTTCTTCTTTGTTTTTCATGAGTAGCTAGATCGGTTTTCTGGGCTCACTATTGTACCTCTCTTCAATTCTTCTTCTCCTCTGATTTTAATGAAAAAGACCCAATGAATCATTTGCATGCCTTACTTAAAGCCTTTCTTCTTGAAAGTGTTTTTGAAGGCACATGAGGATGGGTTTGGATTTTTAAACTCGTACTTCTTTTAAGAACGTATCTTGAACTTTTTTTTATTTCATACTTGCTTCTTCGCGCTTGATGATTTAACATCCGATTCAAAATGATTTCTTAAAGAAAAGAGTAAACTCTTCCAACATCTTATGTGCTTTACTTCAAACTTTCTAAAGTCAATCTTAAGTTTTGCCCATGATCAAGTTGAGGCATTTAGGATTTCAATAGAAGAATGAACAGTTGAGTAGTGAGATAGTGAGCCCAGATTTTCTTTCTTATTATAATCAACAAAACAATTTTAGAGCTTTTTAAATCAACTTCTCCAAAGCCTTTTCTAAAGTTACAATTTCTCTTTTAATCATCTCCTTCTTTCCATTCTCTTTTCACTAAAAAACGAGCACAATTCTTTGTTACTAAATGAATCACCGAAAAGCTTTCATCGCAGTCCTCCTCGTGGACACGACCCGTTAGCCACAAGCTACACGGTAAATTCTTAACTCTTTGATTGTTCTTTCATCACACCAATCAATTTTTGGCATCGTTGCCGGGGAGGGAACGGTGTATTTGTTTTTTAACAAGTTTTGTGTGTTGTTTCAGGGACTTGAATATTCAGATCTAGCATTCAAGCTTTGTAAGAGAAGACCTGCAAATTCTGTGCCCCTACTCTCGAAAGTAGGAAACAGAATTTTAAGAAATTGCGTTGCAAAAAAACTGAAAATTCCATTGGACTACTAAAACTCTTTTTTGCAGGACATATTGCTCGCAAAAAAATTATGTTTTTGTATATTATATTCTTGCTATATCTGCTATCCACCATCCCTATTTTAATCCAACAATAATTTGAGTGATTGTTAATTGCTTAAAAAAACGTTTAGACTTACATTCTAGGCATTTGTCTAATTACGTTTACTTTACAATTATTGTTGAAGAGAGCTGGAGACAAGGTACGTATGCATAGCATATAGTTTAGGAAACATTCTTGGGTGAATTTGCTTTTGAATGCTACTTTTCTATATCTTGCACACTTTGCACAATTAACTCTAAGGGCAAAACCCAATTCAAGATAAGGTAGGGAAGTCATTACCCTTCCTTAGCCCACAAACCATCTCCAAGCACGCACAACCTAAGCCTAAGTAAAATCTGATAGACGTTGGCCTTAGGGACATCTCTAACTCACTAGGAAATTATCCTAAGGGGGAAGGTGTTGGAAAATGACTCCTGCCAAATCAGTGTCTAGGAAGGGGATTGAGGGCTGAAAGCCCGAAGGTTGGTGGTTACTTAATTAAGGAACGTCTTTGACGGATAACCTCCACTAATCTTGCCCTGACCTGGCTGATTAGCTTGTGGTCAAAGTCAACATTATACCTCCTGTGGACAATCAACTAGTTAGGAGTTGTCTAGGTTGAGATTACCTTAGACTAGGCTTGGTTGATTACTCTTATTGATTGTTGGTAAACTTGTTTGTGATTGTGATTGTGTTTGTGTATGCAAGTGTGGTCGAGAGACCCTAATTCATCTAGGTTGACTAGAAACACATCACCACCCAAGTTTGAACCAAGACCAGATCCGGTAATGGCTCAATCAACATTATTGCAGGATAGGTTCTGCCCTATTAGAACCTCATTTCCATCTTGCATTCTACTCCATTGGTTGGTGAATACAATTTTGAGCTCAAGCCTCAATTCATCAACACACTCCCCAAGTTTCATGGCTTAGAGTCTGAAGATGCTTACTTCTTCATAAGAGAATTTGAGGATGTATGTCTAATGATGAAAATCCCACACCTTGTAGACGACGCTATTAGGTTGAGATTTGTCCTTTCGCACTTAAGGACCTAGCAAAGAAGTGGCTTTACGGCTTAGCGGCCGGTTCTATCACATCTTAGGATGATTTCATCAAGGTCTTCTTGAAGAAATTCTATCCAATTCATAAGACCGCCCTCATTAGGAAGACAATCAGGCAATTCAAGTAAGAACCGAGTGAACTGTTCTGGAGGTACTTTGAACGCTTTAAAGACCTCCTTATCCAATGTCCACATCATGGAATAGAGAAATGGCGACAATGCCAAATTCTTTATGATGGTTTAGACTATTTGATTATTATTCATTTTTGCATATTTTGCCACATCCATACCATGCATATCATAAATAAAAATGTGATTTTTAATCTTTTTCTTTCTATTTTTGCAGGTCCATATTTTAATGGAGAAGAGGCCTATAATCCCTTTAATTATCAAGAATTAAAAGAGAATTAATCAAAACCAAAAGAGAGCCCAAGGGTTGAGCCCAGGACCTGGAGACATCCACGCGCCAGCTCAGACATTCCAGAAGGTCCACGTGGCTAACAACCTACGAGAAATCCGCAACAGAAATCTCGGCCTCAACGGCCAAGATTCTGCCGCGGAAACGCGGCTCTGGCCGCGGTTCCGCGGCAGTTACAAGGCCGTCGAGCCCGAGATTCTCTCCAGCTGTCTGATTCTGGAGCCTTCTTCTCTGAGTCTATAAATAGACCTCCAGGGCCAGCGAAAAAAAGGAGGGGAGATTAGAGGATAGAGCTTGTATTTTGTAGGTTTTTCTCTAGGATTTTTATTGCTCTAGTTCTTCTTCTTCCTCCTAGAAATTTTGTGAGAGAGAGATTGAGAGAGAGAAAGCTTGTGTAAACCAAGGTGTGACAACTTGTGAAGTAAGGATTAATCCAATCTCCTTTCTCTACTTGAGCAATTTCTAGTACTTTACTTGCATTCTTTCATTCAAGCTTTACTTTCCTTGTACTTTTATTCATGAATTGCTTTTCTTTTCTTGTAATGGCTAGTAGCTAACTTCTTCTAACATGACTAGCTGACCACTAACATTGCTAACTTCTAACTCTTGGGTGATTGCTAATTTTTCATCTTGCAATTGTTGAGTCTTTTTCATCCCCGATGGGTTACTTTCATGCTTGGCAAGCTCTTGTTGTAATTCCATATGATTCATGTGTGCCTCATTTAGAGCCTTGTCTTTAGAACAAGTGCCTTGATGGAACATGGAGATGGATCACCAAACATATGCTATTTGTTGTACAACTTCATTACTTCAATGCTAACTTGTTGTATTTGCCTTGAATGACTAATGAATGTTGTATCTTCTTCCTTAGCATCCCTTGAGTGTCACTCCTCGAGTCCACCATTGAAATTCTATCTTGAGAGCCGATGAAATCAATGAGGCTACAAGACAAGTCCAAGAAGATCACCCATCAATCAAGTGGGAAAGTAACTAGACCAACACGCAAGACATACATATGCCGATGAATCAACATGAGGCAAGCATCACCATAACGGAGTCTAGTAAGTTAGCAATTCAGAAAGGTAGCTAGTCATGGTTTTTCACATCTTAAGGTCTTTACAAAGTTCTCCTTCTTTTAGTTTTCTTTCCAAAGCAAATCTTGTTTTCTAATTCTTTTCATTTTCTTTCCATCATGCACAAATCCACAAATTCTTTTACTTCTTTTTCTAATTCATTTTCATTCTTTTAAAGCAAAGAAGAACTTTCGCTTACTTTCTTCAACACTTAACCGTAACGCTTCCATCGCAAGCTCTCCCTGAGAATCGACCCGTATAGCCTATGCTACTATGGTGATTCGAAAAGAGTACATTAAGCATTTTGAATACATTGTGGAGTAATCAAAGCACCTAAGGTTGTCTCTAAACCTTCTCTCTTTTGTTGAAAATCTGTGCATTTATACTCCACTATTCTTTCCCTATCAAATTTTTGGCGCCGTTGCCGGGGAGAGCAACGGTTTTGATTCGATTGAAGAACTAAACGAACTTTCTTCTCTGTTGCAGGTTACAGGTGAAGAAACAGGAAAACTAGCATTGCAGTGACATATAAGTGGCTCTGGGCCTCTGCTCTCGAAAGCAGAGACCAGTTGCCCTCTGATTTGCCGCGATTCCACGGCCAAAGCCGCGGATCCGCAGCAAGGAGGAGTGAACTACTCACAGATTTTCTGCAGGGTTGCTTGCTCTGCAAAATGCAACTGCTGCAATACTTAAATTCTTGTATGCTTCACCATATTCCTCCTAATAATCAACAGTAAAAAATTTATTGCAAAGTTAAAAATTGATTAGACGTTTGCATTTCTAGGCACGAGTCTTTTCAATTCATTTACTTTACTGTTGAAGAGTGCTGGAGCAAGGTACGTGCGCATTGCATTTTGATTAGCACTCACTTCTTGGTTGATATTTTATCGCTTTGAGTGAACCTTGTTTGTTTATATCGTACACTTGCACAAAATCGATTTTAAGGGCATACCCAATAAATAAGATAAGGTGGGGATTTCATCACCCCTTCCTTAGCCCAAAAACCACCATCCCAGCACTCACAATCCCAAGCTTTATAATAAAATCTGATAGACGTTGGCCCTAGGGACATCCGGACTCAGTAGGAGATCGGCTGAAGTTGGGAATTGATTTTGATTCATACTCCGGTGAAATCAGTGTCTAAGGCTGGGGATTAAGAGGTTAAGCCTCGAAGATACCGTGGTTTGGCGTAATTAAGGCCCGTTGCTTACGCACGGATACCTCCCACCGTATTTTGCCCCTACCTGGCTGATTAGCTGTGGTCTGATTCAAGCAACAACCTTCTTCAGTTCATCGAACAGTTAGGAGTCGTCTAGGTCCAGGAACCCTAGATAGCTTGGTTTGATTTTTCTTTTATTGTTTGTTATTTTCATCTTTTCTTTTCGCTGGTGTGATCGGTGCACGTTGTTTGTGACTGTATATGCGAGAGTGGTACCGGGATTCAAATTCTACAAGACTTGTTAGACTTTCTACACTTGCACATACACAACCACTTGACATTATGGAAAACAACGTTTCGCTTCAAGATAGATTCTACCCGATTCGCCCTTCGCTTCCATCATGCATTCTTCTCCCTGAACCCAATGGAAATCACTTTGAGCTGAAATCACAATTCATCAATACACTTCCCCGATTTCATGGTCTAGAGTCTGAGGACGCGTACTTCTTCATTCGAGAGTTTGAGGAAGTATGTGTAATGATGAGAATTTCCCAATTGACCGAGGATGCTGTTAGGTTAAGGTTCATACCATTTGCACTGAAGGATTTAGCTAAGAAATGGCTTTACAATCTTCCCGCCAATTCGATATCTTCATGGGGGTGATTTTGTAACAGTCTTTCTTAAGAAATTTTATCCCATCCACAAGACAGCCCTCATGAGAAAAAACATAATGCAATTCAAGCAGGAACCAAATGAACCCTTCTGGAAGTATCTTGAACGCTTTAAAGACCTTCTAGCCCAATGTCCTCATCACGGCATAGAGAAATGGCGTCAATGCCAGATTATCTATGACGGTCTAGATTACCAAATGAAAACACTCCTTGAATCCATGTGCCAAGGGGAATTTTTAAAGAAAGATGAGCACCAGGGGTGGGATCTCTTTGAAGCCTTAGCTGAGAAAACCATTCAGTGGGAGTCATGCCCTAATAAACCCACTCCTACTACTTCCAGAACCGGGATGCACTCGATAGAATCCTCCATAGCAGCTGAAGCAAAAATCACCCAATTGATGAAGAGGATAGAACTGCTTGAGTCTAGGGAACATTCTGTTGTCAGTCAGGTCAACCCATCACCTATGGTCAAACCGGGTTGCACCTACTGTCATGATCTCAACCATATCTTTGAGGAGTGTCCATTATATCAGTCTCAATCGTATCAGGAGAACACGAATGCAGCTTTTACCAGACCCTATCACAATCCATACTCCAACACATATAATCCGGGATGGCGAAACCATCCAAATTTTTCGTGGAGTCAGTCTGGTCCTGAGCAACATAGGCCACCATTGCCACATCCTTATAATGCTCAGTCTCACCCACCCAGCTTCAATCAAAATTCACCGTATTTTCATCCAAATCAAAGTCCACCACAATCACAATCTTACCAGAACCCACCACACTACCAATCACAATTCCAGTCTCCATACCATCAACATCCACCCCAGAATGATTCAGAAATATCAGAGTTGAAGAAAATGTTAGAAACCTTTGCAAAGGACTATCATCAGGAGATGAATAAAGTACAGGTCCAGATTGGGCAATTGGCTAATTCTGTGAATGAAAGACAAAAAGGAATGTTACCAAGCCAGCCATTGCCAAATCCCAAACATCACTTCCCTTTGCATGAAGTGGAAGACACGGGCCCCAGTCAATGCCATACTATTCATACCCTGAGATCTGGAAACAGGTATATAATAAGGTTTCTGATCAATCATCCCATCCAGTACCAAAGCCAACACCTCCAATCCAAATGCAACCAACTTCTGACAACCCATCTTCTAGTTCAGAGCCATCCACTTCAAAAGCCAAGGGTAAAAAAAAGGAAGATGAGCAACCTTATAAGCCTAGTGTACCATTTCCAAATAGGCTTACGAATCACAAGATAGATGCTCATATGGAGAAAATAAGAGAAATGTTTAATAAGGTTCAAATCAATGTCCCTCTTCTTGATGCAATCCAACAAGTGCCATCATATGCGAAATTCTTAAAGGAAATATGCACCAAGAAGAGGAAAACACAAGTCCCTAAAAAAGTCTTCCTAGCATCCAACATCAATGAGTTGCTCACTGGGTCAATTCCGGAGAAATACAAGGACCCAGGGAGCCCGACCATCACTTGCATCATAGGAAAGACTACCATCAATAGGGCACTTCTTGATTTAGGGGCCAGCATCAATCTCCTACCTTTTTCTGTGTACCAACAATTAGGGTTAGGTGATCTCCGCCCTACCTAAATGACAATACAATTGGCTGATCGCTCTGTCAAGAAACCTAAGGGGAAAGTTCACGATGTCCTTGTCAGAGTTGGGGAGTTCATTTGCCCTGTGGATTTTGTAATTCTTGAGACACAACCTGTGTCTAACACTAATCATAGGGCTCAAACTCCTGTCATTTTGGGACAACCATTCCTGGCCACAGCAAATGCCATCATCAATTGCCGGAATGGATCAATGAGGATAACCTTTGGTAACATGACTCGTGAAGTGAATGTCTTCCACACACAACCTCGTAAAACAAAAGATCAAACATTCGAGATCAGCTTTGTTAGAGACAATTTGGAGGAAGAAAGTGAAGATTCAAAAGATGAGTCACAACTTTGTGATTTTCTTGAAATAGGAAATCCTGTTATCCGAGTACCCTTTCAAAAGGGAAAGTTGATTTGGATATTTTCACTTTCAGGGAGCCAACTGTGAACGTATCCCAAGAGGATACAATTCAAGAACCTCCAATTGATATATCATTTGAAGACCTCTTCGCTGACGAAATCATGTGCCTGGATGAGTCAACTCGGGGATGGTTAACTGATTGTACACTTTTGAAGAAAAATGTTGACCTAAGTTTTGAAGAGTTGTATGGAGAGGAGCTGGAATTTCTTGACATTGGAAGTAAAGAAATTCAAAGAGAAAAAAGTGGTGATGAAGAACTCTTTAGGGAACATTGTGGTGAAATGCGGATGAATAACAATGAGAAATTGAAGCTGGAGATGCCTAGGGCTAAGAAAGTAATAGAACTCGTTTCCCAACCAAGCTCGCGCAAACAACACACTGGAACGATGGGAAACGGGCCAGGGGGAAAAGACCAAAAGAACAGCCTAGGCAAGGGATACACTTGTAAATATTTTCTGTAAATAATTTTTTGTACACTTTTCGTAAATAATAAATAATAATTAAAAAAAAAAAGAAATAAATAATAAATGAGGGACTTTTGTGCTTAAAAGAGTTTCCCCACTTTCAAAATTCAAAATCCTTTTCAAAATTCATAATTTCTAGGTCTACATCTCTTCCCTAGGGTCAAACTCATTTTCAAAATTCCAAGTCCCTAGGGTAAATTCACTTTTAACCTTGGATAAAAGTGGGATTCTCAAATTTTTTCCCTTCTATAAATAGTCTCTCTACCCTACCCCTCCTCCCTCAAACGAAAATCAACCTCAGATCTGAAACCCCTCTCAAAGCGCCGCCTCACCAAATTTTTCCTTCCCCACAGCTCTCTGTCCTGCCGCGTTCCCGCGACCACAGCCGCAGATCCGCGGCATTCCTGAAGCCTCCAGAGCAGCGCCAAGTTCTTCACCGATCGATTTCTTCCCCTGGTGGCCGATCTGCTGTCACATCTTCCCGAACCCATCTCCTGTGCCCTCTGCACAACCGATTTTGAATTCCCCCCACGAACTCGGGGGCGGTTTGATCTTCCAACTCTTGATCTATTGCTTTAATTTACCCTTTTTCACATGGCCCCAAATCTGTTTGTAGAGAAAGATTTTTCAAAATTTTTAATGATCATGATGGGTATGGACACATATTTATAGATCAATTACGTGTATGGGATTGGTATTCTCTGGTATATGATAACAGTGAAAATGATGCATATTACTGTCCTGATTTAGTCACTACATTTTATAATGCACTCGATCATGCATCTGTTAGTTATGAGACATACCAATTTGTCGTCCATATGCCGTTAGGTGACATCTTTATCACAATTCCTCTCCCTTAGGAAATTACTAATGTCCCAAGTCACCCCCAGCATAGCGACCCCCTCCCACTGATAGACTACATGACAACTATGGGGGTTCGCTGTACAGAGCAGGACCGCGGGCTTAAGGCCAGCACTACCTTTAGGAATGTTCACTGCGTTGGACGCTAGATCCAACGTAACATTTTAGGGCTGGACCACACAACTTCCTTCAACTGCCCGGTGTTGCAAATAATCCACGATTTAATGACCAGGCAACACACGGTCTGCTTAAATAAGGTCATCTTCCACGCTATCATAGCTAATTCTTCACGCACTAGAGGTGCCAAACACTCTCACCCAATTTTGATCACGCGTCTGTGTAGGACTTTCCTACCGGACGCCGTATTCGATTCATTTGACCGAGTGTTTGTTGCACCTGAGCGACCTACCAGTTCATATAACAGTTGTCTGCACGCGGTTTGGACTCCTAGTGTCCAACCCGAAGATATACCGGTAGAGTCCTCTTCTGAGGAAAGTTTTGAGGAAGAAGATGAGCCTGAGTTTTGGCGGCAGGATCCCCCAAATGATTCACGTGCCTTCATGTCCACCATCTGGAAGGGCATGAAGAAGATTTTCAAGGGACAAGTGAGACTTAGGAAGAAGGTAGAGGAGCAATCCTCTAGGTTGGATAATATCGAGGGTGCGCTGAGACGATCACAGTCGGCTGGACCTAGCACCACCGCTGGTCCAAAACGACGGAGAGAGTGATTTCATACCTTTTACCTATTTAATGTATCTTGCATACATTGAGGACAATGCATGAGATAGGTATGGGGGGTAGATTCTAACTTAGGATTTTCATTTTCTTTTTAGGATTTTTTATTTTCTAGGATTTTCATTTTCTTTTTAGGTTTTTATTTTCTTTTAGATTTTACCTTTCTTTATAGATTTTCTATTTTCTTTTAGATTTTACATTTTAGAAAAAAATAAAAAAAGAAATTCTTGATCCATGTTTAAAGAATCAAAACTTGACTTTAGGGATTAAGGAAGCTCTTAACTATGATTTCTAATTATAAGTCGAAAAGAGGAGTTTTGTTGGATTTTTAGGTTAAGTAATAAAGGATAAGAAAGATTACTAGATTCTAATTCTTTCTTTAGGATATATACATTAAACATATTGAAGGATTAATCAAAGACTTTGTGACTTTATTTACATATATATAATAAAAAAATAGAAAAAGAAAAAAAATGTGTATATAAATAAATAATAAATACTTACCCACTAATTAAGCTGGTTAGTCTTGCCTCAAGAAGCATTGCCAACCACGCCTAAAGGTGGTTAAGTCCTTAAATTCCTTCGTGGCCTAGTTTACTCGAGTCCTCGAACCCTAGGGATGTTTTCTCATCTGGTGCC
Organism: Agave tequilana; assembly: GCA_038442645.1. Lineage (NCBI taxonomy): Eukaryota > Viridiplantae > Streptophyta > Magnoliopsida > Asparagales > Asparagaceae > Agave > Agave tequilana. Next base: position 131,021 of record JAVJIF010031961.1, on the reverse strand, counting down.
CTAAGACCGTCTGGTTTGGGAGTCATCGGTAAGAGGCTCGTTACAAGGGTAAATTAGAAAGCCTAAGGATGCTAAGGAAATGTAAATAAATAAATATTGTATAATAAATAAATAAAAAAAATGTGTTATATATATTAGTAAATAAATCAACTTAGTCTAAGAAAGATCCTTCATATTTATAGATGTATATTGAAATACACCTAGAGGGGGGGTGAATAGGTGTAATTGCTAATCTAATGATCTTTTTAAACTTAATAGAATGAGTGATGCAACGATCTCTCAAAACACGACTAAGAGCCGAATACCCCGTGAGAGGTTCTGAACTCCTTCCTCCCAATTCCCCTTAAAATGGGTTAGAGGTGCGCAATGCAACCGTGTTGTATGAGATATGATCGAACAAGTAAAGAATGAAATGCTATGATGAAATACACACAAACAACAACACAAGTAAAAACAAACAAGAGAAGATTGCACAAGGAAAAGGGTTAGTTCTCAAGCAAATAATTGAAGACAATATAAAGCAAGAGAAATGTAAAGCAAGATGACGCAAGGCAATCGCAAACACAAATGATTTGTTTCGAGGTTCGAGCCACCACTCTAGTCCCCGCCTTCACCTCCGTGAAGGGTTTCCACTATCCACTGAGGATGCCGTACAAGTTTGGTCTACCGAAGACCCCAAGCCCTTAGCTTCACAACTTACAAAGAACTCCACCTAGGAGTTGTCTCCACAAGAACAAGGATTACAAGAACAATAGTGATCTCCTCAAGATCACAAAACTCTTTCTCAAACTCTTTTACAACACTCTCACTCTTTTTACAACTTCTCTATAGTATGAGTAAAGGACTTTTGGCTCTATGAAGTGTGGTGAGAAAACTTCAGTTGTAGAGTGATATTGGCAATCAAACACAACTGAAAAACAAACTTTAAAAGAGTTGGAAATGAAAGCTTTGAAACAATTTTTCTCTTTCTCTTGAAAACAATGAAAACCAAGAATTTTTCTAAGTAAATAACAAAGACCTATTGCCCTCTATTTATAAGGAGAGAATAGGTTAAAACTCTTTTCTTTTCACCTAATTTGACCTGCAAAAGGCCTCCAACAACTCTCTAAAACTCTGATAAAGAAGACAGAAAAAACAGATTTTCAGACTTGTCCAAAGAGGAAAGAGCCGTTGGCCAGCAGCAGGCTTGGCGGTCGACCGGTCCGGTGACCGTCGCCTTGCTGGCAAAGAGCCGTTGGGCTCCGGTCGACCGTCTCCTCTAAGGAAACACAGTTTCCTTAGGGCGGTCGACCGGGCGGTCGACCGAAACAAACCGAGAGTGGCCTGCTTACAGTCGGTCAACCGGTCCGGTCGACCGACAGACGTGCACAAACGTGCACGTCCTGACACAGGCGCCGGTCGACCGGGCGGTCGGCCGGGCAACCTGAAATAAGGAAAAACAGGCTGAATTTGGAGTTGGAAATTTTGTGAAAAAATATTTTGAGATACCTATAACTAAGTATTATGCAAAAATAGTCTATACACATGTTTTAAATAAGATATTCAATTTGTAACAAGTTTGGATACATGTATATATAAACTTAGGCATAAAACTTAGAAACAAACATTTTTAAAACATAGAATTTTGTAAGGAAAAATGTGTGTGTGTATCCTAGAGCCAAATATCATATACTCAAACTTTAACATTCTATTCTTACAAAGTTCTAAGGACTTCAAAGCTTCAAGAGGGGCTTTCTCCACTTGTTCTTCAATTTTGCATTTTGAGCCTAATTTGAGTTATCTTGAGTCCTAGTCACCTTCCTTTAGGGAAGAAAACACTTATGCAAGATAAAAAACCTGAAACACACTTAAACAACAAATAATATTAGTACAAATAACTAATATGTTTTGTAATCATCAAAACAGACTAAAGACGGGTGATTGTAACCTTGGGCCAACAATCTCCCCCTTTTTGATGATGACAAAACATATAAGTTATTTAAACAAATAAAGGAAGAAGAGCTTGGAAAGCTCCCCCTCAAACAATGCTATGTAAAAAAAATAACTATGAGTGAGATACATTTTGTCAAAAACTTAAGTACCAATTGAAATCAAACTTAATCTTATATACCAATTAAACTTATACTTTTTCTCTTAAACTTATAGTTTTAATCTTTTTCTCCCAAAACTTAAGTAAATAAACAAAAACTCAAACTATAAGCAAACTTATTTCTTTTTCTTTTTTCCCCCTTTTTGTCATACATCAAAAAGGGTTAAAATCAAAACAAGCAAAACACCAAAATAGAAATATTTTTAAGAATCTATCATGCAAACATTCAACTCACCACAAATAAATGAAAATCTAGCATAATCTAGAGGTTTAGTAAAAATATCGGCAAGTTAAAATCGGTAGAAACATAATCAATATCAATATCACCTTTCTCATAATGATCTCGAAGAAAGTGATACCTAATGTCAATGTGTTTGGTTTTACTATGTTGATTTGTATTCTTTGTCATGTGAATAGTACTAGTATTATCACAAAATATTTTAACATGATCAAAGTGTAAATCATAGTCAAGGAGAGTATGTTTCATCCAAAGAACTTGTGCACAACAAGCTCCGGCTGCAACATACTCCGCCTCGGCGGTTGAAAGGGCTACCGAATTTTGCTTTTTGGAAGACCAAGATACAAGACAATTACCTAAGAATTGACATGTTCCACTTGTGCTCTTCCTATCTACCCTACAACCCGCATAGTCGGCATCCGAAAAACTCGTCATTGAAAATGGCCGGTTTTCGGATACCACAAACCCATTTCAATAGTGCCCTTAAGGTATCTAATTATGCGTTTAACCGCAATTATGTGAGATTCTTTAGGACAAGATTGAAAACGTGCACAAAGACAAACGAAAAACATAATATCCGGCCTACTAGCCGTCAAATAAAGCAAGCTACCTATCATGCTACGATATAATTTAATGTCTACACTTTTACCTTGTTCATCCTTGTCAAGCTTGGTAGTTGTTGCCATGGGAGTTTTGCTTACTTTAGATTCTTCAAGCCCAAACCTTTTGATTAATTCCTTTGTGTACTTGGCTTGATTGATAAAGATCCCATCCTTCCTTTGCTTGATTTGGAGTCCAAGGAAATAGTTGAGTTCCCCCATCATAGACATTTCAAATTCATCCTTCATGCATGATTCAAAAGCTTGGCAAAGAGATTCATTAGTAGAACCAAAAATAATATCATCTACATAAATTTGCACAATAAGAATATCATTTTCTACATGTTTTGTAAACAAGGTTGTGTCAATTTTACCTTTCTTAAAACCATTTGAAATCAAAAATGAAGAAAGTCTTTCATACCAAGCCCTAGGGGCTTGTTTTAAACCATAAAGAGCTTTATCTAATTTAAAAACAAAATCCGGATGTGTAAGATCAACAAACCGGGGGGTTGTTCAACATACACTTCCTCTTCAATAAAACCATTTAGAAAAGCACTTTTAACATCCATTTGAAACAATTTAAAATCTTTATATGAGGCAAATGCTAGTGTCATCCGTATGGCTTCAAGCCGTGCTACGGGTGCAAAGGTTTCAAAATCGATTCCTTCGATTTGAGTGTAACCTTGGGCAACTAACCTAGCTTTATTCCTAACAACGTTACCCGATTCATCCAACTTATTCTTAAAGATCCACTTAGTACCAATTGTTGGTCTATCGTGGGGCCTAGGAACAAGGTGCCAAACTTGGTTGCGCTCAAATTGATTGAGTTCCTCTTGCATAGCTAGCAACCAATATGAATCGGCCTCGGCTTCGAGGATGTTCTTGGGTTCAACATGAGAAATAAATGCATAATGTCCACAATAGTCATGAAGTTTAGAGCGAGTTGTTACCCTTTTGATACATCACCTATGACGAGGTCCTTGGGATGATGTGGATTGTATCTCCAATCCTTTGGAAGTTGTTGAGTGGGCTCTTCTCCATTTGTTTGATCTTCATTTCCTTGAGCCTCTTGTATTTTAGCTTCACTTCCTTCATCATCCTTTGGCTTGTCTCCCATAGTAGGTGTATCCTCCAAGGTCACTTTCTCCAAGCCTTCATGCAAAGCATCTATTTCTACAACATTCTTAACAAACAAGTTAGATTCCTCAAACTTAACATGTATAGATTCCTCAATAGTCAATGATGACCTATTGAAGACTCTATAAGCCTTACTAGTACTAGAATAACCCACAAATATAGCCTCATAAGATTTAGGATCAAATTTTCCTAAATTATCTTTTGTATTTAAAACAAAACATTTGCATCCAAAAACCTTGAAATATGAAACATTTGGTTTTCTAGAAAAGTACATTTCAAAAGAGGTTTTTGTAGTATTTTTACACAAGAAAACACGATTTGATATGTAGCATGATGTATTAACGGCCTCGGCCCACAAATAATGTGGTAGACCGTATTCACTAAGCATTGTCCTAGCCATCTCTTGCAAAGTTCGATTTTTCCGTTCAACTACTCTATTTTGTTGTGGAGTTCTAGGACAAGATAGTTCATGCTTTATTCCATGTTCTTCACAAAAAGTGGTAAAGGGTTGGTTAATGAATTCACCTCCTCTATCACTTCTTATTCTTAAAATCGAAACATCTTTTTCTTTTTCAACTCTTTTCTTAAAAGTTTGGAAATACGAAAATGCTTGATTTTTATGCTCAAGAAAGAAAACCCAAGTAAAACGTGAAAAATCATCAACTAAAACAAATGCAAATCTATTCCCACTTAGACTTTTGGTTTGTGTAGGGCCAAATAAATCCATGTGGATTAACTCCAAAGGACGTGATGTCATGATATCCTTAATTGATTTGAAAGAAGACTTAGTTTGTTTCCCAAATTGACATGCGTCACAAACTCGGTCCTTTTCAAAATTCAAACAAGGAATACCTTTCACCATTTCCTTTGTGTTAAGCCTAGATATATGGTCAAAAGAAATGTGGCCTAATCTTCTATGCCACAACCAAGAGTCGTCATCGAGGGCTTTTAAACATGTTATATTACAAGACATATTTAACATATCTATCATATAAACATTACTTTCACGAAAACCGGAAAACACACAAGCATTAGAAATTCTATCAATTACTTTACAAACAACATTATCAAAAACTATATCAAAACCTTTATCACATAATTGACTAACACTCAAGAGATTATGCTTGAGGCCGTCAACTAAAACTACATTCTCAATTAAAGGGGATGTGCCAAGTTTTACATTACCAATACCGATGATTTTACCCTTGGCGTCATCTCCGAAGGTGACGGTGCCACCTTCATGGTATCTTGATAGGGTTGCAAAGTTGTTGATATCCCAAGTCATGTGCCTTGAGCAACCACTATCAAGATACCACAATCCTCTACGTCGTTGGGCTTTGGAAGGTACCTATATCATTTAACAAAGTTGTTGACTTTGGTACCCAAACTTTCTTGGGTCCTTGAAAGTTAGTGTTTCGAACCCAAACATTATGAAAAGATGCACTTAGTCTATCATAGCAAAAATTGGCTAAGTGTCCTTTCCGCCCACAATGTGAACATGAGAACACTCTTCCATACATGAATGCATGATGAGTGTGTGAAGTGTGAGCATGCTTTGGGGGTTTGCCACGATGTAAAGGTTGTGTGGTATGAACATGAACATGAACATGAGCATGAGCATGATGAACATTTTTCTTAGGGGCTTGTTTCTTAGGAAACATGGCCTCTATCTTCTTCTTATCAAACTCACTACACTTTTTCAAAACAATACCTAAAGAATCTATTCTTAAGCATGGTAATCTCATTAGCATCAACAAATGGGGACTTGCCTTTACAAGAAGTCTTATATTTATCAAAATCATTTTTAGTGGAAATCAAAGTAGAATGCAAGTCATTATTTTCTTTAGAAAGATTTACAACTTGAAGACTAAGAGATTCATTTTCCTTTTTCATTTTTAAATATTTTTTCTTTAAGAAGTCATAGTTATGAGATAATTCTACAAAAGCTTCTCCTAACTCATCCATAGAAAGTTCATCATTAGGAGAAGTGGAAGGGGTTACCTTGCTTGTGCTTTCATTTGCCATGAAGCACATGTTGGTGGTATCAATCTCCTCCTCGGATTCGCTCTCGGAATCCCATGTAGCTTTCATTGCCTTCTTCTTGTGAGGCTTCTTTGAGGTGGAGGGCTTCACTTTATCCGGACACTCCGCCACTATGTGTCCCGGTCTTTGGCAATTGAAGCATATGATCTTTCTTTCTTCTTTGCCTCCTTGCCATCTCTTTCTACCTTGAAATTTCGCCTTGTTGTACATCCTCCGGATATTCTTGACAAGAAGTGAGAGCTCTTCGTCATCTTCTTCTTCATCATCTTCGTCGGAGTGTGTGGATTGGCTTTTGAAGGCTATAGTCTTCTTCTTGGAAGGTGCCATGTCCTCCCTCACTTTCCTCTCTATCTCATGGGTTTTGAGGTTCCCAATGAGACCAATTAGCTCCATCTCCTCCTTGTCATTGAGTTCCTTCAAGGTTGTTGCTTTTACTTCCCATGAAGGAGGAAGAGCCCGGATGATCTTTCTTACTCTTTGATCGTTATCAATAGCATCACCTAGAGAAGAAAGTCCATTAGTAATCTTTGTAAATCTTGTAACCATATCATCTATGGTTTCATTTTCTTGCATGCAAAAGTTCTCATATTGGGACCGAAGAAGGTCAATCTTAGCCCTCTTCACTTGTGATGTCCCTTCATGTGTAACTAGTAAATGTGTCCAAATTTCATATGCGGACTTGCAATGAATAACTCTAGCAATGTCATCATCATTAAGGGCTTGAAGTAGTGCATAGTGAGCCCTAGCATTGGCATCAAATTCTTTGGTCTCTATTTCGGACCAAGTGGATTCATCACCGGGGGTGCACTAAAGGGTTTGGTCACGGCCTTTGCAACTCGACTACCTAGAGATTGCAAGAAAACGGTCATCTTAACCTTCCATATGGGAAAGTTAAGTCCATCAAACTTAGGGGGTGTCTTAATACCATCGGCAATTTTTACTAAGTGAGAATGAATGAAATGATTAGCAATATTAGGATCTTTCTAGGGTTGTTAAGCCAAAAGCCTAGTAACCAAGCTCTGATACCAATTGAAATACACCTAGAGGGGGGTGAATAGGTGTAATTGCTAATCTAATGATCTTTTAAACTTAACAGAATGAGTGATGCAACGATCTCTCAAAACACGACTAAGAGCCGAATACCCCGTGAGAGGTTCTGAACTCCTTCCTCCCAATTTCCCTTAAAATGGGTTAGAGGTGCGCAATGCAACCGTGTTGTATGAGATATGATCGAACAAGTAAAGAATGAAATGCTATGATGAAATACACACAAACAACAACACAAGTAAAAACAAGCAAGAGAAGATTGCACAAGGAAAAGGGTTAGTTCTCAAGCAAATAATTGAAGACAATATAAAGCAAGAGAAATGTAAAGCAAGATGACGCAAGGCAATCGCAAACACAAATGATTTGTTTCGAGGTTCGAGCCACCGCTCTAGTCCCCGCCTTCACCTCCGTGAAGGGTTTCCTCTATCCACCGAGGATGCCGTACAAGTTTGGTCTACCGAAGACCCCAAGCCCTTAGCTTCACAACTTACAAAGAACTCTACCTAGGAGTTGTCTCCACAAGAACAAGGATTACAAGAACAATAGTGATCTCCTCAAGATCACAAAACTCTTTCTCAAACTCTTTTACAACACTCTCACTCTTTTTACAACTTCTCTATAGTATGAGTAAAGGACTTTTGGATCTATGAAGTGTGGTGAGAAAACTTCAGTTGTAGAGTGATATTGGCAATCAAACACAACTGAAAACAAACTTTAAAAGAGTTGGAAATGAAAGCTTTGAAACAATTTTTCTCTTTCTCTTGAAAACAATGAAAACCAAGAATTTTTCTAAGTAAATAACAAAGACCTATTGCCCTCTATTTATAAGGAGAGAATAGGTTAAAACTCTTTTCTTTTCACCTAATTTGACCTGCAAAAGGCCTCCAACAACTCTCTAAAACTCTGATAAAGAAGACAGAAAAAACAGATTTTCAGACTTGCCCAAAGAGGAAAGAGCCGTTGGCCAGCAGCAGGCTTGGCGGTCGACCGGTCCGGTCGACCGTCGCCCTGCTGGCAAAGAGCCGTTGGGCTCCGGTTGACCGTTCGGTCGACCGTCTCCTCTAAGGAAACACAGTTTCCTTAGGGCGGTCGACCGGGCGGTCGACCGAAACAAACCGAGAGTGGCCTGCTTACAGTCGGTCGACCGGTCCGGTCGACCGACAGACGTGCACAAACGTGCACGTCCTGACACAGGCGCCGGTCGACCGGGCGGTCGGCCGGGCAACCTGAAATAAGGAAAAACAGGCTGAATTTGGAGTTGGAAATTTTGTGAAAAAATATTTTGAGATACCTATAACTAAGTATTATGCAAAAATAGTCTATACACATGTTTTAAACAAGATATTCAATTTGTAACAAGTTTGGATACATGTATATATAAACTTAGGCATAAAACTTAGAAACAAACATTTTTAAAACATAGAATTTTGTAAGGAAAAATGTGTGTGTGTATCCTAGAGCCAAATATCATATACTCAAACTTTAACATTCTATTCTTACAAAGTTCTAAGGACTTCAAAGCTTCAAGAGGGGCTTTCTCCACTTGTTCTTCAATTTTGCATCTTGAGCCCAATTTGAGTTATCTTGAGTCCTAGTCACCTTCCTTTAGGGAAGAAAACACTTATGCAAGATAGAAAACCTGAAACACACTTAAACAACAAATAATATTAGTACAAATAACTAATATGTTTTGTAATCATCAAAACATACTAAAGACGGGTGATTGTAACCTTGGGCCAACATATATATCCTAGGATTGATGCAAAATCCGGTTTTTGATCTTTTCCCTAAAAACTTAACCTAAATTGAAAACAAAACTCTAAATAGACACTTATAAGAGGAATAAAAAGTTAAGGGTAACCTGAAACCTATAACTCAAGTTAGAATCTTTAAAACATGGATCAAAATTTCACTAACACTTTTCCTTTTTCTTTATGGATTTTGTGGGTGCAATCCGCTGAAAACCCTCAGGAGACAACACTCCTCCTCTAGGGTAACCTAGAGGTTTAACGGCTTGTTGCACGTGCTCAGTGCAATCGTGTCACCTACGAAAGTGGTGTAATAATCTAGTTAGGTTTTTTCTTTTTCTTTCCTTTTTGCTCGGGGACGAGCAAAAGCTAGGTATGGGGGTGTGATTATTATTCATTTTTGCATATTTTGCCACATCCATACCATGCATATCATAAATAAATATGTGATTTTTAATCTTTTTCTCTCTATTTTTGTAGGTCCATATTTTAATGGAGAAGAGGCCCATAATCCCTTTAATTATCAAGAATTAAAGGAGAATTAATTAAAGCCCAAAAGAGAGCCTAAGGGTTGAGCCCAGGACCTGGAGACATCCACGCGCCAGCTCAGACATTCCAGAAGGTCCACGTGGCTAACAACCTACGAGAAATCCGCAACAGAAATCTCGGCCTCAACGGCCAAGATTCTGCCGCGGAAACGCGGCTCTGGCCGCGATTCCGCGGCAGTTACAAGGCCGTTGAGCCCGAGATTCTCTCCAGCTGTCTGATTCTGGAGCCTTCTTCTCTGAGTCTATAAATAGACCACCAGGGCCAGCGAAAAAAAGGAGGGGAGATTAAAGGATAGAGCTTGTATTTTGTAGGTTTTTCTCTAGGATTTTTATTGCTCTAGCTCTTCTTCTTCCTCCTAGAAATTTTGTGAGAGAGAGATTGAGAGAGAGAGAAAGCTTGTGTAAACCAAGGTGTGACAACTTGTGAAGTAAGGATTAATCCAATCTCCTTTCTCTACTTGAGCAATTTTTAGTACTTTACTTGCGTTCTTTCATTCAAGCTTTACTTTCCTTACACTTTTATTCATGAATTGCTTTTCTTTTCTTGTAATGGCTAGTAGCTAACTTTTTCTAACATGACTAACTGACCACAACATTGCTAACTTCTAACTCTTGGGTGATTGCTAATTTTTCATCTTGCAATTGTTGAGTCTTTTTCATCCCCGATGGGTTACTTTCATGCTTGGCAAGCTCTTGTTGTAATTCTATATGATTCATGTGTGCCTCATTTAGAGCCTTGTCTTTAGAACGAGTGCCTTGATGGAACATGGAGATGGATCACCAAACATATGCTATTTGTTGTACAACTTCATTACTTCAATGCTAACTTGCTGTATTTGCCTTGAATGACTAATGAATGTTGTATCTTCTTCCTTAGCATCCCTTGAGTGTCACTCCTCGAGTCCACCATTGAAATTCTATCTTGAGAGCCGATGAAATCAATGAGGCTACAAGACAAGTCCAAGAAGATCACCCATCAATCAAGTGGGAAAGTAACTAGACCAACACGCATGACATACATATGCCGATGAATCAACATGAGGCAAGCATCACCATAACGGAGTCTAGTAAGTTAGCAATTCAGAAAGGTAGCTAGTCATGGTTTTTCACATCTTAAGGTCTTTTACAAAGTTCTCCTACTTTTTGTTTCTTTCCAAAGCAAATCTTGTTTTCTAATTCTTTTCATTTTCTTTCCATCATGCACAAATCCACAAATTCTTTTACTTTTTTTTCCAATTCATTTTCATTCTTTTAAAGCAAAGAAGAACTTTCGCTTACTTTCTTCAACACTTAACCGTAACGCTTCCATCGCAAGCTCTCCCTGAGAATCGACCCGTATAGCCTATGCTACTACGGTGATTCGGAAAGAGTACATTAAGCATTTTGAATACATTGTGGAGTGATCAAAGCACCTAAGGTTGTCTCTAAACATTCTCTCTTTTGTTGAAAATCTGTGCATTTATACTCCACTATTCTTTCCCTATCACTATTCTACCAAAACCCTCTTAGAAAGTATGTGCCAAGGGGGATTCTTGCAGAAGGATGAAAATGAAGGATGGGATTTGTATGAAAACCTAGCTGAAAAGACCATCTAATGGGAACCTACTAGTGAGACCTCTAGGAATCCTAACTCTATCTCTTCAAAAGGAGGTTTCCATTCTATCGAATCATCCATCGCTAATGAGGCTAAGTTAGTTAACCTAGCAAGAAGACTGGAAGCTCTAGAAATGAAGGAACCAAGTCCAGTCAATCAAGTCAGCCCAAACCAATTTCTAACTTCGGGCTGCACTTACTGTCAAGTCATGAATCATGTGTTCGAGGAGTGTCCTGTGTTTCAGGCTCAGTAACAATACCATGAACCGATGAATGCGGCCTTTTCAAGGCCAAACAATAATCCTTACGCACCAACATACAATCCGGGCTGGAGAAATCACCCTAATTTCTCATGGAGCCAAAATAATAATGACCATTCACGATCAAATCATGCTAGCCACTTCCATCATGCCAATAATTCTTCCAATCATCAACCCAACTTTTCCAATTTCCATAATCATTCTCCCAACCATCCACCTAACTTTTCAAACTATCAACAGAACTTTTTCAACCAAGCTTCACAATCTTCCTTCCAGAATCCTCAACTAGAAAGGAGAATGACTGACTTTGAAAGAAACATGAAAAGATACATGAAAAACCAAGATTCTCTCATGCAAACTATACAGAGGTTAGAGGTTCAAATGAGCCAACTAGCCACTCCACAGAATGAGAGACAGAAGGGTACCCTACCTAGTCAGCCAATAACTAATCCGAGGAATTCTCAACAAGCTCATTTGGCTAAGGATAATTCATTAAATCAATGTAATGCATTCCATACATTAACATCAGGAAAGAGAGTTGATAATCAAGTGTCAACGCCAACCAATCCCATTCAGCACAACCACAATCAAGCATCCACCTCATCTAATCCAAATCCTTTCAATTCTGACGAATCTGAAAAGATAAGTCAACCAGTCAGGTGCACCAGCCTATAGTACCATTTCCTAATAGGCTGAAAAACAACAAGCAAAATTCACACATGGACAAGATAATTGAGATATCTAATCAAGTGAAGATAAATGTGCCACTTCTTGATGCCATCCAACAAGTCCCTTCCTATGCTAAGTTTCTTAAGGACATGTGCACCAAGAAGAGAAAGACTAATGTACCAAAAAAGGTCTTCTTAGCCACTAACATTAGTGAGCTACTATCGGGTCCGATCCCTGTCAAGTATAAGGATCCAGGTAGTCCCACCATTGCCTGCACAATAGGACAAGCCGAGATTAGTCGTGCACTTCTTGACTTGAGAGCAAGTATCAACTTGCTTCCATTCTCAGTTTATCAACAACTCGAGTTGGGCGATCTTAGTTCAACTCGAGTCACCATCTAACTGGCTGACCGTTCAGTAAAAGTTTCAAAAGGGGAGATTAATGATGTCCTGATCCGGGTAGGGGAGTTCATTTATCCTGTCGATTTCATAGTTCTGGAGACACAACCTGTGTCCAACTCCAATCATAAGGCTCAAACTCCTGTTATCCTAGGGCGACCATTCCTTGCTACTGCCAATGCCATCATCAATTGTAGCAATGGGTCCACGAGGTTAACCTTTGAGGACATAACTAGAGAAGTTAATATCTTCAATATAGGAAAACAACCCCGCGATATTGAGGACCAAACATTTGAAATCAACCTAATTGAAAACTTAACAAGTGAACATCAGGAAGAATTGAAATTAGAAACTGAGTGTGACTTCGGGTTAGAGTCTGACGACTTTAATCTTGATCAGGTTGTAGATTCTGGTGTGAATTGGGCCTCAAACCCTATTTCACCAATAATGGAGCCAACAAATTTGACTAGTCCTTCCAGTGAGCCCTCATCTTCCTTAAAATTAAAAGCCTTACCTGCGCATCTCAAGTACGTCTATCTAGACGAACAAGAGACCTTTCCTGTCATCATTACCTCCCATTTAAATGACAGGGAAGAAGAAGATCTTAAAGCTATTCTAAGAAAACATAGGGAAGCCATTGGTTGGATTATGACCGATATAAAGGGATTAAGTCTGACTATCGTTCAGTATCGCATCATCTCAATGAAGACACCACACCTAAAAGAGACCCGCAGCGCAGGTTAAACCTTATAATGCAAGAAGCTGTTCATGCTGAAATTGTCAAACTCTTAGACAATGGGATAATTTATCACATTTCTGATAGCCAATGGGTCAGTCCTGTCCACGCGGTTCCAAAAAAGTCCGGTTTCACCGTAGTGAAAATCGAGAACAAAGAGTTGGTTCAAACTCGACTTCCCATGAAGATCCGAGTTTGCATCGACTATAGGAAGCTTAATGCTGCAACTCGTAAGGACCATTTTCCACTTCCCTTCATTGATCAAATGCTTGAACATTTGGCGGGTCACGAGTATTACTGTTTCTTGGACGGTTACTCGGGGAATAATCAGATCCCTATTGCTCCTGAGGATCAAGAAAAGACTACATTCACATGTCCATTTGGGACATTCGCTTATCGTTGAATGCCATTCGGCTTATGTAATGCCCTAACCACATTTTAACGTTGCATGTTAAGTCTTTTCTCTGATATGGTAGAATGATTTTTAGAGATCTTTATGGATGATTTCTCCATCTACGGAGATTCATTCACTCAATGTCTCCACCATTTCGAACTTGTCCTCCAACGTTGTGCTGAGAAAATTTTGACATTGAATTGGGAGAAATGCCACTTCGTGGTAAAACATGGAATTGTTTTGGGTCATGAAATCTTCAAGAAAGGAATTGAAGTAGATAGAAGCCAAAATTGAGGTTATTGCTAAGCTTCCCATGCCCACATGCGTTAAGGACATCAGATCCTTCTTAAGACATGCTTGTTTTTACCGAAGATTTATCAAGGATTTTAGCAGAATTGCTAGGCCCTTGACTAATCTGTTAGCTAAGGATGTGTCCTTCACTTTCGATGCTGAATGCATAAATTCTTGGGAGAAACTTAAGAGAGAGCTTATTTCTGCACTAATCATATCTGCACCGGATTAGTCTAAGCCGTTCGAAATCATGTGCGATGCTTCCGATTTTGCCATAGGCACTGTCCTGGGACAACGCACTGATAACAAGCAACATGTGATTTACTACTCTAGTAGGACTCTCAACGATGCTCAATTGAACTACACTACGACTGAGAAGGAATTCTTGGCAGTAGTGTTTGCCTTAAAGAAATTTCGTCCTTACCTACTAGGGTCCAAAACCACCATTTTCACCGATCATTCTGCGCTTAGGTACCTCATGATAAAGAAGGATGCCAAGGCCCGACTCATTCGTTGGATCCTTCTTCTTCAAGAATTCGAACTTGAGATTCGAGATAAAAAAGGCGTAGAAACTGTCGTTGCTGACTATCTCTCACGGATCCCTAATTCTCCATGCAACGAATTACCCATAAATGAGGATTTTCCTAATGAAAATCTCTTAGCTATCTCTAGGGAACCTTGGTTTGCTGATATAGTGAATTACTTAGTCACAAACCAAACTCTGTCTCATTGGTCCAAAAATGATGTATACCGATTCTTATCCCAAGTCTGGTATTTCTTTTGGGAGGAACCGTATTTTTTCAAGTACTGTTCAGACCAAATTATTAGGAGATGCATTCCCGATGAGGAGGTTAAGAGTGTTCTATCTTTTTGTCACGAACTTGCATGCGGTGGACACTTTGGTCCCCGCAAGACTGCTGAAAAAGTACTACAAAGCGGGTTTTATTGGCCCACCTTTTTCAAGGATGCTTATGAATTTTGCAAGACGTTCCCTAGATGCCAAATGGTAGGAAGGATCTCAAAACGAAATATGATGCCCCTCAACCCAATCCTAGAAATAGAACTCTTTGATGTTTGGGGCATCGACTTTATGGGTCTATTTCCTAATTCATTTGGAAACCAATACATATTGGTTGCTGTGAATTATGTGTCTAAGTGGGTAGAAGCCATTCCTTGTAAAACTAATGATAACAAAGTTTTTGAAAGAGAACATTTTTTCACGCTTCGGAACCCCTCGTGCTATCATCGGTGATAATGGCACTCACTTTTGCAATAGATCTTTTGAAGCTCTATGCCATAACTCACAAGTTGTCCACACCTTATCATCCTCAAACCAGTGGGCAAGTTGAGGTTTCTAATAGACAAGTCAAGCTTATCTTGGAGAAAACTGTGAACCAAAACCGAAAAGATTGGTCCATCAAACTTGTAGATGCCTTATGGGCCTACAGGACCTCTTTCAAGACGATTCTAGGAATGTCTCCTTATAGGTTAGTCTATGGCAAACCTTGTCACTTGCCCGTTGAGTTAGAGCACCTAGCCTTATGGGCAATCAAGCAGTTTAATTTTGACTTGACTAAGGCCGGTGACCTTCGGAAATTACAAATTTCCGAATTAGAGGAATTGAGAAATGAGGCCTATGAAAATGCTAGGATCACTAAAGATAGAGTCAAGATTTTCATGATAAACACATCATAAGAAAAACCTTTGTCCCTGGACAAAAAGTCTTACTCTATAATTCTAAGATTCATCTTTTTTCAGGAAAATTGAAATCAAGATGAACTGGGCTATTTGTTGTAAAAACCGTGTTTCCACACAGTGCAGTTGAGATCAGTGACACCAAGAATGGAAATGACTTTAAGGTAAATGGTCAACGCCTTAAACCGTTCTTGGAATCAGTGCCGGTAAATGAAACGGCTGGGTCTTTTTGATCCAGTGTATCGGTAACTTTCCTCTTTTCCATTTTATTTCACGCATTTATACATTTCTTTCATACATTGGGGACAATGCATGAGATAAGTGTGGGGGAGGGTTCTAACATGACAAATATATATATAAAAAAATTAAATTAAAAAAACAAAAAAAAGAGAAAAAATATATATATATAAAAAGAGAAAAATATATATATATAAAAAAACTTTTTGAAAGGTTAGAACAATATTTTGATATACTTTTTGTAAGAAATTAAGTCAATTTTAAGGAATAAGAAAATCATAATTAGTATTTCTTACACTTGGTCAAAATAAGATAACTTGTTTGATGTTTAGGGTTAGGAAGAAAATTTGTGAAAGTAATTTAGTCTTGATATTTACCTTGATGAAATATGCGCACTAAATACACTTACACACTTAGGGTTTAAAAACAGAGACTCTTATGCCTTATAAAAAAATATAAACAAATCTAATTATTGATTAGCTAGGTGCTTTGGCCTAAGAAAGCCTTGGTATTTATGCAAAAGATAATTAGATAAGTTTGAAAAAAAATGTATATATATAAATCCTCTGATTAAGCTGGGTATTTATACCTCATGAAGCATAAGTATTCACGCCTAAAAGTGGTACATCTTATAAATAAAAACCTTAGTTTCGTGGCCTTATCTGCTCGAGTGTTTAAGTCCTTAGGGGTGTTTTCTCACCTGGTGCCCTAAAATTGTCCGGTTTGGGTGCCACCCACTGAAGGCTCGTTACATGGTCAGATTAGAAAGCCTAATGAAATTGAGGAATAAATTTCACCAAAAATAAATATAAATAAGGCATAGGAGTTAATGTTAAAAAATCCTTAGTCAACTTCACAGTCACGATGATGCATAAGACTCAGGGTAAATTAATAGACTAGATGAGAAGTACAATTTGACTCCTTACTTTAATTGATGACATGTTTTTGAATAAAGATTGAGTTTCGGAATGAAAAATTTGATATTCCTATAACTTATAGATTACTTAAAAACCTTACAAATATACTTCAAATGTTTTCTCCTTTAAAAATACTTTTCGAAAATACTAACTTTTTCTCTTTCTTTACGGATTTTGTGGGTGTAATCTACTGAAAACCCTCATGAGACAAAACTCGTCCTCTAGGGGTAACTAGAGGTTTAACGGCTTATTGCACATGCTCAGTGTAATCGAGTGACCTGCGAAAGTGGTCTAATAATTGATTAGAATTAGTCTGATGTTTTGCTCGAGGGCGAGCAAAAGATAAGTGTGGGGATGTGATTGGTCACATATATTGCATTTACATTGTCACCTTACCATACTTTTTAGCTAATAAATCCTATTAACAAGTCTTCTTCTTTGTTTAAGGTAGGCCCAACTGCTAAAAGAAAGGAATGAGAAACAAGCCCAAAAGCCCACCAAATTCTGAGTTAATTCAGAATAAATTCGAAATTAATGAATCAGGGCAAATCTTGGCATATCAGAGAGATTGAAAACCGGTTGAAAAGAATCCTCCCTAAATCAATCGGTTGAAGGCAACAATCAAAAGCTGTTTCATTAAATCCTGAAGCTGAAATGAGAAAATCAGAAGAAGATACAGAAGAATCACCAAATCAGGAGATCCCACCAATTGGGTGTGGCCACCTGGCCACACCAGGGCCACGAAAACGCAGCCTTAGCCGCGTTTTCGCGGCCAAGTAGTGTTAGTTGGGGAGCGGTTCTCCCCAATCTTCCCGGGATTCCCCCATTTTGGTTTTTCCCTATAAATACCAGTTCCAACAGAGCAAAAGGGAGCGAAGAGTAGGATTAGAATTTTTGTTTATTTTCTAAGGATTTAGGCTCTTTGTTAGATAGCACAAAAGTTGAATTTTGTTTTTTAATTTGTAGTCCAGTACAAATACTTGTGAGAGAGAGGAATTGAGTGCTTGTACTTGAAGATTGAAGTGACATCAATATAAGAATCGAGCCAAATTTTCTTCCACTCTTATTACGGTATGTCATGCATTATTTACTTGCTTTCTTCTTGGTTTTCCATGAGTAGCTAGATCGATTTTCTGGGCTCAATATTGTATCTCTCTTCAATTCTTCTTCTCCTCTGATTTTAATGAAAAAGACCCAATGAATCATTTGCATGCCTTACTTAAAGCCTTTCTTCTTGAAAGTGTTCTTGAAGGCACATGAGGATGGATTTGGATTTTTAAACTCGTACTTCTTTTAAGAACGTATCTTGAACTGTTTTTATTTCATACTTGCTTCTTCGCGCTTGATGATTTAACATCGGATTCAAAACGATTTCTTAAAGAAAAGAGTGAACTCTTCCAACCATATTATGTGCTTTACTTCAAACTTTCTAAAGTCAGTCTTAAGTTTTGCCCATGATCAAGTTGAGGTATTTAGGATTTCAATAGAAGAAGGAACAGTTGAGTAGTGAGCCCATATTTTCTTCCTTATTATAATCAACAAAACAATTTTCGAGCTTTTTAAATCACCTTCTCCAAAGTCTTCTCTAAAGTTGCAATTTCTCTTTTAATCATCTCCTTCTTTCCATTCTCTTTTTACTAAAAAACGAGCATAATTCTTTGTTACTAAATGAATCACCGAAAAGCTTTCATCGCATTCCTCCTCGTGGATACGACCCGTTAGCCACAAGCTACACGATAAATTCTTAACTCTTTGATTGTTCTTTCATTTTAGCAATCAATTATCCTTGATTATCCTTAGCATGCCAGCGCGAATGAATTCACAAATGGTGTAATTTACTTGTGACCTTTGCAATTGGTGAACCCGAAACGCCATCTTGCCAAATTTAGAATGGATAATCTCCTGTACATGTGGATCATTATCGTAATAAGATTCGTAAATGCTATTGGAAATATAAGCTAGACTTTTTCGGATCTCGTTTATCTCCTCGGTTTCTTAAGACACATTGAATCAAACTACAAACTTCTTGTATTCTGGATACATTAGAGAATACTCTTCGTGTAATAAACAAAACACTTCGTATTTTATGATGTAATCAAGGGGATGAACCTAATCTATATATATTGTATGAATGCATTTAATTTTGTTAATTTTTCCACTTGGAGACGAGACTTACAGGCACCACTGTGGGATAAACAAGCACTCAGGAATTACACGTCAAGCCAGTCCCAGACATATATGAGTCAAAACAAATCTCCCCGAGTAAACATTTAATTCCAAACAAACACAAATACAAGGTAAATCAGGCAAGATCTAGACAAACACTTTTAATCCAGAATATTACTACTTTCATTATAAAATTTTCCAATTATATCCATTGAATACATACTCAGTTACATCTAACAAGAGTGACACGAGATCTATTACATATTCTATTTGCTATTCTGAAAAGAAATGCAAATAATCCAATCCTGGTTCAAACTCGCCAAGATTCTGATACCGAAACGAACAAAGATCTACCAGTAAGGAGACGCTTCGCATCAACATTGTTCTACTATTCATGCCTCCTTCCACGGACCTTGAGGAAAGCTTAGGGAAGTTCCTTCACAGAAAATAGGAGACATCCTCGATAAAGGACCATCTCCTTCCTTCTAATCAGAACACGCCTCCAAGGCAGCCAGATAATCTTGTTTCAAATGTGCAAGAATGTGATGATATCACGTCTTGGACCTTCCATCCCAAACAAGTGACCAAAAGCCTCAAAAAACACGAATTCCTAATCATCCCAAGCCTCGCCTTCAGAAAGAATCTCCTAATGCGAGGACCACGAGATTCGACTTATAGCGAAGACTGCAAGACATGAAAGACGGTGATAGATCAGGATCCAACACTACTACCACCCGACAAAGACACACTCCATCTATACCCGCCACCAGGGAAAGATATGTTTGAACAAATCAAGTCAGAACTTGAGCCCAATTTATCCCGCTCTGGCGGCGAGGGCTTGTCATGAAAACTGAAGTTACTGACAAAGTTATCATGAAAATCGAAGTAACGAGACTCAAATCAATGCGACACGTCAGCCGTCTTTGCCATCTCTATCGTCTCCTCTTTTCTCTATTGGACGAAGAAGAAGAGCGATATTGTAATCTATCAAAACAAGAAGAATGAGGGGCAGAGAGTTTTTGAGAAAATGGGTCTCCCACTTCCAAGACCCCCTATTTATAAACACAGGAGCCGAACCACCTTGAATTCAAACTTTCACCTCATCTAAAAGTCGGTTTGAATCTCGAATTTTTTGGCATGTCAGATCAACCAGATTCAACCCGTTCCTGCCATACTATTTCATCCATTATGAAGTCAGGATTTGGATCATTAATTCACTAGCTGTTTTTACTGGTTTCCAAATAGAGCTCAGAATGCAAAGAGACATTTTGACCAGTCCCTTTAGAATACATGTAGTGCCTCATCTTCCCAAGCGAGGGCCTAATCAAGTCCACTCCACTATTTTCCTTTGAAGCTTGGGGAAAGAGGAAGTAGAAGAGCATCTGTAGTGGTCAATTTCTGACCTACACCAGGATCAAGACACGTGTCTCTCACTATCAGAACCTCCCGAAGACACCAACAAGAAAAGCCATTGAGCAATTCCCCATAGAGCATCGTCTGGTGATTTTCGAGATCGCTCCTCCTCTTGAGAAGTCGCTTATCCTGAGGATGCTCTTCCTCCCGAGAACAACGCCGCCCGAGACTAGTTCTTCCGTCCCGAGTAAAGCAACCACCGCAATTGATATCCACCTACATATTGTAGAGAAAGAGAGGAGATGAAAGCTTGATGAAGCTTGTGAAATCCAACTTGGATTCGGACTTCGTTTCTGAAAAGGAGTCGGATCCAATTGGAGTTTCCTAACAGGTGAATTGCTTCTCCTTTTAGGATTTGGATTCTTTTTAGGATTTGGATTCTTTTTAAGATTTGGATTCCTTTTCTGAGTTGGGGTCAAATCCAATTAGGGTTTCCTAAATCTCTGAGACTCTGTGGCTATAAATAAGGGCTAAGGCCCTCACGTATTGTATCCCTGAAAATCTCTCTGAAAATCTCCCTTGGAAATTTCTTGAAGAAGGAATAAGCTGTAATTAATTGTTGAATCAATAAAATCTCTCTCTCTTCCTTGCCCCGAGGACGTAGGCGCAATCCCGAACCTCATTAAACAGTGTGTGGATTGCTTTTTTCTATTGTTCTCTGTTTTTGTGCGTGTTGGGTACATCTCCAGCTGCATCTATCTCCGTTTGGCGGATTGCTCAGAGAGGTTGTTGTCAGGGGCGCGCACAACAAGTGGTATCGAGCATCCCAGGTTTATCGTGGGATCGTGTATTGATTCAAGGGCATCAATTGCTGCTTGGCGGAGATCGTGTGTCGATCTCGAAGCAGCGTTGGAACTATTTATGGGATCGTGTGTCGATCTCAAAACAGCAATTAGATTGCTTGAGGAATCAATTTTGGAGGAATAGACTGCTTTGGAAACTCTTTGAGGGTTTCGCGTAGAGGTAAAGATTCTATCTTTATCTAGTTTGATTTATCTAACTCCGTTTACTTTCCGCATTGCTTTGAGGAATCAGTTAAGAAGATAGTTAGAGAAAGTACATCGTCGGAGAAATTCGTAAATCCACATCCGATGAGGATCGATGTGGTGAAGTTCAACGGCACGAACAACTTTGGTATATGGAGGTATGAGGTGATGGATGCGCTGACGGCATCAAATCTCGAAGACATTCTACAGTTGGAGAAGAAGCGCGCATTAACGACAGAAGAAGATTGGGACAAGATGAACTGTATAGCGTGTGGCTTGATCAGGTCTTATTTGACACAAGATATCAAGTATCATGTGTTGCATGAGACATCTGCGAGGCAGCTATGGGTGATCCTGGAGAAGAAGTATCTGACGAAAAGCGTCAAATCGCGGTTGCAGTTGAAGAGTAAGCTTTATCGTTTCCAGATGCAGAGAGGATGCTCCATCAACGAACACATGAATAGCTACACAAAGCTTCTTACAGATCTAATTAATGTGGATGCGGAGATCGATGAAGAGGATAAGGCGATAATTCTATTGAATTCTCTTCCTCAAGAAGAGTATATGATCTTTACTCTTACATTGATCAATGATAGAAAATCCCTTAACTATAATGAGGTGTCTATTGCTCTTGTGAGTTATAAAGTAAGGAATCAGGACAAACTGTCTTCTTCGGGGAGCACAGCAGCAGAGGCATTAGCGGTAAGAGGCAGGAGTTCTAATAGGAAGGGAACAGATGATCAAGGAAGATCGAAGTCTAGATCAGGCTTCAGAGATCTGAAGAGCAATTAGTGTGCCTTATGCAAGGAGGTAGGGCACTGGAAAGTTGACTCTCCGAAGGCTAAAGGTAAGAAGAAGGAGCTGATGACCAAGGTAAATCTCGCACAGGTGGCCAGTCCTCAAGCCAATACATCACAAGCGGATGGACCAGACTCAGACTCATCGGTATTTTCTCTCTCTGTTACTACTCCGACTGTTGATTACTTAGGTAATACTGTGTGGATCTTGGATACCGAAGCTACCTATCATGTGTGCCCAAACAGGGCGTGGTTTTCTAGCTTTGACAAGCTAGATGGATGCCTCACGGTCATGGGTGATGATCATCCGTGTAATGTGAAAGGGATGGGTATAGTTCGTATCAAGATATTTGATGGGATAGTACGAGTACTGAAGAGGGTGAGGTATGTACCTCAACTCAAAATGAGTCTTATCTCTGTTGGTATTTTGGAAGCATTGGGCCTTGTGGTATCTATACGAGATGGTGTTCTCAAGATGACCAAAGGCTTAATGGTGGTGATGAAGGGCGTCCGCCGAAACAATTTCTACTACTTAAAGGGTAGTACAGTTACAGGTCAGGTAGAGACTTCTACTTCTTCAGATGATGGTTGCACAAAGGTCTAGCAGATGAAGGTCGGACATGGAGGTAAAAACTCTTTGCAAGCTCCTACAAAGAAGGGATCATCAGAAGGTGCTGCTACCTGCAACTTGGTGAGTGAACACGGTGTTTTGGACAAGAAGAAGGTGAAATTCAGCACCAGTACTCACCATTCAGAAGGTCTTCTTGATTGTGTTCACGTGCGCGTTTGGGGACCTGCTAAGACTGCATCACTTGAAGGTCACAGGGACTTTGTCTCTTATATTGATAATTTATCTAGGCATTGTTGGATATATCCAATGAGACAAAGGTGTGAAGCCTTAGATATATTGGTGAAGTGAAAAGGAAGAATGGAGACAGGTAGGAAGATCAAGGAGCTACAGATTGGTAATATTGAGAGATACATGAATCAATTCCTACAATTTGGCCAGAACACTGGTATTGGTACTCACTTCACGAATGGAATACATGGGTTGGCTAAAGAGGC
Organism: Agave tequilana; assembly: GCA_038442645.1. Classification (NCBI taxonomy): domain Eukaryota; kingdom Viridiplantae; phylum Streptophyta; class Magnoliopsida; order Asparagales; family Asparagaceae; genus Agave; species Agave tequilana. The sequence continues at coordinate 107,955 of JAVJIF010031961.1, read as the reverse complement.
AAACTGTTCCTTACTAGAGAAGGCTCAATTTTTATTGTCTAATGCAGGATTAGACAAATCATTTTGGGCTGAGGCGATTGTGTATGCTAGCTGTCTCATAAATGGATTGTCATCGACTGCGATAGGAGATAAAGCTCCACTGGAAGTTTGGTCTAAAAAAGCTACTCAAGGTCATGGTTTGCTGCGAAAATTTGAAAGTCTGGCCTATTTTAGTGCCAAAGATGGCATGATGAATCTGTGAGCAAAGAAGTTTGTGTTTTTGGGTGTTAAGGGAAATATGAAAATACAGGTTATGGGACCCTGAAAATAAGAAGATCATGATGAGTCAGCATGTCACATTTGATGAGACTTCAGTGTTGAAGTCTACCGTCTCTTAGCACGTGGAGAGGACGAAGACCAAGGAAGTATTGTAGCGAGTGGAGGTTGATGCTACTCCACCATCTCCAGTTGGTTCGGTATCAGTGAAGACTTCACTGAATGTAACACCAGGTGGAGATCATGTAGCCAGGATTGATACTGAACAGGTTGAAGACATTGATGAGAATATCGAATTGTTTGCAACCATAGGAACCAAGATAAAACCACGAAAGTGGGTGAAGAAACATGAATCTCAAGCTTGTGACCGCGACAAGCTCAAGTTAAAGCCTATTGTTCTCCATGACGGTAGTGAGGAGGTTCATATGACTTAGTCAGATTAGTTCACTGCTGCAGATACAGTTACAGGTACTTGAGCTTGATGGAGCTCATTTCAATGAACTACGATTGGCTTAATCCCTTGGGCAAGGTACGTAGGCAGCCGTAAAGGCGCAGCCACATTTGGCAATGCAACCCATATGAAGCTATTTGGTTATCAAGAAGCTGATTGGAACTTCACGTAGAGGTGAAAAGTTGTGGCCGATTGAAACTGCACGTAGAGGTGGAGAGACTTCACGTAGAGGTGAGGTATTGTGATCTCGATGAACAGATAATCTTCTGGTGACAAGACAGTTGAGCTTGCATAAGAGGGGTGTGCATCCAGTTGTTAAAGCCAATGATGGTGTTCGGTGTGCTCTACTCAGACTCGATTGGACTATCAGTTTAAGACATGTAGACTAGAGAGAGCCAGTCAATTGGAGAGTCAGTATTGGCTCATGATGAGTTTTTTATGAGGTCATGTAGCTGCTGAGTTGGAGACACGTTCGATGGTCGGCATGTATGAAAGTTCTCATCGGTGAAGTATAGGGAAGGCATGTGTGGTGCATCCCAGTTGATAGTTGAGCTAATGGTTCCAAGACGAGATCGTGTGTCAATTTCACCGAGATCGTGCGTCAATTTCGTTCGGAGCGCGTAAGCCGAAATCGTGTGTCGATTTCACCAAGATCATGTGTCGATTTTGCCAGGTGATATATTGGAGTTTGTTGGAGTTCGGCTTAGATTTGAAAAATCTTCACCAAGGTGGAGAATTGTAGGGATGGAGAGGAGATGAAAGCTTGATGAAGCTTGTGGAATCCAATTTGGATTCTGACTTCATTTCTTAAAAGGAGTCGGATCCAATTGGAGTTTCCTAACAGGTGAATTGCTTCTCCTTTTAGGATTTGAATTCTTTTTAGGATTTGGATTCCTTTTATGATTTAGATTCCTTTTCTGAGTTAGGGTCAAATCCAATCGGGGTTTCCTAAATCTCTGAGACTCTGTGGATATAAATTAGGGATAGAGCCCTCATGTATTGTATCCCTGAAAATCCCTCTGAAAATCTCCTCGAAATTCCTTGAAGAAAGAATAAGTTGTAATTGATTGTTGAATGAATAAAATCTCTCTCTCCCTTGCCCCGAGGACGTAGGCGCATTGCCGAACCTCATTAAATAGTGTGTTGATTGCTTTCCTCTATTGTTCTCGGTTTTGTGCGTGTTGCGTACATCTCCGGCTGCATCTGTCTCCGTTTGGCGGATTCCACAGAGAGGTTGTTGCCAGAGGCGCGGCAACACATATATGGAGTCCATACCATCGCCAGATTATTTCATATTTCACATGTTACAAACGACTCCTACTCCAGCGCGGAGTGTTCCAGAAAGTGACAGAAATCATTTCCACAATCAAGGAAAGAATCCCATGTAGATCATGCGATTACTGAAACCCGCATGACCCGCACTATCAATAGAAACTCCCCGAGTAGATATACACTGGGAGATGGAAAAGTATGGGAGGACAAACAAGTGACAACCAAGAGAAAATAGAAGAAAGAGAAAAGAGATCCACAATTAGACTTCCCCTTTCAATACAAAGAACAGTTTCCCTCGCCAAACTCCACTGTATTGTATTCTGTGATCACACTAAAGTTTTAGCTCTGTACATTCACTATAACTCTTTGCAAATAGTAAATTCTCTCCTCGTGGTTTTTCCCAAATTAAATTTTCACGCAAAAATCTTTGTCTTCGTTATTGCTTTTTTACTCTCATTTAGATTCTGATTACAAATTGAAGTATAGATAAAAAAATTCCTCTTGGGAATTTACCCCGATAATTTTCAATATACTTATATTATTTTCAATATTATTTTTGCGATCCAAATTTCAACTTCCCACAAACTCTTAATTTCCATCTCCCACACGCGAAAATGATAATTAAAACCGGAGGAGGAAGAATTATAAAATTGAATATTAATTATAGACAGCCTCATGAAAACCTGATGGACACACCACATCGTTTTCCCATAAATCCGTACCATTTTTTGATCTGGCAAGCTGTGCTCCCTCCCCTTAAAATGGTGGGGGGCATGGAGAAAGTGGGGACGTGAACTGATGGGGAGATTTTTTTCAAATAAATCCCTTTCAATTGTATTTTACTAAAAGTAGTCTAGCATATAACTATATCTTCCCCCTCACCCTCATTCTTTCTAATTTGTTTAATATATTTTTATCACACATCTATATCTATATTGTTGTGATATCAAAATTTGAGAAACCAAAGTCATGCCTATAAAAATTATGAAAATTATTTCTACTATATTTTAAAGACCATTCTAAAAATGAGGAGATTTTTTCACGAAATCAAAATTATTATTATTACTGCTATTACATGATCAGACATGCTGCAAAATAAATGATTAAAATATTTTTCTTGACTTATTTAGCGACATGCCATTTAAAAAGGGCGTTTAGAAAAATATTAAACATTTTGTCTTTCGATTAAGTTGGCTACTTCTTAATCGAAATATCTTGTACCGAATTAAAAATATGACATCTGTAATAACACCGACTTCTTCTAAAACCCTCTCGTCCCCATATCCTCCTTCATTGATAGTAACATAATCCAATACAGATCTGGACTGTATATATTATTATATCACTGATAAGGACATAAGGGTGACTATGATTTTTTTTTTTTTTTTTTTGAAAAAAGGGAAACCTGTGATGATATTTTCATCAGAATGTCTCATTTTCTTCACTTATTTTATCTCAAGGATAATAGGTTTTCCCCTTCTTTTTTCTTTTGAGAAACAAGGATAAAAATAATTTAATAACCATTTAAGTAGATGGGTAGATAGAAGCTGAGGGGTGCAGTTCTTCTAGTTTACTTGAAGATTCACACACATGAATCAGAAAAAAGTAAGGCAGCCCAGTAGAGTCCATGCTGCATGCATTTATACATGACAAAGCTGGGCCCAAACTTCATTTACCAAGTTGTGTTATCAAAGTTAAAATTAAAATTTTTGAGAGTTAAACAGTGTAGGAAGAGGAGAGGAAGTCGAGGAAGTCGATGATGAGATTCAGCAACAGCAACAGCAGCAGCAGGGAAGCAGCAGCAGCAGCAATAGCACGGTCGACCGGGCGGTCGACCGTTGGGAAGCAGCAACAGTAGCAGCAGCAGCACGGTCGACTGGCACGGTCGACCGTCGTGCACAACGTGCACAAAGTTGTAGCGGTCGACCGTCCGGTCGACCGACTAAAAGTGCCTAACTCTCGGTTAGGCACTGTCGACCGGCACGGTCGACCGGTGCCTATGGTCGGTCAACTGACCGGTCGACCAACGGTCGGGTCGGGCTGTTTCGGGAAAGTTGCTGAATTGAAAATCTGCTCAAGTTGGAAATTTTTCCTTAGGATTTTCCTGGGGTATATGAGAGAGGTAGAGCTCTCTTCAATTGTATTGCTATAATACTTGTATTGATTCACAAATCAATAAAAAATCTCTCTTCCTTGCCCCGAGGACGTGGCGAAGTTGGCCGAACCTCGTTAAATCTGCTTTTGTATTCTTCTCATTGATTGTTTGTTATTTGCTGTTGGTGGTACTATTATTTTGCATCTGGGATTTAGGGTTTCCTCTACGTGGTTGTTGTTCGGCTTACAACAAGTGGTATCAGAGCATCCCAGGTTCGTCGTGGGATTATCTGGAGATTCAAAGGGCATCGGTTGCTGATTTGGTGGAGATCGTGTGTCGATCTCAGATCAGCATTTGGTCTGTTCGTGGGATCGTGTGTCGATCTCAGAATAGTACGTGAAGTGCTCAAGGAATCATTGGAGGAGTAGATCTGGTTAGAAACTCATCTAGAGTTTCGTGAGAAGGTAAAGATCTGATCTTTATCAAAGTTATTTATCTATCTCCGTTTGGTTTTTCCACATTACATAGAGGATCCAGTTAGAGAGATAGCAGAAGAAAGTACATCAGTGAGGATCATGAATCCTCATCCGAGGATTGACGTGGTGAAGTTTAATGGCACTAACAATTTTGGCATATGGAGGTGCGAGGTGATGGATGCCCTGAATGCATCTAACCTCGAGGATACTCTACGTCTGGAGAAGAAGCGAAGTACAACAACTAAAGAAGAGTGAGAGAAGATGAACCGATCTGCGTGTGGCTTGATCAGATCGTGTCTAACATAAGACATCAAATATCTTGTGTTACATGAGACATCTGCGAGGCAGTTGTGGGAGATCCTTGAAAGAAAATATCTGACCAAGAGTATTGAATCAAGACTACAGCTGAAAAGCAAGCTGTACGGGTTTCAGATAAAGAAGGGATGCTCCGTGAATGAACATTTGAATCGCTACACGAAGCTTCTTACGGATTTGATCAATGTGGATGTCAAGATAGATAAAGAAGATAAGGCAGTAATCCTCTTGAACTCTCTTCCTGCAGAAGAGTATGAGACGTTTACCTTAACCTTCATAAATGGGAGACAGTCCCTTGACTATCATGAAGTGTCGTCTGCTTTGGCTAATTATGAGACGAGGGGAAAGGAAAGACAGCCTTCTCAGGCAAGCTCATCAGCAGAGGCGCTAGCAGTAAGAGGCAGGGGTTCATATAGGAAGGGCAAAGATGAAAGAGGGAGATTGAAGTCCAGGCCAGGTTATCGAGATCTGAAGAAGAACCAGTGTGCCTTCTGTAGAGAATTAGGGCACTGGAAAGTTGACTGTCCAAAGGCTAAAGGGAAGAAGAAGAGTCTAAGACTGAGGCAAATCTTGCAAAGGTGGTCAGTACTCAGAGCAGTACTTCACAGGCAGGTGATCAGACTCGGACTCGTCGGTTTTCTCATTCTCAGTCACTACTCCCATCATTGGCTAGTCAAGAGAAAATGAGTGAATTTTGGATACTGGTGCTACACACCATATATGCCCTAATCGGGATTGGTTTTCTAGCTTTGAGAAGCTGGAGGGGTGTTCAGTCGTTATGGGCGATGATCATCCATATATCATGGAGGGTGTAGGAACAATCCAAATCAAGATGTTTGATGGGATGGTAAGGGAGCTGAAAGAAGTGAGGTATGTACCTCAACTGAAGAGAAACCTAATCTCTGTTGGAGCTTTGGAGGCATTGGGCCTTGTGGTGTCAATTAAGGAAGGAATCCTTAAGATGACCAAAGGCTTGATGGTGGTATTGAAGGCCCTTCGCAGGAACAATCTTTACTACTTGAATGATAGTACTGTTACAGGACAAGTGGCGGCTTTTACTAATTCAGATGAAGACTCAACCAGGCTATGGCATATGAGGCTGGGACACGCAGAAGAAAAGTCTTTGCAAACTCTTGCAAGACAAGGAGTATTGAAAGGTGCCGGAACCTGCAAGTTAGAATTTTGTGAACACTGTATCATCGGAAAGAAAACCAAGGTGAAGTTCGGCACAGCAACACATTGCACTAAGGGATTCTAGACTATGTTCACACTGATGTTTGGGACCTACCAAGACTGCATCAATTGGAGGTAACCATTACTTTATGTCGTTTATTGATGATTATTCTAGGCGTTGTTGGGTATATACCATGAGACACAAAGGGAAAGTTCTAGAATTGTTTATGAAGTGGAAGAAGAACTTGGAGAGAAGTACGGGAAGGAAAATAAAGGTCCTCCGTTCAGATAATGGGGGAGAATATAAATCTGATCCTTTCCTTCAGCTATGTCTTGATGAGGGCATAGAGAGACACTTCACAGTGAGGGAGACACCGCAACAGAACGGGATAGCAGAAAGGATGAATAGGACTTTTCTAGAGAAGGTCCGTTGTATGTTGTCCAATGCCGGTTTAACAAAGAACTTCTGGGCTGAGACTTTGGCATATGCATGCTATCTTGTGAATAGGTTGCCTTCGTCTGCGATAGGGGGAAAAACTCCTCTCGAGGTTTGGTCGGGAAAAATAGCTGCTGAATATGATTTGCTAAGGGTGTTTGGTTGTCCAGCCTATTATCATGTCAAGGATGATAAGTTAGCCCAAGAGCAAAGAAGGGCGTGTTCGTCGGTTTTAAGAAGGGAATCAAAGGATTCAAGATCTGGGATCCTACGGACAGGAAGTTTCTTTTCAGAAAGGATGTCACTTTTGATGAGGCTTCTATGTTGAAGCCTAAGGTCTCTCAGCAGGTGGAGACTAGCAAGACAAAAAATGTATCACAGCAAGTGGAGAATGATGCTAATCCACTTTCTCTAGAAAATTCAACATCGGTGAGGATCATACCTACGGTGACACAGGGTAATGATCAAGCAGATGAGGAAGATGCTGATGATGAGGAGGGTCAAGAACAGGTCATGGGTAATGTACTTGACCTACTGCAGTTGGAAGACTGACAAGAAATACTAGGAGACCAGGTTGGCTCACTACAGATACGGTCGTGGCTTATGCACTTTCGGTCGTTGAGGAGGCTATTCCGTCCATTTTCAGAGAAGCTGAAATCAGTTCAGAGTCGAAGATGTGGAGAGTAGCCATGGAAGAAGAGATGAAGTCTCTTTACAAGAATGACACTTGGGAACTCACAAGGTTGCCCAAAGGGAAGAGACGATAGGCTGTAAGTGGGTGTTTGCAAAGAGGCAGAGATCTCTCAAAGAAGATTCGGTGCGCTACAAGGCCAGATTGGTAGTAAAAGGTTATGCTCAAAGGGAAGGAATTAACTACAATAAGGTATTTTCTCCTGTTGTAAAGCATTCGTCAATTCGCATCTTATTGGCTTTGGTGGCACAGTATGAGTTGGACCTTGATCAACTCAATATAAAGACCGCCTTTCTCCATGGCGATTTAGATGAAGAGATCTACATGTCTCAGCTAACAGGGTTGAAGACTGCAGGGAAGGAAGATATGGTGTGTAAGCTGAAGAAGTCGCTGTATGGACTAAAACAGTCTCCTAGACAGTGGTGCAAGCGGTTCGACAGCTTTATCAGAGGAAAGAAGTACACACGTAACCACTATGACCCATGTGTGTATTACAACAAGCTACCGACAGGGGAGTATATCTATTTACTACTATATGTAGATGATATGCTTATTGCTTCATGGTCTAAATCTACAATTGATGCACCGAAGAGGGTCTTATCTTCTGAGTTTGAGATGAAGGATCTTGGTGAAGCAAAGAAGGTGCTAGGCATGAAAATTACTCGAAACCGAAGGGTTGGCAGGGTGAACTTGACACAGAAGGGGTATTTGCAAAAGGTACTTCAGAGGTTCAACATCAGCAAGGATGCGACTCCTCATTTCAAGTTATCTGCTATGATGTCTCCAAAGAATGTTGAAGATCGTAAGTACATGACTCACGTTCCATATGTTAGCGCAGTTGGTAGTCTTATGTATGCTATGGTGTGTACAAGACCAGATCTGTCACAAGCTGTCTCTATGGTCAATAGGTACATGCATGATCCGGGACAGGGTCATTGGGAGGCAGTGAAGTGGATTCTGCGGTACATCAAAGATACCATTGATGTTGGTCTTGTATTTGAGAAGGACTCCACAGGGAAGCAGGATTGTATCGGGTATGTCGATTTCGATTATGCTGGTGACCTTGACAAGCACCGGTCTACAATAGGGTATGTCTTTACATTCTCTCAAGCACCGGTGAGTTGGCGCTCTATTCTACAGTCTACCGTCGCATTGTCTACTACAGAGGCCGAGTATATGGCTATGACGGAGGCTATGAAGGAGGCCATTTGGCTTCAAGGCTTGCTTGATGACTTGGGGGTGGATCAGGATCTTCTGAAGATCAACTGTGACAGTATGAGTGCTATTTATTAGCCAAGAACCAGGTATATCATGCACGGACGAAGCACATCGACGTCGGGTTCCATTTTGTTCGGGAGATTCTAGATGAGGGTGATATTGAGCTGCTGAAAATTCACACATTGGAGAATCCCGCCGACATGCTTACCAAGGTGGTGTCAGGAGTCAAGTTTGCACATTGTAAAACTTTGCTCCATGTCCTTCATGTGACATGAGCTTGTTGAAGCTCCTTTGGATGAACTACGGATGGCATGATCCCTTGGGCAGGGTACGTAGGCAACCACACTGGTGCAGCAACTTTTGAGTCGATGGTTCGTATGTTTCATTTCGGCTTAGATTTGAGAAATTTTCACAGAGGTGGAGAATTGTAGGAAGAGGAGAGGAAGTCGAGGAAGTCGATGATGAGATTCAGCAACAGCAACAGCAGGGAAGCAGCAGCAGCAGCAGTAGCACGGTCGACCGAGTGGTCGACCGTTGGGAAGCAGCAGCAATAGCAGCAGCAGCACGGTCGACCAGCACGGTCGACCGTTGCGCACAACGTGCACAAGGTTGTAGCGGTCGACCGTCCGATCGACCGACTGAAAGTACCTAACTCTCGGTTAGGCACGGTCGACCGGCACGGTCGACCGGCACGGTCGACCGGTGCCTATGGTCGGTCGACTGACCGGTCGACCGACAGTCGGGTCGGGCAGTTTCGGGAAAGTTGCTGAATTAGAAATCTGCTCAAGTTGAGAATTTTTTCTTAGTGTTTTCCTGGGATATATGAGAGAGGTAGAGATCTCTTCAATTGTATTGCTGTAATACTTGTATTGATTCACAAATCAATAGAAAATCTCTCTTCCTTGCCTCGAGGACGTAGGCGAAATTGGCCGAACCTCGTTAAATCTGGTTTTGTGTTCTTCTCATTGATTGTTTGTTATTTGCTGTTAGTGGTACTATTATTTTGCATCTGGGATCTAGGGTTTCCTCTACGTGATTGTTGTTCGACGCACAACAAACAGTAAAGAGTTAGAAATTAGATTTGAGAGTTGGTTTGGAGAACTAATAGAATTGATTAGCAAAAGTTATGATTTGAAATAAAGAGAAGAAAAAAGAGAGCCCATATTTTGTCTCTTCTATGGATCTAACTCCACTTGCGGGAAAAGATATAGGATCCAAATAAGCTTCGGGGCTAAATGAAAAGCACTTAATTTATTATTTTAGTCTAAGATTTTCACCTCGGACTCTCATCTGCTGCGGTGGCGAAATATTCCCACTCTGTTCTCTTCGTTGCCGACAAGGAATTTTTAATATTAATTAAAATGCAAATAGATATGATGTAGGAACCACCCTTATTAAATTTAGAATTTAAAACGTTAAATGAGGAGCTGGCACAATTGCCTTCGATCCAATGAAGTGACGCTCTCTCCAACTTCTCTATATATAGATATGAATTCGCATGCCCATACCAATTGCGACAAAAACTAACACAAGAAGCAATAATAACACAATTAGTACAATGGCATCTATTGAAGGAAATTTGAGCTCAAAAGAGCTGCTTGAAGCTCAGTCTCACGTGTGGCACGACATGTTCGGCTTCATGAGATCCTTCTCCCTCAAGTGTGCAATTGAGCTTGGCATACCTGATGCCGTTCACAACCATGGCAAGCCCATCGCTCTCAACGACCTCGCCGCCGCTCTCTCCATCCCACCCCGCAGAGTCCCGTCCCTCAGGCTCTCATGGGCCTTTCTGTCCACAATGGCTACTTCAAACGAACTGACGAAGTTATCTACTCTCTCACCCCCAACTCAAGAGTTCTTGTTAGGGACAAGGGGGTTTCGGTAACACCCATCATCGAGATGGTTCTGTTTCAGCCAATGCTTGACCCATGGCAGTCACTTCCTGCGTGGCTCAAGAACGAACAACCGCCCACAGCCTTCGCGATGTTCCATGGCCTACCTTTCTGGGAGGCCATGAAGATAATACCTGAACTAAGGAAGATGATGATGGAGGGGCTGGACAGCGATTCTGCCATTATCTCCAAAGTGATTATCGAGGATTGCGCTCACCAATTTCAAGGAGTCAATTCTCTGGTGGAGGTGGCAGGGAACACAGGCAAGATTGCGCAAGCCATAGCAAAGGCGTTCCCGAACATAAAGTGTGCTTTGCTAGAGCTCCCTCATGTGATCGACGCTTTAGAGAAGAGCGATGTGATTGAGTATGTAGCTGGAGATATGTTTGAGCACATTCCGCCTGCAGATGTGTTGATTCTCAAGGTAAACTGATGTATGCATGTACGCGTTTCTTAGATTTAACTTTTCAAAACTACTTGATATCACTGATTTCCTAGAAAATCATTGAAATCTATAAATTATCAAATAACTACCATCTTTAACAATTCCTCGTGAACAATATTCATGGTGAATGTTAGAAGGTCAAATTGTCTCATGCTTTAAATATTATAATTCCAGAAAACCTGTGTTTTTATGTAAAAGATGTATTGTGGTCTGAGAAATTTTAGTTATTTGAGAATTTAAAATTTTGAGATAGATGTCTGAGAAATCTATAATAGTTCATCGTAGTTTTGATAATTTTAGCCCATATATTATATAATAATTTTTGTTACGTATATGATTAAACTCTAAATTCCTTTAGCATGCGTAAGTGTGTTCTCTGAAACTAGCCAACAAACTCCAATTCTTGCCGGAAAGTGTCTATAATATAAAATTTAATTCTCTTTCACTAACCCAGTAAGATGGATTTGTTATTTTGTAGTGGGTATTAATGACCTGGAATGACGACGAATGTGTAAAGATACTGAAACGATGTAAGGAAGCGATTCCAACTAAACAAAATGGAGGGAAAGCCATCATAATCGACAAAGTGATCGATGCCAGCAGCGATGGTGTGCACCCAAAGCTCACAGAAACAAAACTTTACTTCGATATGGAGATGATGGTTCTCTTGACTGGGAAGCAAAGAACTGAAAATGAATGAAAGAAACTCTTCACAGAGTCTGGTTTCAAAGAGTACAAAATAATTTCAGCACTGGGCACGCGTTGCATTATCGAGATCTATCACTGATTAGTTGCTTGATATATGTATCTCTATGCATGCTTGCTTATGTGTGATGTCTGTTATGTGGTATGCAATATGGAAGAATAATGTGTACTTGTGCAACAAGTGCAATATTATAAGAATAAGAGATGTAATTCTATCTTTCTGGGAGACTGCCTACCATTATTGGGGAGAAGTATGAATTCTCATCATACACTGGTTTTAATATTATTTTGCTTGGTTCCTTAATTTATTATTGGGTTTTTGTATATATACTTCCTGAAACTTAGAATTTTGCTTCGTTATCCCTCAAAAGACTTTATTTGCATCTATACACTTTAAATTCAATGAACTTATAGCAACACATACGCCAATACAAGTACAAATTTTCTCAATGTAACAGAAGTTCCCTTAATATATACAACTGCAAATTCAAATATATATATATATATATATATATATATATATATATATATATATATATATATTCTTTGAAATATCATTTTTTTGGCATAAACCTTATGAACTTAAGTTTCAAATAAGATTTATGCATCTTGTAAATAAATAATAGAAAATATAAAAAATAAATATGAAGGTCACCACATTATTATTTTGTTAAGAATTTGCCAATTCTGATATCCGCTTCCATATTTATCTTTAATATATTATTTATTAAAGTATTATTATTTTTATATAGCAGCGAATCTATGTTTCTACAAGGTGTTCTTTCCATTAAATTTTTTCTTCTTCTTTTCTTCTTTTTTGCTCAGATCCTCTTCGAAAAATTAGTAAATCATTTATCATTATTTTTTATTTACAAACCTATTTAGTATTGCAAAACTTTAATTTGCATGGGCATATATGTGAAGGGTATTTTTCTCATATGGCACAAAATTTTGTGACCACTGGTGTATACCTATAATTGTACTAAAATTAAAAGACTATACATGCAAATAGAGGTTTTTGATGGGTAAATAAGCAAAAGCTAAAATTAGAGGGTATATATGCTAAAAATGCTTATTATTTAAGTCAACAATTACAAAAACTATTTTATTACTCTAGTTGTTTAATTAATTGTCTTATCTATGCTACTATTTTGGGGGAAAAAAAGAGTTGGAAAATTGCCAACGCATGCATGCGACAAACATATCCTTTGCTTCAGCATTTCAACTCTCCAGTTTATGAACCAAACTATGTGCATTAACAATACACCACAATGAAAAAGTAAGTTATTAAAGCTGTTAAAAAATAGTACTAAAGTTAAAAGTAGGCTAAATTCATAGAAATTACTGTGAACTATTAAGATTTTACTTAAAACAATGTCTTAACCTTTTTGTTCTCCAAAACTACCACAAAGTTTCTCGCGTATTTGCTCGAGACTGTCCTTTGTAACTCTCCATTTAAACATGTCACGTACCTAGCACATAAAAATTTTATTACAAAAACATCCGTGCACATAATTAACCATGCATATAATATTTATGATTAAGGAAACATCTTAAAAATTAAAAAAAAAATTAAAATACAAAATTTTATTTTGGAGAAGAAGGCAATTTTTTTACACAATGATTAGTCTCTATTTTTGCATAATTTTCATCACATTCTCATATTTATTTGATGTAAAATTCTAATAATAAAGTTTTTCTTACTTCAATCTAGGTCCATGGTGTGCAAATGAAGAAGAAGGCCCTAAACTATCATTTAATGGGTGATTAAAGGCCTACCAAGTAGCCATTGACTTTAGTGAGGAGATTTTGTCAGCTCAGAGTATCAAATCCTGAATCCAAGAGCTCCAGGCGACAGAAGACTGATGGGACGGCGCGTTGCCCGAAGCCACGCGCGTGCCGCCCTGGCAGGGCCACGGAAACGCGGCCCGGCCGTATGGGCGCGCGCGCTCCCAGGCTTCGGGCCAGGGGTCGTCCCCCTAGCCCCCTTTCCTCTGGCGCCTATAAATACCCCCCAGGGGCTTCAGTTGGGACGGATCCAGAGAATAGAGTTGTATTTGTTATTTTGTTGTGAGGAACTGTAGTTGTTTCTTTCTTCTTCTAATTTTAATTTTAGCCATTAGAGTGAAAGAGAGAGTGTGTAAGTGTTGTATTTGAAGGTGACAAGCTAATACAAGTAACTACTTCTCTTTCTTCTTTCCATTTACTTGTCTTTATCATTTACTTTTACTTCCTTGTTGTAGTGTAACTTCCTTCCTCTTCACTTCTTTTCTTTTACTTTCTTGTAGTGTAACTCCCTTTCTCTTTACCCCTTTTCTTTTGTTGTTTCTTTTACTACCATGTCTAACTAACTCTTCCATAGCATGGCTAACTAACTACTAACCCACTAATCTCTAACACTTGATTGATAAACTCAATTGAGTCAATAATATCAAATAAGCCTTATGCAAACGAGAGCTATGACATCTTAAGACGAGGGTTCTAACTCTAACTTACCTACAAGTATTAACTTTTTCTTATATTTCATGCTTAATGGGTTTTTGATGATCTATGGGTTGTGTGCTTTATTTGTTGATGTAAGTTAGAAATTTTTCTTTTAATTTTGCCTATATCATTAGTGCACTTGTGTCTTCCCTTATTCTCGCCTTCTATTGGATCTTGATAAGGGAATATCTAAGTTTTTGCCGTGTAAAGCTAAGTTAAAGGAAGGACTTTCATTCGTTCTTAACATGAATAGTTCCTATGCGTAAAGATTTTATTTGCCTATGACCATCGTGAGGCTACATCTTCAAGAAGTTAGGGATTAGTGGGAGCACTTAGTAGAAAGTTGGCCATGCGTTTTTACAATTAAGAAAAATCCAACTTTACAAACCACCAAATCATTTTCAAATAATTCTTAAAACTAACTTGTTTTCATTTTTCAAGTCTTTGTTTAAAACAAAGAACTTTCTCTTTCTTGAACAAAGAAGCCGCAACAAGGTTTCATCATTCTCCCTCCTAGTAGATACGACCTGTATAGCCACTTCGCTATTACGAAAGAATCGCAAAAGCAGTAACATCGACCCAAACTCTTTTTACTTATTTTTATGCTTGCTTTTTGCCGATCAAATTTTGGCGCCGTTGCCGGGGAGGAAACGACTTTATTATTCAATATTAAAGATTGTTCTTTGTTTTTGTGTGTAGGAGAAGTACTGAGGAGCTCACTATCACGGGAAGCGAAAGAGGTGGCCAAGGACGTTGCACGAGGATTTATTTGTCCTCAGAAAATTTCGTGTAAAAGCGAGTTTTTCCGATTAAAGTACTAACAAACTCGTTTGCAGGGTTGCCGAAAGCTGCTAAAATTGCTTTCTAAATTTTTTTAGTTCCATTGAATGCTTCACCCTATACATGTGTAATAAACTCAACAGAAAGTCACTTGTTACTTAATTGAAATTTGGATTAGACTTTTGCATTTAGGGAATATGTCTATTTCAATTCATTTCAATTTCTTTTGAAGAGTGCTGGAGAAAAGGTACGTGTGCATGCATATAGAATAGGATCAACATTTTGGAGTGATTTATCGCTTTGAGTGTTACCTTGTGTGAATAAACTGTACACTTGCACAATTGGCATTAAGGGCAAGATCCCAAATAAACAAGATAAGGTAGGGATTTCATTACCCTTCCTGTGCACTCACACTATCCCAAGGCTTAACTAAAAATTGATAGACGTTGGCCCTAGGAACATCTCGGACTCACTAAGAGATTAATCGAGGTTGAAAATTGTAAGAATTATACTCCTGCAAAATCGGTGTTTAAGGAAAGTGGATTGAGAGGCAAAGCCTCGAAAGCTCCGTGTTTTGGCGTAATTAAGCCCGTGGCTAACACCCGGATACCTCCCCCGAGCTTTGCCCTTTCCTGGCCGATTAGCTTGTAGTCGAGTTCCTGCAACAACCTCCCCCGGAGAATCAACCAGTTAGGAGTTGTATAGATCCAGGTACCTTAGACTAAGGCTTGGTGGTTGTTCTTCTTTCTTTTGTTTGTTTTTTATTCTTTTTGATTGTTTGTTGTTTTCACGTTGTTTGCGGTGTGCTGCATGCAAGAGTGAGTAAGAGATCCTGTATCTTCTAGATTAATCAGAAATACTTCCTTACCCTTGCATCCAGAACCTATGATGGCGTCACTTCAGGACAGATTTTACCTAATCAGAACCTCATTACCATCTTGTATAAAACTACCTGAGAAAAATGGAAATAATTTTGAATTAAAATCTCAATTCATCAATACTCTCCCAAAGTTTCATGGTTTAGAATTAGAGGATGCATACTTCTTTGTTAGGGAATTTGAAAAAGTGTGCCTCATGATGCGTATACCCCAGTTAGGAGAAGATGCCGTTAGGTTACGTTTCATCTCCTTTTCCTTAAAGGCCTAGCAAAGAAATGGTTGTACAGTTTGGCGGTAAATTCTGTCACGACATGGGATGATTTCGTCAAGGCATTCTTGCAGAAATTCTACCCAATCCACAAAACTGCTCTCATTAGAAAGAATATTATGCAGTTCAGACAAGAACCGAGCGAGCCATTTTGGAGATACTTTAAGCGATTCAAAGATCTCCTAACTCAGTGCCCTCATCATGGTGTGGAGAAATGGTGTCAGTGCCAGATTCTCTACGATTGCTTAGATTATAAAACGAAAACCCTTTTAGAAACCATGTGTCAGGGAGGGTTCTTGCAGAAGGATGAGAACTAGGGTTGGGATTTATTTGAGGATTTAACTGAGAAAACCCTACAATGGGAGTCAGCCTTAGAAAAATCAAGGAATTCACAATTTATAACTTCAAGAGGAGGGCTCCTATCTCTAAAATCATCCATAACTGCAGAAGTTAAGGTTGCAACCCTAATGAGGAGAATAGAGGCTCTAGAGATAAAATAGCCTGCCAATGTAACCCAAATCAACCCACCACCAATTCACAATCCGGGTTGTTCATACTGTTGTAAGATCACCTAGAGGGGGGGGTGAATAGGTGATGGCTAATCTAAAGGTCACTTGTGAGTAAATAATGCGGAATTAAAACTAAGTTGACCAAATTAAACTTCTTTTAATTAAACACTTATGTATAACACAAGAGTGTTGCCGAATTCCCCTTGCGAGGCTCTGGACAATCTCCTCTAGATTCCCCTTGAATGGGTTGAGGTGCCGCGTTGGCTCTCTTGGTTGAATACTAGTGTTGATAACAATCCCAAGCAAGTATAGCAATTATGAGCACAAAGGTATATCATGCATATAAGAGATAAAGACTATAAAGTAATGCAAGATATAAGTGAGACAAAAAGAGTAAGAGAGCAAGAGTGAGCAATCGCAAACACAAAGGGTTTGTTTCGAGGTTCGAGCACACTTGCTCTACATCCCCGCCTTCGACACACGAAGGATTTCCACTATGCAAGATCCCACCGGATCTCTCCTCGGTGCCGCAACACCTACAAGCCCTCGGACTCCCAAGTCCCGTACACACGCAAGTCCACCGACTCGCCGAGGCCGTACCTCTACCAAAGAGTTCACAACCGAACTCCACACCACAACGAGCACACTTGCCCGTCTCCTCAAAGTAACAAGAAAAATCTCTTTGATGATCACAACACTTGATCACCTAAAGAGCACTCTCACTACAACACACCTATAGGAATATCTAGCAATGGATAGCTCAAGTGTGGTGTGAGAAAATCAAGGAAAGAAAGCTATGGAGGAAAACTCAAGAATCACTTTAACACTCTCTTGATAAAAACTCTTCCTTTGATTGGAAGTATTTGCACTTAAATCTTGTGGAGAAACTCTTCTAAAAGTATCAGAAAAACTGCTCAAGAAATCTCCAAAATCTTAACCTCAAAACAGTTGACAAGACCCCCTTTTATAGGCTGCCAGAAATAGAGCCGTTGGGGTTCTGTCAGTGCTGTCGGTCGACCGCCGGTCGACCGGCCAACGGTCATTTTTCTGACCGTTGCAGCCACCGGTCGACCGGCTCGGTCGACCGATAACCTGGAATGAACTGTCGGTCGACCTATCGGTCGACTGGACATTTCCAGAGAACAAACTCTCTTGGTCGGTCGACCGACCCGGTCGACCGGCCACTGTGCTGACAACGTGCACAGGGCTGTGCACATCGGTCGACCGGTCCGGTCGACCGACATGGCCTGTCAGCCAGTCTCCAGGTCTGAAAACAGGATTTAAAATCTTTTTATAAAATCCTAAAAATACATAGAAATTCTACAAAAATAGTTTTACCAATATACTTGAAAGAACAAACATGCTTGCACAAAATCAAGACATGTTATAGATGTTTTGGTCTATTTTTGTAACTTGGAAATATTAGCTCAATAACCAAAATGTATTTTTCCAAAACATGTTTTTCCAAAACTTGTTTTTCTAAATCTTTATCAAATACAAAAACAAGATATTTTGAACTTATAAAGCATAGTGTGTATGGATATGATCCACTACACACTCATAATAAAATATCTATGTTTTGATCATAAAGCTCTAAACTTGGTTATGGTTTGAAAAGATATATATATGATAGAAATACCAAAACCCAAAGTTTTTATATTTTGTCTCAAAGAAAATCTTTTACTAAATAAAAATTCTTTTCTAAAAAGAAATCTTTTATGAAATCAATTAAATCAAGAGTTCTATCAAGAGTGTGTGTGTGTGATATAACTTGAGCAATCCACCAACTATCTATCCTTTACATTTTTACTAAAACAAAAATACAAATTCTATACCTAGACCCAAGTCTTCAACTTCTTGAAGTCTTCCCTTGAAGGCTTCTCATCTTCTTGACTGGTCCAAGCTTGATCCAAAAACTCCTTGGATCACCACATGCAAGCTCCAAATCTTGTTCTTTTATCCTTTGTTGAGCTATGCACCTACTAAGATCTTGATCATGAATCTGTCACTAATTAAACACAAGATCATTAGTAACTATAACTACATGAGTTGATCATCATCAAAACTAGGGTGAAGGGCCTTTGGGCCAACAATCTCCCCCTTTTTGATGATGACAAAACTCATGGAGTTATATATGCATGGATTAAAGTAAAGCTTCAAAGAAGCTCCCCCTTAACTCATGCATGACAAGAAATAATAGATATGGCAATAAAAGCACATGACATGTATGCAATGTAAGGAGATGCAATCATAACAAAAATCAAATCTTAAGTCAAATCTTTTTCTCCTAATTGCAAAATACAACATATATGCATAATAAGTAAGAAAGATAAATACTTCTCCCCCTTAAGCAATGAAAACATGCATATACAATACAATCTCAAATACTTCTCCCCCTTTTTGTCAATCATCAACAAAGGGTTCAAAGTAAAAATACATCAAACAAATTTTCTCCCCCTTTTTGTTAAAAACAAAGAGATCAAGGAGGGGTAAATACAAATCAATCAATAAAATTTATATCCGATATAAATTCATGAAGAGGAAGACGTTAAGTTAGCTTCCCGACACATATACATTACATGAAAGAGGGATGACAAGCCCTAATTCACATAACGTATAATATGTCATGCATAAGAGGAGATGTGAAGCTCCCCCTACACACGTATATCATGAAAAGAAGAGTTGTCAAGCTCCTCAAATTATAATATACTCAACATGAATCTATATGTAGAAGAGATGTTAAGCTCTCCTTGCATATAGGAAATACAAATCAAAAAAAATTTTTGAATTTTCTTTATAAAATAAATTTTGAATTTTTGATACCAATTTAAAAAAAAAATACAATGCACAAGCTTATTATGAAATACCAATTTGAAGTCTAATTAAGCTTAGCATCAACAATCTTTGTGCTTTAAAGGAAATACCACTTGTAAAATAAGCACAAATAGATAACATATATGTATGACAAGATAATACCAATAGAAATTGATATAATTTGAAGGCATACATACATACAATCAAAATATGGATATACACAACATGAAGTCATATTGATACCAATTGCAAATAACCAATGATACCAATTGAAAAGTAAGCATAGGTGTATACATCATATAATCTACCATATGAAGAATTCGAACTAGTTAAATGAACTTGTTTTAAGAACTAGTACGAGATCCTTCCATCAAGGAATAAGTTAAAAAGTTTTTCATGAAAGATCAATGAAACACAAGGCACTAAAAACACTCTAATCCATAAAGTCCATTTAATGTTTTCAAGAGATGTGAGTGTACTAATGTTATGTGAAGCATGGCATCATGAAAATTACAATAAAACTCAATATTCCTTTAAATTTTGAATTATCATAACTTTTAAAACCTTGAAAATCATAAAAAAATTTTTATTAAAAAAATGTTTTATAATATATGTATGTTTTGTCAATACAAGAAGCATACATACATATCTCTAACACAATTGAGTCCATATATATAGATTTGCATGAAAGGCAAATGACTCAAGAGGTATCCATGTATATCTTAATATTTTGGCAAAATAACCATATACATGAAATGAAATCACATGATCATAACATAAATCCGAATGGGAATACAAGTTTAAGAATGTAATGATCATCAACATAAGGCTATACTAGTACATCTAATAGGCACAAATAAGCATTCAACCCAATCATATATAGATTTATTTGTGGTCCATAAGGTGTACAAGTATAAATCCAAGTGTTGACAAATACTAACATCTAAACTAATATTCAATACAATGAAGCATCAAAATTTTGAAATCACAAAAGAATTTATCCATAAAAATAGGATCATGTGCATCAATTGAAGAATAGATAACTAGTTTAAATAGATTTTTGACAAACTAGTTAAAGATCCTTCATAAATATGAAATCATATGTATTTCATGAATAATACTAAATACATAAAAGTTCAAGCACTCATATTCCATAAAGCTCCAAATTATATCTTTTCTTGAAGATCGAGTGTTCAAAGGTTATGTAAGTAGTATCTACATGAAATTAGTTATTGAAGCTCAAATCAAATATGACTAATCAAAATTTTTTTATCAACCAACACATAAAAATCATTTTTATCAAAACAAATCATCTTAAAAATAATCTACATGGTATATGTATGAATTATACAAATCTAGCAATATGCATACATATCCCAAATATTAAAAGAGTCTATTAAATGTTTGCATGAAGGCAAGAGACTCACGGGTATACATGTATATTTATTAGATTTGAATTAAACACCCATATACATGAAGTAAATCACTAAAATAGGTAAAACATGTATAAAAGAGAATCATCAAAACTAGTCTTATACATATGCATAAAGTGGATACAAATGAGCATGAAGTTCAATCATATATATGAGTCAATTGTATTTCACTATACATCTATGTATGAATACAAGTTTTGAAATATTCTACATCTAAGCATGTAAATACCACATGAAGCACATGAAAAATCTTAAAACAAAATCATGAACATGCTATGAATATGACATAAGTAAATAGCATGAACATAAAAGTAGGAGTTTAGAGGTTGTTACCAACTCCAAAGCTCCAAATATAGTGGCCTTTCCCACCAAGATTCCTTGATAGCAATGCATCCCAATGTTTGTCCATCATGTCCATTGCATTGGCTACCAAGGCACCAATCCTCTCACGTTTTGTGAGAGCCCTCACCTACATCAAAATCAAAAGGTGGGGGTTTTGGTACCCATGTTTTCTTGGGTCCTTTGGGGTTAGCATTGTTATAAGGAACCCAAAATCTATTATATTTAGAAAAATATAAATATGGTTTCTTATCAAAACAATATCTTGCTAGATGGCCTTTGCGGCCGCAATGTGTACAAATGTACACCTTAGCATGATGCTTATGAGTGTGATTGTGATCGTGATGTGCACCATAAGCATGAGCATGATGAGTATGATGATGTGCATGAGCATGAGGAACTTGTTTCTTTTGAAACAAAGATTCCAACTTAGAATGATTAAATGCACAAGAGTTCAAAGTTGAACTCAAATTATTCATTTTATTTTTCAAGTTCTTAATCTCATTAGTGGTAGCATGAAAGGCATGATGAGATGAAGAATCATTTTTCTTTTTCTTCTTAGCAACAAAATCTTTTTCTTTTTCAACAAATTTTCTTTTCAAAGTAATATTTTCTTGAAAAATATCTTCTTTTTGTTTTTCCACCAAGTTAATCTTTTCTTTCAAAGTATTGTTTCCTTCACACAAAATACTCAATTTAGAAAATAAGGAAACATTCTCATTTTTCAAATCTTCCTTTTCTTTTTCTAAACATGCAAGTTTATTTTTCAAGAAATCATTTTCTACATGTATGCAATCAAATTTCTTTTTCCAACTTTCATTATCTTTTTCTAAGCATGCAATGTTACTTCTAAAAGAGTCATCTTCTACATGCATGCAATCAAGTTCCTTTTTCAAATTTTTATTTTTCTTTTTAATCATGTCATATTTTTCAAGCACAAGATGACAAAGGTAGCAAGCTCATCATATGACATGTCTACATCCTCATCATCGGATTCGGTGTTTACCTCAAGGGGGTTATCCCCTTGGACCATATAGCATACGTTGGAGATGTCGCTTCCAACGTCCGAATCGCTCCCCGCATAGTATAGATCCTTTTCGCCAAGGGAGATGAGGGTGTTCCATACTACAAAAGCCGATTCAATGTTAGAAACCCTAGATAAATAATCATCATTTAGGGTACATTTAAGAGCATGAAGGGCTTTTGCATTAGCCTCAATGTACTTGCTATTTGAACAATAATCATTATTAGTAGTAGCAAGATAAGCATGAATTCCTAAGGCCTTGAGGTACAATGACATCTTAACCTTCCAAGTTTGGATGTTAAGAATATCAAAGGTGGGTGGTGACATAAAGTCCATAGTGTGTGTACAAATCTTGTGATTAGCCTAAAAGAGGATCTTTAACTCTTAGGTTGTTAGACCCAATATCAAGAGCACTAGCTCTGATACCAATTGTAAGATCACCTAGAGGGGGGGGGTGAATAGGTGATGGCTAATCTAAAGGTCACTTGTGAGTAAATAATGCGGAATTAAAACTAAGTTGACCAAATTAAACTTCTTTTAATTAAACACTTATGTATAACACAAGAGTGTTGCCGAATTCCCCTTGCGAGGCTCTGGACAATCTCCTCTAGATTCCCCTTGAATGGGTTGAGGTGCCGCGTTGGCTCTCTTGGTTGAATACTAGTGTTGATAACAATCCCAAGCAAGTATAGCAATTATGAGCACAAAGGTATATCATGCATATAAGAGATAAAGACTATAAAGTAATGCAAGATATAAGTGAGACAAAAAGAGTAAGAGAGCAAGAGTGAGCAATCGCAAACACAAAGGGTTTGTTTCGAGGTTCGAGCACACTTGCTCTACATCCCCGCCTTCGACACACGAAGGATTTCCACTATGCAAGATCCCACCGGATCTCTCCTCGGTGCCGCAACACCTACAAGCCCTCGGACTCCCAAGTCCCGTACACACGCAAGTCCACCGACTCGCCGAGGCCGTACCTCTACCAAAGAGTTCACAACCGAACTCCACACCACAACGAGCACACTTGCCCGTCTCCTCAAAGTAACAAGAAAAATCTCTTTGATGATCACAACACTTGATCACCTAAAGAGCACTCTCACTACAACACACCTATAGGAATATCTAGCAATGGATAGCTCAAGTGTGGTGTGAGAAAATCAAGGAAAGAAAGCTATGGAGGAAAACTCAAGAATCACTTTAACACTCTCTTGATAAAAACTCTTCCTTTGATTGGAAGTATTTGCACTTAAATCTTGTGGAGAAACTCTTCTAAAAGTATCAGAAAAACTGCTCAAGAAATCTCCAAAATCTTAACCTCAAAACAGTTGACAAGACCCCCTTTTATAGGCTGCCAGAAATAGAGCCGTTGGGGTTCTGTCAGTGCTGTCGGTCGACCGCCGGTCGACCGGCCAACGGTCATTTTTCTGACCGTTGCAGCCACCGGTCGACCGGCTCGGTCGACCGATAACCTGGAATGAACTGTCGGTCGACCTATCGGTCGACTGGACATTTCCAGAGAACAAACTCTCTTGGTCGGTCGACCGACCCGGTCGACCGGCCACTGTGCTGACAACGTGCACAGGGCTGTGCACATCGGTCGACCGGTCCGGTCGACCGACATGGCCTGTCAGCCAGTCTCCAGGTCTGAAAACAGGATTTAAAATCTTTTTATAAAATCCTAAAAATACATAGAAATTCTACAAAAATAGTTTTACCAATATACTTGAAAGAACAAACATGCTTGCACAAAATCAAGACATGTTATAGATGTTTTGGTCTATTTTTGTAACTTGAAAATATTAGCTCAATAACCAAAATGTATTTTTCCAAAACATGTTTTTCCAAAACTTGTTTTTCTAAATCTTTATCAAATACAAAAACAAGATATTTTGAACTTATAAAGCATAGTGTGTATGGATATGATCCACTACACACTCATAATAAAATATCTATGTTTTGATCATAAAGCTCTAAACTTGGTTATGGTTTGAAAAGATATATATATGATAGAAATACCAAAACCCAAAGTTTTTATATTTTGTCTCAAAGAAAATCTTTTACTAAATAAAAATTCTTTTCTAAAAAGAAATCTTTTATGAAATCAATTAAATCAAGAGTTCTATCAAGAGTGTGTGTGTGTGATATAACTTGAGCAATCCACCAACTATCTATCCTTTACATTTTTACTAAAACAAAAATACAAATTCTATACCTAGACCCAAGTCTTCAACTTCTTGAAGTCTTCCCTTGAAGGCTTCTCATCTTCTTGACTTGGTCCAAGCTTGATCCAAAAACTCCTTGGATCACCACATGCAAACTCCAAATCTTGTTCTTTTATCCTTTGTTGAGCTATGCACCTACTAAGATCTTGATCATGAATCTGTCACTAATTAAACACAAGATCATTAGTAACTATAACTACATGAGTTGATCATCATCAAAACTAGGGTGAAGGGCCTTTGGGCCAACAACTGTCAGGTACCAAACCATGTCTTTGAAGAGTGCCCTATTTTCCATGCCCAGCAAGTGCCACCGGAACACCTGAACGCGGCTTACTCACGACCGCCGCACAATCCCTACTCACAAACATACAATCTAGGTTGGAGGAATCACCCCAATGTCTCCTAGGCCCAGAACAATCCTCCTAGGCCTAATTTCTCTAACAATTTTCACCATCCAAGTCCTCCACCAAATTTTCTCAATCAAGCTCCATCTTCCTCCTCTCAAAGTTCACCAGTGAAAAGAAATTTAGTAAGTTGGAGGAGAGCATGGAAGCTTATATGAAGTCCCAAACTGCTTTCATGCACAATCAGGGACAAACCCTGAACAACCATTCACAGGCTATATCAAGATTAGAAATGCAGATGAGCCAA
Organism: Agave tequilana; assembly: GCA_038442645.1. Lineage (NCBI taxonomy): Eukaryota > Viridiplantae > Streptophyta > Magnoliopsida > Asparagales > Asparagaceae > Agave > Agave tequilana. The sequence goes on along the minus strand of JAVJIF010031961.1, from coordinate 83,126 downwards.
TTAGTTAGCTCCCTAAGTGAAAGGCCAAAGGGTACTTTACCTAGTTAGCCACTAGTTAACCCAAAAACCTCCAATCAAGCATATGAAATTTAGGATCCATCGATCAACCAGTGCAATGCTGTTCACACACTTCGATCTGAAAAAAAGGTAGACAACCCGGTCTACCAACAAAAAAATCCAGTCCATCCTGATCCTACTCCAGCCTCCACCTCTGCTAGTTCCTCCCAAACTGCTCCTCAAACATCTGACGAGGACAAAACTACTGAACAAGTTCATAAGCCTATACCACCCTTTCCCAATAGGCTTAGGAACAACAATAAGAATATGCACATGGAGAAGATGCTAGAAATGTTCGACCAGATCAAATAGAATGTGCCTCTTCTTGACGCTATCCAACAAGTCCCAGCTTATGCCAAATTTCTTAAGGATATGTGTACAAAGAAGAGAAAGACAAATATGCCCAAGAAAGTGTTCTTGGCAACCAATATAAGCGAAATTCTGTCTGGTCCTATTCTGGTGAAATATAATGATCCCGGATGTCCCACCATTTCCTGCACTATAAGACAGACCGAAATTAGTAAAGCACTTCTTGACCTGGGAGCAAGTATCAACTTGCTACCTCTCTCAGTATACTAGCAACATGGGTTGGGCGAGCTGAGCCCAACCCGAGTCACCATTCAGTTAGCTGACCGATCTGTGAAAATCTCCAAGGGGAAATCACAGACGTTCATATCCGGGTCGGGGATTTCATCTACCCCGTTGACTTCATGTGCTTGAGACCCAACCGGTATCCAATCTAAGGTCTCAAACTCAATCATCTTAGGGCGCCCATTCCTTACTACAGCGAATGCCATAATCAACTGTAGGAACGGGTCCATGCGATTGACCTTTGCAGACATGACGAAGGAAGTCAATATCTTCAATCTTGGAAGACAACCTAGGGATGTTAATGATCAGACGTTTGAGGTCAATTCTATTGAATACTTGACTAGTGAGCATGAGAAAAGCATGGAGATAGAAACAGAGGCATAGTTTGATCTAGAGGCTGAGGATTTTAATCTAGACCAGATCGTAGATTCAGCAGTGAATTGGGCGTCAAGCCCAAGTGTACCTCATCATAAGATTGAAAGCCTGAAGATTGCCTCCAATGAAGTAACACCTTTCCTAGAGCTAAAAGCCTAACCTGAACACCTCAAGTACGCCTACCTGGGCGGAAAGGACACCTTGGCAGTCATCATAGCATCCCACTTGACTGAGCAACAAGAGGACAACTTAATGTCTATTCTGAAAAGACATAGTGAAGCCATTGGATGGACGATGAAGGACATCAAAGGGATAAGTCCAGCCATAGTGCAACATAGATTCCATTTAACCGTTGAAGCAACCCCCAAGAGGGACCTACAACGCAGGCTTAACCCACTCATGTAAGAGGCAGGAAATATTAGATAATGGGATCATTTATCCAATTTCTGATAGTCAACGAGTTAGCCCCATTCATGCGGTCCCAAAGAAAACTGACTTTACAGTGGTTGAAAATGAGCAACAATAGTTGGTGCAGACAAGACTGCCTACCAAGGTTCGTGTCTGTATCGACTATAGAAAGTTGCATGCAGCCACCCGTAAAGGCCACTTCCCGCTATTCTTCATCGATCAAATGTTGGAACGATTGGCTGGACATGAGTACTATTACTTCCTAGATGGGTATCTCGGGATACAATCAAATCCCCATTGCTGCAGAAGACCAGGAAAAGACCACGTTCACCTGCCCATTCGGAACTTTCGCTTACCAACGCATGCCCTTTGGATTGTGCAATGCTCCCGCAATATTTCAACAGTGTATGCTTAGTCTTTTCTCCGACATGGTAGGACGCTTTCTTGAGATTTTCATGGATGACTTCTCTATCTACGGAGATTCATTTGATCAGTGTCTTCATCACCTAGAGTTGTGCTGCAAAGATGTAAGGAGAAGAACCTAACTGTAAACTTGGAGAAATGTCACTTCATGGTGAGACAGGGGATTATCTTAGGCTTGAGATTTCTAGGAGAGGTATTGAAGTGGACAAGGCTAAAGTAGAAGTGATTCCTAAGCTTTTACCACCCAAAAGCACCAAGGATATTAGATCCTTTCTAGGGCATGCTGGGTTCTAACGACGGCTCATTAAGGATTTTAGCAAAATCGCTAGACCCTTAACCAACCTGCTCGCTAAGGATGTGCCTTTTGATTTTCACGTGAATGTTCAAGTCATGGGGGAAGCTTAAGCAAGAACTTATTTCTGCGCCTATTATTTCTGCTCCTAATTGGGCCCAACCATTCGAAATCATGTGCGATGCCACTGATTTTGCTATTGGTGCTGTTCTAGGAGAGCACATCGACAATAGGCAGCACGCGATTTATTACTCGAGTAGGACTTTGAATGTCGCCCAACAGAACTATACCACGACTGAGAAGGAATTCTTGGCCGTTATCTTTGCGTTAGAGAAGTTCCAGCCCTACTTGTTAGGTTCGAAGTCGGTGATTTTTACGGATCACTCGGCTCTAAAATACCTCATGACCAAGAAGGAAGCAAAAGCCCGATTGATTCAGTGGATTCTTTTGCTTCAAGAATTTGACTTAGAAATCCAGGATAAACGAGATATAAAAAATGTGATCGCTGATCATCTCTCACGAATTCTTAACGCACCGATCATACAAGCTCTGATCAATGAGGATTTCCCAGACAAGCACATCCTGGCCATTCTTAAGGAACCCTGGTATGCGGACATTGTTAATTACCTGGCCACTTGACAATTACCCGCTGACTGGACAAAGCAAGACCAATATCGCTTCTTTGTCCAAGTACGGTACTTCTTCTGGGAAGAGCCGTATCTTTTTAAATATTGTCCTGACCAGATTATTTGACAATGCATACCAGAGGAGGAACAAAAGAGTGTGCTCAACTTTTGCCATAACCTTGTATGCATGTAACGCCCGGATCCGGCGGGTATGGAGATGTTACTGCGACATATATACGCAGGTCAGAAATATCCTCACGTATATACGCTAAGCATCAGTACAGGCAAGAATCAGAGTACGGAAGCACGTGGTGTAATATACATTCCAACACATGAGTACAGTTACAAAGTTATCACCAGATGTGACAAATATTACAAGAATATTACATCACCGATAGGCGCAAATGTGAGAATACAAAGAGATGTAAAGTATGATTGGTACAAAAGGAGTCTCAGAGTCATCACAGGAAAACTCTAGAGCCGAGCAGGGGGCCTGGAAGAATGGGACTCTAGACGATCTGCCAATGATCCATACTACCGCTACGCTTCATGGGTTAGCAATTGGGAGAATCCACACGCTCCAAGCTCCAAAACCTAGACATGAGGATCCAGAGGAGTCAGAACTCCCCGGTTGGTGGTGATGTGTAAGCCAGATGGCGAGCATAGATAAGCACTCGTGTATCGATAAATCTGGATCATAAACATGAAAACCGTATCGTAGGCACAAGCATGCAGGAGCAAGTAGATATACAGCAAATGATATCAAGGAGGGAAGACTCATAGTATGATTAGATAAGAGCAGGAGACTAATAGAATAGAACACGGGTGGTGAAGCAGGATGTAAGCAGGTATAATATAATAATCATAAAACCAGAAATCCGAAGTAAAACCCGATACAATAAAACATGGCAAAGCATACTATGGATCCATAGCTGGCATCTTTTATTATTATTATTACACGTCTTACCCCGATGTCTAGATATGTGAATTAGCATCCTAGCACACATATATCTACATCTGAGTAAAACAAGGTTGTTATTGGAAACCAACAGGGGTATCAACGAACAATGTTTACAGTGGGTCTCGTACATGCCCGGGACCACGGTCCAAGACGTTCCATTGCTAGTGTATGGAACAGGCCGCAAGGCCTAAAGGAGGGTCTTAAATAATGCCCTTATCAAGATGGTACCAATAAGGAGGGAGCCAGCACTCCCCTCGGTTGCACGGAGGCCCACAGGTCAGACCAGAAGTTTTAGTTACACAACATACCTAGTACCACTGTAAACACGAACATATATTGATAGCCGCAAGTTTTCCCCGATCCGATGTAAGTTGTCTCATTTTATGATTTATTAGATAATTATCAGATTCCAGGAATGAGCAAGAACAAGCAAGGAATGCCAAGAGTACAAGTATATCAGGAGTAGGGTTTGTACTATAATGTATCAAGATGTAAACAAGATATCAGGTCATCATTCACGTTATCATGATAATTATAAGAGTCAAGTATATCATACCGGGTGTCAAGTGATAGCATGACAAGAGAGTGATATTAGGCAGGTGACAAGTCACATCATAACAGGGAGCAATTATTAAGTAGTAGCATGTCGGATGTCAGATGGTAACACATCAGTTGCCAAGTGATACAGTCAGGTGTTAGATATTAGCATGTAGATGATAAGTATCAAGAAATAGTATGGCAAGCGTTAACATATCAAGCATGTACTTGGCAAGTGATAGAGTAATAGCTGAGCACAATCAAGCAGAGCTGAGCAAGCTGGAGCGAAGATAATGTACAATACTAAATGCTATCACGCTCGGCGTGCTTACCGCTCGCAGTATAGCTAGACACACGGGTCGCAGCAAGCGTATGAACGCCATACTACCGCTCACAGGGAAGCCATGCTCATGGGGTAACTATACTCGAACAGAGTAAGCAGTAAAGTGTTGACGCTAGGTCCGCCAACCAGGCATAGCATATAGAGAAAGTCCAGAGGACTTTATAACCTCAGAGGTTGTACCCGGAGGTTAGACCCGAAGGCAAGGGTACCTCCAGAAGGTGTTAGTTCCAAACAGCACAAATCGTGAATAATACAAGTTGACCTGATGAAACGGGAAAGTCAAGAGGAAAGCGAGAACACTCGCCTAAGTCTTCAGAAAACATAGTGAAATCCCTGATGTCTGGAATCCAGGGAAATCAACACGTCAACGTGTTAAAGAGAAAGGGATAGAGAGAGGAGAAATCAAGAGAGAGAAAGAGAGTGAAAGAGAGGAGAGAGAAAGAGAGAGCTAGAGAGAAGTCCATAGAGAGAGTGCAGAGGGAGAGAGAATACAGAGAGAGAGTGGGTACATGGAGCTGCAGTGTTGAGAGTGAGACGCGAGAGTCGCAGACGCGGGGTTCGCGTTGCATAAATTCCCACAAATGCGGGGTTCAAGACCCGCGTTTAAGCTATAACACAAGAAGAACGCGGAGGCGAACGTGGCTTCTGCGTCGCGTTAACACGAGAAGAGCACAGACACGGGCATGAGCTTCGCGTCGTGTTGACATGAGAAAGACACAAATGTGGGCATGAGCTCCGCATTGCGTCGATACAAGAATGCGAAGACCGCATTATACAAATGTCAAGAACACGAAGATTCGCGTTAAGGAATTGCCTGGACGCAGGATGAACTCCGCATCTAGCAATTAAAAGCGAGAAAGAGAGAGACAGGGAGATGAGAGAGTGAGAGAGACGCAAGGATGATGGTAAGAGGGGGACACAAGTTTTTAGGAGAAAAATAGAGAAGGAAAGAAAAAGGAAAGGAAAAGAAAAAGAAAAGAAAGAAAGAAGGAAGGAAAGAATGAAAGAAGGAAAGAATGAAAAGGAAAAGAGAGAATGGCCGGCCGGGCCTCGCCGGCGGCGGCCGGAGTTAGCCGGAGATGGGCGGCCAAGGCCCCAAAAGAGAAGGTAGTTGATGGTGCAAGTGTAGTTCAAATAAAAAAATGAAGTTTTGAAAATGGTGTTTCGGAGAACTAAGCTAGACCTCGTTGGAAAGAGCTCGACGAGGAGAAGAAGATAGTGTGTTTGGTGGTGATCAAGGTGGTGTAGATGGTGGTGGAAATGGTGGAGAAGTTAATGGAGGAAGTGGGTTTCTTGGTGAAAAATGAGGAAGAAGAAGATGGGGGAGATGGTGTTGTTGTTGTTGGAATAATACCAAAACATAAAACACATGAATAAGTGAGTCGAAATTAAGTTTGTCTAGGAAGTTAAAGCATGCATGTATATAGAACAAATCTAATATACATTAAACCATGTAAACTTGTTTTGAATCTATCTATTCATGCAAACCAAGATCGGTTAAACCTAAAACCGAAAAACCGAAAACCAATATTCAAAACATGAAACGTGTGTGTTGTGAACTTGAGCATATCATACTATTTTAATCTTTAAAATTTAGATCTAAACACATTTAGATCTAAACACAAAACTAAACTATGGTACCGATGTCTTCTTGTAGAGTGCCGTCTCCAAGCCGACTCGATCCAAAACTTCTTGATCCACCGAGCAAGTGCTATATATGATCTTTTACGCTCGGGCTCTTGAATCAACATGTGAAAGCTTCCAAATCATCTTGTTGAAGCTAATCACCAACTAATAACTTGATTAATGATCTGAAACTAAAATCACAAGATTATTAGTACACATAACTACATGAGTTAATCATCATCAAAACTAGAGTGGAAAGCCTTTGGGCCAACACCTAGTACCACTGTAAACACGAACATATATTGATAGCCGCAAGTTTTTTCCCGACCCGATGTAAGTTGTCTCATTTTATGATTTATTTGATAATTATCAGATTCCGAGAATGAGCAAGAACAAGCCAGGAATGCCAAGAGTACAAGTATATCAGGAGTAGGTTTGTACTATAATGTATCAAGATGTAAACAAGATGTCAGGTCATCATTCCCGTTATCATAATAATTATAAGAGTCAAGTATATCATGCCGGGTGTCAAGTGATAGCATGACAAGAGGGTGATATTAGGCAGGTGACAAGTCACGTCATAACAGGGAGCAATTATCAAGTAGTAGCATGTCGGATGTCAGGTGGTAACACATCAGTTGCCAAGTGATACAGACAGGTGTTAGATATTAGCATGTAGATGATAAGTATCAAGAAATAACATGGCAAGCGTTAACATATCAAGCATGTACTTAGTAAGTGATAGAGTAATAGCTGAGCACAATCAAGCAGAGCTGAGCAAGTTGGAGCGAAGCTAATATACAACACTAAATGCTATCACGCTCGGCGTGGTTACCGCTCGCAGCGTAGCTAGACACACGGGTGGCAGCAAGCGTATGAACACCATACTACCGCTCATGGGGAAGCCATGCTCACGGGGTAACTATACTCGAACGGAGTAAGCGGTAAAGTGTTGACGCTAGGTCCGCCTACCATGCGTAGCATATACAGAAAGTCCAGAGGACTTTATAACCTTAGAGATTGTACCCGAAGGTTAGGCCCGAAGGCAAGGGTACCTGCAGAAGGTGTTAGTTCCAAACAACACAAATCGTGAATAATACAAGTTGACCTGATGAAAAGGGATAGTCAAGAAGAAAGCGAGAACACTCGCCTAAGTCTTCAGAAAATATAGTGAAATCTCCGATCTCCGAAATTCAGGAAATTAACACGTCAACGCGTTAAAGAGAAAGGGATAGAGAGAGGAAAAATCAAAAGAGAGAAAGAGAATGAGAGAGAGGAGAGAGAAAGAGAGAGCTAGAGAGAGAAGTCCATATAGAGAGTACAGAGGGAGAGAGAATACAGGGAGAGAGTGGGTACATGGAGCTGCAGTGTTGAGAGTGAGACGCGGTAGTCGCAGAGCGGGGTTCACGTTGCATAAATTCCCACAAACGCGGGGTTCAAGACCCGCGTTTAAGCTATAACACAAGAAGAACGCGGACGTAGACGTGGCTTCCGTGTCGTGTTAACACGAGAAGAACATAGACGCGGGCATGAGCTCCGCGTCATGTTGACACGAGAAGGACACAGACGCGGGCATGAGCTCCGTGTTGCGTCGATACAAGAACGCGAAGACCGCGTTATACAAATGTCAAGAACGCGAAGATTCGCGTTAAGGAATTGCCTGGACGCGGGGTGAACTCCGCGTCTAGCAATTAACAGAGAGAAAGAGAGAGACAGGGAGATGAGAGAGTGAGAGAGAGACGCAAGGATGAGGGTAAGAGGGGGACGCAAGTTTTTGGGAGAAAAACAGAGAAGGAAAGAAAAAGGAAAGGAAAAGAAAAAGAAAAGAAAGAAAGAATGAAGGAAATAATGAAAGAAGGAAAGAATGAAAAGGGAAAGAGAGGATGGCCGGCCGGGCCTCGCCGTCGGCGGCCAGAGTTGGCCGGAGATGGGTGGCCAAGGCCCCAAAAGAGAAGGTAGTTGATGGTGCAAGTGTAATTCAAATGAAAAAAAATGAAGCTTTGGAAATGGTGTTTCAGAGAACGAAGCTAGACCTCGTCGGAAAGAGCTCGATAAGGAGAAGAAGATAGTGTATTTGGTGGTGATCAAGATGGTATAGATGGTGGTGAAAATAGTGGAGAAGTTAATAGAGGAAGTGGGTTTCTTGGTGGAAAATGAGGAAGAAGAAGATGGTGGAGATGGTGTTGTTGTTGTTGGAATAGAGGAGGGGATGGAGGAGAAAGTGGTGGAGAAAATGGTGAAAGAAGTTGGTGGTGAAGGAGATGGAGAGTGGAGGGGGGTGGCCGGCCAAGGGAAGGCATGGGCTGTTGTTCATTGGCTTTTGGTGGGAAGGAGGAGAATAAATGAAAGAGAGAGAAGAAAGGTGGGTGTATATGTAAAGGAGTTTGGAGATATTACAAGTTTGCCATTGAAATTTAGAACAAAGGAGACGGAGAAATGAGACCTGTGTCTCATTAAAAATGAGATCCGCGTCTAGGCAAAAAAAATAGCCAGACGCGGAGAATAACTGTGTCCAAAAGGAAAACGCAAGATCGCGTTTCAGAAGAGACAAAAAGGCATGGGTGATCAGATCAGAGTTGACTTATTTTGAAGGACATAACATTAAATGCGGAATGGGGAGAGTCTCTATATTAAATGTTGAATTCAGATTTGGTGGAACTCACGTCTAGAGAGGGAAAGAGAAAATGAGAGGAATATAATATTTGGATAAATTCCGGTATCTGCGGAAAACACCGAAAACTCTAAAAAAGCCCGAAAAATAAAGTAACTCGGAAAGCTTCTCAAAAATTCTCAAAAATAGTAAATATTATTTAAGATTTTTGGTGAAATCAATTTTAGAATTTTAATTCCGTTTTCAAAATAAAAATCCTGAAGTCAACCGTCAATACCGGTCTATACCGGGTCGGCCAGATTTTGATAAAATCTAAAAAATCTTAGAAAATGCTTGAAAGGAGAAAATATAATTTTAAGAAGAAATATGAAAGAGAAATCTAAAAATTTGATTCCAATTGTAAACTAAAATTTCTGGAATCAACCAGTGATACTGGCCGACACCAAATCTAGGGGAATTTTGATAAATTTAAAAAATTCTCAGAAAAAGTATTTAGATAGAAAATGTGATTTTAAAAGTTATAGGAAAGCCATTTTTAGAATTTCAACTCCATTTGTAAATTAAAAATTCGAGAATTAAGCAGCAGTATTGGTCGACCCCGGTTTTGAAGATTTACAACTTAATTCAGGAAAATTTTAGAAAATCATGAAAAATATAAAATATTAGAAAATGATATTTGAAACTGAAATCGATTAAATCAGAATACGAAAAAGATCAAATTGAGCAATACATTAGGATTGGGTTCCCGGTTCAGATTAGGGCTGACTCCGAGTTCACGAATCTAGATCCATAGCAAAATGATCATATAAATAATTCATAATATAAAACAAATACTAAAAGCAAATAAAAAAATACGATCGAAAATACGAATATGCAACTAAGTACGTATTCTGGGGGCGGGGTGTTCAACGCGGAGGACACTTCGGTGCTCATAAGACTGCAGAGAAGGCTCTACAAAGTGGGTTTTACTGACCAACTTTGTTCAAAGACTCATACCATATTTGCAAGTCATGCGCAAATTGTCAGAAGATTGAAAAAATTTCAAGAAGAGACATGATGCCCCTGAACCCGATCCTAAAAGTTAAAATTTTTAATGTTTGGGGTATCGACTTCATGGGGCCATTCCATAATTCCTTCGGCAACCAGTTCATTTTGGTTATTGTACATTGTCTCTAAATGGGTAGAAGTTATACCAACAAAGACGAATTACAACAAAGTGGTTGTCAAATTTCTCAAAGAAAACATCTTCTCTCGATTTAGCACCCCTAGAGCGATAATTAGTGATAATGGATCACATTTCTGCAACAGAATTTTTGAAGTTCAGATGCGAAAATATTCTATCAATCACAAGTTATACACTCCGTATCATCCCCAGATAATGGGCAGGTAGAAGTCACCAATTGACAACTCAAGCTCATTCTAGAAAAGACTGTCGGACAGAACCGTAAGGATTGGTCGGTCAAACTCAGCGATACATTGTGGGCTTACCGCATTACTTTTAAAACAGTTCTGGGGATGTCTTCTTACAGAATTATATTCGAAAAAGCCTGTCATTTGCCAGTAGAATTAGAACACCGTGCCCTTTGGGCCATTAAGCAGCTCAATTTTGATCTAAGTAATTCCGGTGAATTAAGAAAACTGCAGATCTCAGAATTAGAGGAGATACGGAATGAAGCACATAAGAATGATCGGATTACCAAAAGCAGGACTAAACTTTTTCATGATCAGATCATAAACCGGAAAAACTTTGCCTCAGGAGATAAGGTTCTGATATATAACTCAAGGCTTCATATTTTCGAGGGGAAGCTGAAGACTCGTTTGTCTGGACCATTCATTGTGCGCACCGTCTTCCCACACGGTGTTATGCTTATTGTAGACCCTAAGAACAACACGGAATTCAAAGTGAACGGCAAAGACTGAAACTCTTCTTGATCACTGAGCCTATGACTTCTGATGATAGTGTGCTAACTCTTTTTTTTGCCCCGTCATACACCTAACTACAACAACTAAAAAAAAATATTTATTTAAAAACAAAAAAAAATTTGTTTATATGCTTACCCCTTCTACATTTTTTTGACATTTCTTTAGCCTATTTGCACTTGGCCGGTCCGAGTCCACGAAGACGGTGACATCATTTCTTCACCTTATTTATTGCATTCGCATTTACATATACATTCATTAACGACAATGCATTAGATAGGTGTGGGGGGGTGCTAACACTTTTTTTCCTTTTATTCTTTTTCCAAAAAAAAATCTCCAGATTGAAAAGAAATTTCATACTCTTTATAAAAATATCAAAAAATTGTAGGAATTAAGAGAACCTTATTAATGAATCTTTATTTTTGCCTAAATAAACAAGAAATATTGGTTTGACTAAAAAGTTAGCAGGGATAAGGAAAATAACTCATACTTTTTATTTAGCCTTAGTAGAATATGCATAAATCACACACATGCTTGGGATTTAGAGACAACTCTGAAAAAAATCAATATATAATATATAAATCTTACTTTCGTGGCCTACACTACTTGCATATTTTGACTCGAGGGGTGTTTTTCCACCTGGTGTCCTAAAACCATCTGGTTTGGGAGTCATCGATTTGATATGTGTTACATAAGTAAACTAGAAAGCCTAATGAAACCAAGACTAATAAATAAATATTAATTAAATAATATTCAAAGTTGAGTTAAAAAAATCCCAAGCACATCACACTTACACATTATGCATATCTATCTAAAGCAAAATAACAGAATGAGTTAGAAGTACAAGATCCTTTTCTAAATTTAAAGAATAATCATAATTTCTTCTTTTATGAAGGCTAAAGTATAGGAGGACTTATGAGGGTTATACGTAATTCTTACATCAGTCGGTCATTTTTACTTAGATGATTGAAAGTTCTTTTTCTTGATGGAGGTTTGCTAACAACTAAATATTTTTTCACTTGCTAGATTTTGTGGGTGCAACTGCTGAAAACCCTCAGGAGACAATACTCCTCCTCTAGGGGAAACCTAGAAGTTTAAAGGCTTATTGCATATGCTCAGTACAATTGCGTCACCTGCGAAAGTGCTATAATAATTTTCTTATTTTTGTCTTTCTAGGGACGAGGAAAAAGATAAGTGTGGGGGTGTGATTAGTCTCTATTTTTGCATAATTTTCATCACATTTTCATATTTATTTGATGTAAAATTCTGCTAATAAAGTTTTTCTTACTTCATTCTAGGTCCATGGTGTGCAAATGAAGAAGAAGACCCTAAACCACCATTTAATGAGTGATTAAAGGCCTACCAAGTAGCCATTGACTTTAAGGAGGAGATTTTGTCAGCTTAGAGCATCAAATCCTGAATCCAAGAGATCCAGGCGACAGAAGACTGATAGGATCGCGCGCTCCCCGAAGCCAGGCGTGCGCCGCCCTGGCAGGGCCGCGGAAACGGGACCCGGTCATACGGGCGCGCGCGCTCCGGGGCTTCGGGCCAGGGGTCGTCCCCCTGGCCCCCTTTCCTCTGGTGCCTATAAATACCCCCCCAGGGGCTTCAGTTGGGAGGGATCCAAAGAATAGAGTTGTATTTGTTACTTTGTTGTTAGGAATTGTAGTTGTTGTTTCTTTCTTCTTCTAGTTTTAGCTTTAGCCATTAGAGTGAAAGAGATAGTGTGTAAGTGTTGTATTTGAAGGTGACAAGTTAATACAAGTAACTACTTCTCTTTCTACTTTTCATTTACTTGTCTTTATCATTTACTTTTACTTCCTTATTGTAGTGTAACTCCTTCCTCTTCACTTCACTTCTTTTCTTTTATTTTCTTGTAGTGTAACTCCCTTTCTCTTTACCCCTTTTCTTTTGTTGTTTCTTTTACTACCATGTCTAACTAATTCTTCTATAGCATGGCTAACTAAGTACTAACCCATTAGCCTCTAACACTTGATTGATAAACTCAAATGAGTCAATAATGTCAAACAAGCCTTGTGCAAATGAGAGCTATGACATCTTAAGACGAGGGTTCTAACTCTAACTTACTTATAAGTATTAACTTTCTTATATTTCATGCTTAATGGGTTTTTGATGATCTATGGGTTGTGTGCGTTATTTGTTAATGTAAGTTAGAAATTTTCCTTTTAACTTTGTCAATACCATTAGTGCACTTGTGTCTTCCCTTATTCTCGCCTTCTATTGGATCTTGATAAGGGAATGTCCAAGTTTTTGTCGTGTAAAGCTAAGTTAAAGAAAGGACTTTCATTCGTTCCCAACATGAATAGTTCCTATGCATAAAGATTTTACTTGCCTATGATCCATCGTGAGGCTACATCTTCAAGAAGTTAGGGATTAGTGGGAGCACTTAGTAGAAAGTTGGCCATGCGTTTTTACCATTAAGAAAAATCTAACTTTACAAACCACCAAATCATTTTCAAACAATTCTTGAAACCAACTTATTTTCTTTTTTCAAGTCTTTATTTAAAACAAAGAACTTTCTCTTTTCTTGAACAAAAAAGCCGCATCAAGCTTCCATCGCTCTCTCCCCTTGTGGATACGACCCGTATAGCCACTTCGCTACCACGGAATAATCGCAAAAGCAGTAACATCGATCCACACTCTTTTTACTTATTCTTGTGCTTGTTTTTTGCCGATCACACAACCCTTGCAGTATTTATCTGGTATAAAAAGTTTTTACAAGAAAAAGATATTTTAAAGAGATAAATTATTTTTAAAATAAAGACATTTAAGTCTTTTTACATACGCCATTAATAACGTTTGGGGCTTTTCAGTAAAAGGCATAGTTTGTAGTAGTTTCGAGAATAAAAAAAATGTTAAAGTAACTTTTACAAAAATCATATTATTAGTTCATAGTAGTTTCAGAGAATTTAGCTTAAAATTATGAAATCATAATTGTACGCTTAATAATTTTGAAATTTTTTTCTTATTAATAATATATACAATTCAGTTTCTTCAACTAAATTAGCAGAATGAACAAAGAGAGAAGCTATCAAATGATTTTTGGGACTAGTTGGACTGCTAAATTTCTAGGCAGTTTTCTCAATATTGCACATTCTCAAAGAGATAGATAGAATGCGGTTGTAAACTATACTTTAAAAATCTCATTTAGAGTATTTGTGGAAGAAACCTAAGCAATGGGATCATGTTTTGCCTCGAGTAGCATTGACTTAGAATAGCGCTCTTCACAGTTCTACTAGCTATTATATATGTTTTTTTCATTGTTTGTAGAAAGAGTTATGTCATGTTCTAAACTTGATTCAGTTGTTTTTTTCATTTTTCTAATTCTTATCCGTAGAAAAACTTAAATGTAGAAATATATGCGAGGATCAGCAATACTATTGTTGGAAAACTACAAGTGACAGGTCTTACATATGAGTTTTACCCTGAATGATATGATATTGTACATCAGAATACTTCAACTGCAGTTGTTGTAAAATCATGGAGGTAGCTTGTGTCCAAAGAAAAGCTGACGACATAATAAGTGGAGCATTAATGATAATGTCAACATTATGCTAGTACCATAGATACCAGAGTACATTGATGGGGAACAAGTGTTGGGGATTAGTCGAATTGTGATTTAGCTTTCCTAATCATCCTTCCCATGCTGTCAAAGACGTCTAGGGCGGTCTTTTGGAGTAAAACTGAAGCCAATGCCCCTAATTCTTGTGTACATGTTGCAAATTTTCTTGTTATCCATAATTATGACAGGCTCAGTCCACATTGATGTCGCGTTGTAGGCAAGGCATGATGTAAAATCTTCCTAGTGCACATCTGAATTTTTGTTAGGGCTAGTGCCTTACAAAGTCTAGGAGATCGGGTATCAAGAGGAACAGAAGGATGATCGATTCTGATCTGCATGAAAAAATATAGACTTTTTAGAACAGCGCTAGGTCCCCAATTCTACCGTGTAGCCTAAACCTAACGGGTCGTGATCCACAGGGAGGGACAACGATGGAAGCGTTGTATAAGTTTCTTTCTTTTAATTTATCAAAACTAGTTAGTATTTATCTTCTGAGTTTTATAAAAAGAAAACAAAAAAAGTTAAGTTAAGAAGGAGATGGTAGAAGAAGATATGGTAGAATTATTGTTGTTTTGTTTATAAAAGAAAATGAAAGACTAGATAAAAGAGAATAAAAAAAGAATTGTGATTCTAAACTAATAAACTGAAAAATAGAATAAAAAGAGTACTTACCTCTGCTGTTGAATAGTATTGAAAAATTATCTTGAAGTAAAGCAAAGCAATAGAGAAGAATATATAAAAGCATGGCCTCGGCGAGATCGAGCACAATGAAGAAAAGTCGAAAACTTCCATTGATTGTCACCTTCAATAATAGTCTCTTAAGAAAAGATTACAATAGTGTCACTCCACAATAATTCTTTCTCTTTTAATCATGTAACTCTCTCTAACCTAAGCTATAAAGAAAAATAAAAAAATACATTGAAGAATAAAAGAAAAACCTAAACTAAAGCTCTCTTTTTGAGATGGTGCTCTCTCTGCCTTCGAGGTATGAGGGTATCTATAAGAGAAAAATAAAACAACAGAAAGTGTATGAAGATAAGGAGAGCTGACTATTTCTGAATTTGAATCCTTCCCTTATCTCCAAACTTGACTTGATTTATCCATAATTTTTTGTGAAAATTCAATTCAGATTTGCAGCTTGTTGGCGAGTTGATTGCTGAATATAACTTATCAAACGATAGAATTAGATATAGTGATCAATATAATATTTTGTAGCCCTTTAAGTTTTCTTTCTGGATCATCTTGAATCATCAGATTTGAGTTTCGGTAGCGAAAGTTATAATTAAAATGCTAAAATGTATCCAGTCTGAATCCGAATCTAAATTGCTTTATTTCATCGGTTAACCTTCTCTCTATCCATTTATCCTCTTAGATTTTCAATTTGTCTTCTAGAATTGATAAGATATCCATTTATCTTCAGAGAAATCGATAGGGTCTTCAAACAACCTATTTTTCCATGAAATTGATGATATTATCTTATATGATATATCCAGTTTTCAGATAAGATGACTTCTAGAAATTTTGGATTTGAATAGATCTCCTTGATTTGCTTGATCTTTTGAATTATTTAGATTTAATTAGATCAATCTCTCTATTTTTTTCGTTTATTACACTGCATGTCATTGGACATGAAAATACATTAATAGCAGAATTTTATTTGAAAATAAATGAAGAAAATGTGACATATGTGATATAAAATGTGCAATGCACGTGCACAATCACACCTCTACACTTATCTTTTGCTCATCCTCGAGCAAAATAGAAAGTAGAGCTAACCTAATCTAACTCACTTTTGTAGGAATTATGGTTGCACTTAGCACGTGCAATAAACTATTAAACTTCTAAGTTACCCTTAGAGGACAAGTTTTGTATCGTGAGAATTTTCAGTGGATTACACCCACAAAATTCAAGAAGAAAAAGAAATGAATTGTTAGTATCTTTTTTCAAAACACATTTTGAAAGGAAAAAATATTTGAAATATTAATGTAAAAATTCAAGTAATCTATAAGTCATAGGATTATCAAAACTTAGTCATATCTAAACTTAGTTTTTATTCAAAAACTTATTGTCAATCAAGGTAAGGATTAAAATTATATTTCTCATTTAATCCATTTTTTTACCCTAAGTTATATGCACCTTGTAACCATGAAAATTTGGCTCAGGATTCTTCAACTCTAATTCTTATGGCTTATTATTTTCTTTTTTTCTTATTTTTATTATGACGGTAATATCCCTTAGCTCTATTAGGCTTTCAAATTCGCTCATGTAATAAGCCTTAGTCGGTGACTCTCAAACCAGCCGATTTTAGGGTACCGGGTGAGAAAACACCCCAAGGACTTAAGACTCGAGCAAATAAGACCACAAAACTAAGGATTTTATTTATGTGAACCACTTTTAGGCGTGATTAATTATACTTTATAAGGCATAAAAACCCACCTTAATCAGACGATTCTTATTATATATATATTTCTTTTTTATTTTTTTATTTTTATAAGGCATAAAAATCTTTATTTTTGAACTCTAAGTGTGTAAGTGTACAAAGTATGCATATTTTATCAAGATAAAAATAAAGACTAAATTACTTTGTCAATTTTTCTTCCTAAACCTAGAAATCAAACAAATAATTTTATTTTGACCAAGTATAAGAAATCCTAATTATGATCCTTTATTCCTTAAAATTAACTTAATTTTTTATAAAATAGGTCAAACTATTATTTTTCTATTTCAAAAAGTTTTAAAGAAAGGAGTTTTTTAAAATTAGTGAAGTTAGTATGTTAGCAAATCCTCTCCCACACCTAACTCATGCATTATCCTCAATGTATGAATGAAATGCAATAATACATGAAAAAGAGAAAGGGAAGATAAATTTTTACCTCAAGGTGGTGGTTCTGATGCCTCATTAGGCCAAGCGTTTCTGCCCAATCTAGATACTGTAGATTTTCATGGAACCCACTTTTTATTTTCTCTTTCTTATTAGCATTTTTATACTCCCCAATATGAATAGGATCATGCAAGATCCTAGCAGAATTGTTTTCGGTTATATGACCAATCTCGGGATATCATTACACAGTCATATTGGTCTAAATCTTGGTCCAACAATGGAATGTGATTTTGTAGAATAGATGATTTGATCTCAACAATGAAAGGAATAGGAACAGATACTGACTCGAGAATAAAACTCAAATAAAGTTTAGGTTTGAGAATTGGAGTTAGTTCAAAAGTTTAGTCCATATCAAAGAATTGAATTTCACATTTATTTTCCAACAATAGAATGTGACTAACCAAAATAAGTGATTCATGTCAAGCTTTATAGGGATAGGAATCAGTGTTGGCTTCGAAATTGGGTCCAAATAAGGTAAGGATACCAGAGTCAGCATAGATTCAAATATGGAACTGAATCGCAACATTAGAAATCAGTGTCACATTCATCTTTAAGTTCAAACTCGTTGAAATGAAATCTTGCCAATTTGTCAATGGGTTGATATTGGTCAAGTTCAAAGTTTTGTAGTGAAATTGAATCTTGATTAAAATATTCAAAATACCATGATTCTTCGTCAATATGGCTAGGAGAATAAGGAAAGGTTGAAAATGTGTTAGGTAGAGTTTTCTCATTACTATCATTAACTCTGTTAATCAAATGACTCACTTTTGCTTCTGGCCTATTGATAGGTTTGAGACAATCCGTTTGGGATTGAATACAATCATTTTGGGACTGAATCTTGAATTCCATATTCTTTTCTAAGTCAACAGGTTTTTCTTGTTGTGGTTGGACTTGAAAATTAGAATAAGGATCTTAGATTTGGGAATTGTCTGAGAGAATTGAGTCCACTATGATTTGTACTTACCGTGTAGACTCAAGGAAGGCTTCAAAAGTCTTTACTATAGAAAATTTTTCTCCTATACGTTCGTCTTGGTATGGAGTATATGAATTATTTGTTAGTAAGGTTGTTGATAGTAAGACTCGGGAGAGTTGTATCCCCACTGACTTGATGAAGAGTAGTGATGATTGTCCCATTGTTATTCATAATATTGGGATTGGGGCATATATTCATTCGGATAAGACCAATTTGACATACTTGGTTAGTTAGAGTTATGTAATACCGGGTTGGTAATATCTGAATTGAAAGAGGTCGGGGTGAAATATGAATTTGAGTTATAATCAGAATAATTGTAATTATAATCCATTTTCACAAGAACAAATAAAAACAAACAAATAAAAAACTAGAAAAAAAGAAAAATGTAGCCTATGTTAGGGTAGATCTTAAACCTAGACGACTCCTAACTATTGATTATCCACAGGAGATATATTGCAGAAGCTGATCACAAGTTAATCGGCCAAGTAGGGGCAAGATTGGTAGGAGGTATCCATGCCTAAACAACTGGCCTAATTATGTCCCACCAGTCTTCAGGGTTTCGCCCCTCAATCCCCAACCTTTGACACCGATTTGGCAAGAGTCAACTTCAAGCAACTTTCCCTTTAGGTCAATCACTATTTGAGTCCGAGATGCCCCTAGGGCCAATGTCTATTCAATTTTTATTAGGCTGGGTTAGTGAGTGAGGAGATGGTTTTTGGGCTAAGGAAGGGTAATGACTTCCCAACCTTATCTTGTTTAAGGATATGCCCTTAAATTGTTTTAGTGCTCGTGTGCAAGTATATAACAAAATAAAATTCAAGAAATATAACATTCAAGTGTGCTTCCTAAGTTATATGCAATGCAGACGTATCTTTTTCTCCAGCACTCTTCAATAGTAATGTAAGGAAACGAAATAGACAGATGCCATAAGATGCAAAAGTCTAAACATTTTTTAGCATTTACAAAGCAACAAGTTACTTTTGATTAGAAAAATGTACAGAGTGAGTTAACCAGATAAACTAATAACTGCAGAGATTTAAATCTTTGAAAATTAATCAATCTGTAAGAAGTTACAGTTAGTAGTTCACCACAGTTGTGGGCTCTGATGCTCTGTCTTCTTGGACAGAGCCACAGAGTAGCATTATGTCCACTACAGCTACTAGTTTTCTGTAATTAGCCCCTGTATATCAAAACATAGAAGAAAAAAGATTAATCTGTTAAAGTGAATCAGAAAGAAAAGAAAACTTACTGTTCCTCTCCGGCAACAGTGCCAAAATTTATGATCGATTCTGACCTGCACAGAAAAATACAAATTTTTTAGAACAGTGCTAAGTCCTCAATTTTACCGTGTAGCTTAAGGCTAACGGGTCGTGATCCACATAGTGAGACAGCGATGGAAGCATTGTGTAAGTTTATTTTCTTTTAATTTATCAAAACTAGTTAATATTTATCTTCTCAGTTATTAAAAAGAAAATAAAAAAAGTTAAGTTAAGAAGGAGATGGTAGAAGAAGAGATGATAGAATTGTTGTTTTTTTGTTTATAAAAGAAAATGAAAGACTAAATAAAAGAGAATAAAAAAGAATTACGATTCTAAACTAATGAATTGAAAAAGAGAATAAAAAGAGAACTTACCTCTGTTGTTGAATAATATTGAAGAATTACCTTGAAATAAAGCAAAACAATAGAGAAGAATAAATAAAAGCATGGCCTCGATGAGATCGAGCACAATGAAAAAAGTAAGAAACTTTCATTGATTGCTACCTTCAATAATATTTTCTAAAGAAAGGATTATAATAGTGTCACTCTACAATAATTCTTCCTCTCTTTTAATTATGTAACTCTCTCTAGCCTAAACTATAAAGAAAAATAAAAAATTATATTGAAGAAGAAAAAAACTTAAACTAAAACTCTCTCTCTGAGATGGTGCTCTCTCTGCCTTTGAGATATGAGGATATTTATAGGAGAAAAACAGAAGGATATGAAGGGTACGAAGATAAGAGAAGCTGGCTATTTCTGAATTTGAATCCTCTTCTTATCTCCAAACTTGACTTGATTTATCCATAAGTTTTTGTGAAAATTTAATTCTGATCTGTAACTTGTTGGCGAGTTGATTGTTGAAAATGACTTATCAATCGATAGAATTAGATACCATTATCAACATAAGAATTGTAACCCTTTAAGTCTTCTTTTAGATCATCTTGAATCATTAGATTTGAGTTTTAACAGCGAAAGTTATGATTAAAATGTTAAAATGTATCCAATCTGAATCCAAATCTAAATTACTTCATTTCATCCGTTGATCTTCTCTCTATCCATTTATTCTCTTGGATTTTCAATTTACCTTCTAGAATCGATAAAATATCTATTTATTTTCAACGAAACCATAGGGTCTTCAAACAATCCATTTTTTTTTGAAATTAGATGATATTATCTTATCTGATATATCCAGTTTTCAGATAAGATGGCTTCTAAAAGCTCTGGATTTGAATAGATTCCCTTGATTTGCTTGATCTTTTGAATTATTTGAATTTAATTAGATAAATCTGTCATACTCTCCTTTTTCTACATTAAATACACTGCATGCCACTGGGTATGAAAATATATTAATAGCAGAGTTTTATTTAAAAGTTAATGAAGAAAATGTTACATATGGGATACAAAATGTGCAATACGCATCCACAATCACAGGACATGAAGAAACTTTAATCTTTTTATTGGATACTGCTAGTTTGTATTTTCCAGAAGAATGTCCTACTCAGATTTTAACATCAGGGCTTTCCGGATTGGATAATTGTAGTTCATTTAGCAAGAAGATGCAACTTGGGGGCAAGCTGTTTGATACTTTGAAAGTCACCTAGAGGGGGTGAATAGGCGATATCTAATCAACAATGTGAAAATGCAACAATTAAAAATGATCAATTAAAAAATAAGAAGTGAAACCTGTTGGCCAAAAGGCCTTTCACCCTAGTTTTGATGATGTAGTCTTATGAAGTTATGTTACTTATGATCTTGTGTTTACTAAGTTTCAGATGTAGGTCAAGATCATAATTAGTGTTTAGCTTCAATAAAGTTTTAAAGTTAAGTTTCAAAGGTATCACAAGTTGATTCAAGAGGTCGTGCTTAAAGATCGCATCTAGTACTTGAGATGGTATCCTCACTCTATGGATCGTATTTTGGATCAAGTCTACTTGTAGAAGAAGATCGACAAGAAGACTTGTGTTTAGGTTTGTTTAATATAGATATTGTATAAGAATATATCAGTTTTGAATTGCTCAAGTATACACATATGTGTGCGCGCGCACACACAAGATTTATAGTTTTGGTTTCGGTTTAACCATTTTAGTTTCAAAAAGTTTATGTTTATCTGGATGGATGTGTGTCTCTATCTTTCACAATATATCTGGGGTAGTAAGGACTAAAGCGGGTCGAACCTTAGGGAGAAGTGCGATGGAAGCTTTTCAGTACTATTATCTTCTTATTATCCTCTCTATTTAAAGAACTTGAAAATGAAGGGATAGACTGCATATGGATAAAAAATTAATCTAAAAGAAAGATTCACATCTTATTAATAATCAACCACCATAACATGCAAATGCCTAATAAATAATGACTTCACTTCAAACCCTAAACATGATATTCTACCACAAAATCAAGTAAGATACATAAGATATAAACTAGGTTATGATTTGAAATAACACCAACCAAGTTTTAACGTTACAATATCAAGATTGTCAATCATGTATAAAGTATGAAAAAATCATTAAAAAGTATTTAGAAAATCTTAACCCTATGTAAAATAACCCTGATTAAATTTTAACATTAAAATATCAAGATCTTCATCAAGTATGGATTAAGAAAAACAGTCATAAAGTATTAGCAAATATTTGACCTAATTGTTTATCATAATGTGTCTTCAAGAACTAGGATTGGAATAAACATGCATGCGACCTAATCTGGGTATCTACTAGATACTAGATGGAATGATGGTGATGTTTTAGCAAGTTATGAGAAAAAAAATCTAGCTACTCATGCTTGAAGACTAAATTAAGAAAGCATATAAAAGAAAGCGTATAAAGAAAGCAAATAAATATCAACGAAAAGAAAATTAAAAAAAACAAAAGAACTTTGTTTATTGAGCTGTCACCATCAAAATATAATAGCTCCTTCTTTACAAATCTTCTTCAAAGTAAAAACTAGAAATTACAATAGAGATTTGAAAAAAAAAGATGATCTAAAAAAAACTCTAAACTTAATTTTCTGAGATGCCTCTCCTCTGTTGCTCTTCAGGGTATTTATAGGGGATCCAGTAGTAGACTCCCAGTAGAATACTCCCCCAAATCACCATGCACGCGACCACAGAAATTTAGCATTTTTGCGGGGAAAAAATGGGAGGGGCGACCTTTTTGTTGAGTCTGGGCATGTGCTTTGGCGCTTGGCTTCATCTCGTCCATTCATTTGAAAATCTATTCTTAGAATCCTCGTTTGTATTGTAGAATTTAAAATAATCTTATTTTCTAGATAACTTAGGAAACAAGTTATCTATAAATCCGAATTTTAAATTTAAATTCTTTCCTTTATCTTTGACTTGAGAATCAAGCAACTTAATTTAAATTAACTCTCTTTTATCTCTGATTTAAGATAGGATAATTTCTGAATTAACTTGGGCTTTATGGGCTCTTTGAGCTTCTCTTTAGTTTGGGGTTTTTTGGGCTCTTTTCTTTTCTCTTTTTAATTAATGAGGTCTGCACATTACTAAATAATAAAACGATTAAATAGTAGTGTTTTATAAAAAACAAATATGAAATTGTGACTAAAAATATTCACTTTTGGTGAACAATCACACCCCCATACCTATCTTTTACTTGTCCTTGAGTAAAATAAGAAGAAGAAAAAGAGCTAATCTAATCTAAACTAACTCACTTTCATAAGAATCACGGTTGCGCTTAGAACGTGCAATAAGTTATTAAACCTATAGGTTACCCCTAGAAGACGAGTGTTGTCTAGTGGATTTTCAGTGAATTACACCCAAAAAATCCGTAAAGAAAGAAAATAAATTGTTAGTATTTTCTAAATTCATTTTGAAAGAGATAAATATTTGAGAGATTTTTTGCAAAAACCAAGTTAATGTATTAAGTTTTAGGATCACTTAATTATTTATTCTTATTCTTAGTCTTGATACAAATATTTATTATCAGTTTAGGTTAGAATTAAATTAAATTTTTTATCTAGTCTATTATCTTACCCTGGTCATATGCACCTTTGTGACCGTGAATTTTTGATTTGGGATCTTTAACTTCAACTCTTATGCCTTGTATATTATATATATATATATATATATATATATATATATAATATATATATATATATATATATATATATATATATATATTGTTGAAACTTGTTTTGAAGAAGACTTATGTGACGCATTTCATTTGGAGCTCTAACACATGACGAATCAAGAGTTCTACATGATCAAGATGTCCCAAGGAGAGTTGATATGATGTATTTTGTAAAGATGAAATAGCATGTAAAAAGCCTTGACACATACACACATATCATAGTCAATTAGTCGACTAATACCTATCTCAAGTCGACTAATCAACTTGGTAGTCGACTAACCCAAACCCCTAGTCGACTAAGTCTTGTGTCCAAAACAGACCCAACTCTCTGTTTCTGCATTAGTCAACTTGACAGTCAATAATAGTCGACTAATAGCATATTGTAGTCGACTAATCCCTTACTCCTAGTCGACTATTCTCTGGTCCAGTCGACTTGTTGTTAGTTGCAGTCGACTTGATTCAGTTAAACCAGAAAACTGTCACTCGAACTATTCATGACCTAGTCGACTTATAGTCAAACCTAGTCGACTAATAGTAGGAAATTTGCCTTGTATAGTCGACTAACTCAAAAGGAAAGTCGACTATAGGCAGTTTCTGACTGTTGGACAGTTTTCGTTATCTGATCTTTTGTGCAACGAATTTCAATATTCCTATCATTTGAATTGCTCCTATAACTACCCTAACTTACCCTAGTCTTCAGCTATATAAAGGGTAGTTAATCCATAGGCCAAACATAAATCCAAATCTTCAGTTTTCCAAAGCCAAAATTCTGCAAAACCTGAAAACTGATTTCCAACTTCTGTTCTTCACCAAAAGTCATTTCCATTGTGAAGTTCTCTGAAGTTTTCCTATACTAGACCTTGTCCATGTTCATACACAATACCAAGGCTTATAGGAAAGTTGTAATACTCAAAGCAAGCATTGTACACGGGTGGCTTCTTGGTGTAGAGGCAGTTGTACAAGGTGAAGTTTATTCTCTTGGTGGAAGAGAAGGTGTTCTCTTGGATGTAGAGAAGGTGTACACATTTTGCAAAGGGGATTTGTCAAGTGGTGTGCATGGTTGTGATTTTGGGTGTACAAAATCAAGGATAAAGGAAAATCTCAAGCGGGTGGCTTGGGGACTGGATGTAGGTCACGAGGACCGAACCAGGATAAATCTCTCCTGTTTTCGTTTGTCTAACTTTCTGAGATTTACTTTTCCTTTTATTGCAAGTTATTTATTTGCTTAACGTTAATCCTTTTTGTTTAGTATTTGTATTGACTTGGGTATTTTTAGATCCATAATTGCCAATAGAGATAGTTCCGCATTTATCATCATCTCTCGGGGACCAACAATTGGTATCAGAGCGGGTTCAAGTCAACAACCAAACAAGAATGGCAACGGAGTTCCCTTCGTAACAATTCAAGGAAGGACATTCTACACAACGTCCACCGCTATTTGATGGATCCAACTACAACTATTGAAAGTGTAAAATCAAGATCTACTTACAATCGCTCAACTACGAACTTTGGAACATCGTAGAAGCATCGTACACCAAACCAACAACCAGCTACAACGCTTGGAGTGAAGATCAAAAGAAGAACGCGAACCTTGACGCCAAAGCAATGAATGCCCTATTCTGTGCCCTAACCAAAGAAGAGTTCAACCGTGTGTCAACAACCACTTCTGCACATCAAATATGGCATACTCTTCAGGTAACACACGAAGGCACAAATAAAGTTAAGGAATCTAAAATATCTGTTCTTGTCCACAGGTTTGAATTATTCAAAATGGAGGAGAATGAAACCATATCCGAAATGATTACAAGATTCACTGACATTACCAATTCATTAGCATCTCTTGGAAAGGACTACACCCAAGTTGAAAGAGTTCGTAAGATCCTTCGTGCACTTACACCAGAATGGGAGAAGAAGACAACCGCTATTGAAGAGGCGAATGATCTCTCAACTATGACATTAGAAAACCTAATCGGTAATCTAATGGCATATGAAGTGCAGTTAGAAGAAAGGAAGAAGGACAAACGACAACACCGTTCAAAGAAGAAAGAACTCGCCTTCCATGCATCTTCCGACACGGATGATTCAAATGACGATGAAAAGGAGATGGCAATGCTTTCAAAGAAATTCAGGAGATTCCTAAAGTAAGGTAAATTCAAATGCTTTAATTATGATAAACCAGGTGATATGAAGATGGATTGCCCTTTTCTCAAGAAGAAAGAAAAATACAAGAGCAAAAAGTTCAGAAAGAAGAAAAACTACGAAGCATCATCAGAATGCAGTGATTCATCTTCCTCTGATGAAGAAGAAACCACTGAGCGTGTCAACCTATGTTACATGGCACTGGAAGATGATGAGGTATCATTTTCTGAACTTTCTGATGCATTTCATGAATTGTTTATTGATCTGAAAAATGAAAAATTGAAAAATAAAGTTTTATCAAAAGAAAATGAAAAACTTTTAAAGGAAAATTCATGTTATGCTTTACAAGTATCTTCTATAAATTCTCAACAAGATGAGTTTGAAAAAGTCATATCATCTTTGAAAAATGAAAATGAGAAGTTTATAAAAGAGAACATTTTTCTGAAAAAGGAAACTGAATCTTTGAATAAAAGGATTTCTATTTTAGATAAAGATATTTCAGTTTTCAAAAAGAAATATGAAGATCTTTTGCAAAATGTGACTAAGTTCAATAAAGGAAAAGAAAAATTGAATGATTTGTTATCTTTTCAGAAGTTGTCACATGATAATCATTATGGTGTTGGATATAATGAAAAGTCTTCATATGTTAGTAATCCATATGTGAAAAGAAAGTCTAATCATGTTTCAAAAAGAATTAAGACAAAGTTTATATGGATTCCTAAGAATTTAAGTTTTCATGATAAAAATACATATATTGCTTCATACATTCATGATATATGTAATTCTAGCAACTATGTGTATATTAACAAGTGAAAACCAAATTCAAAATGGATTTGGACTTCTAAAGGTTAATTATGTTCTTTTATGTTTGGTACCATCTAACGTTTATCTTGCAAGTACCATATAAAAGTTAATAAGAACATATATATATATATATATATATATATATTTACTAATATATTTGTTGCAGGGGGAGAACAAAGTCTTTTCATATTTGTTATAACCCAATTTCTGCAGGGGGAGAAAAATATAACATATTTTCTGCAGAGGGAGCTTGTGCAAACAAAGCGTCATCATCAAAAAGGGGGAGAATGTTGAAACTTGTTTTGATGAAGACTTATGTGACGCATTTCATTTGGAGCTCTAACACATGACGAATCAAGAGTTCTACATGATCAAGATGTCCCAAGGAGAGTTGATATGATGTATTTTGTAAAGATGAAATAGCATGTAAAAAGCCTTGACACATACACGCATATCATAGTCAATTAGTCGACTAATACCTATCTCAAGCCGACTAATCAACTTGGTAGTCGACTAACTCAAACCCCTAGTCGACTAAGTCTTGTGTCCAAAACAACCCAACTCTCTGTTTCTACATTAGTCGACTTGACAGTCAATAATAGTCGACTAATAGCATCTTGTAGTCGATTAATCCCTTACCCCTAGTTGACTATTCCCTGGTCCAGTCGACTTGTTGTTAATTGCAGTGGACTTGATTCAGTTAAACCAGAAAACTGTCACTCAAACTATTCATGACCTAGTCGACTTATAGTCAAACCTAGTCGACTAATAGTAGGAAATTTGCCTTGTATAGTCGACTAACTCAAAAGGCAAGTCGACTATAGGCAGTTTCTGACTATTGGACAGTTTTCGTTATCTGGTCTTTTGTGCAACGAATTTCAATGTTCCTATCATTTGAATTGCTCCTATAACTACCCTAACTTACCCTAATCTTCAGCTATATAAAGGGTAGTTAATCCAAAGGCCAAACATAAATCCAAATCTTCAGTTTTCCAAAGCCAAAATTCTGCAAAACCTGAAAACTGATTTTCAACTTCTGTTCTTCACCAAAAGTCATTTCCATTGTGAAGTTCTCTGAAGTTTCTCCTATACTAGACCTTGTCCACGTTCATACACAATACCAAGGCTTATAGGAAAGTTGTAATACTCAAAGCAAGCATTGTACACGGGTGGCTTCTTGTTGTAGAGGCAGTTGTAAGAGGTGAGGTTTATTCTCTTAGTGGAAGAGAAGGTGTTCTCTTGGATGTAGAGAAGGTGTACACATTTGGCAAAGGGGATTTGTCAAGTGGTGTACATGGTTGTGATTTTGGGTGTACAAAATCAAGGATAAAGGAAAATCTCAAGCGGGTGGCTTGGGGACTGGATGTAGGTCACGAGGACCGAACCAGGATAAATATCTCATGTTTGCGTTTGTCTAACTTTCTGAGATTTACTTTTCCTTTTATTGCAAGTTATTTATTTGCTTAACGTTAATCCTTTTTGTTTAGTATTTGTGTTGACTTGGGTATTTTTAGATCCATAATTGCCAACAGAGATAGTTCCGCATTTATCATCATCTCTCGGGGACCAACATATATATATATATATATATATATATATATATATATATATATATATATATATATATATATATATATAACTTCTCTCTTTTTTTTGAAAGAAATTTAAAGTATTACCACCTTGTTGCCCTTTAAGCACTCCTTTTTTTATATGTAGAAGTCATCTAATTTCTTTTGTGTAAGTATCAAGCCTTCTTGAGGCCCAATACTTAATCAATTGATTATAAGATGTGTTAATACATATATTTTATTAATATATATATTTCAAACTTACCTAATTATTCTTCACGTAAATACCAAGACTTCCTTAGGCCAAAACACCTACCTAATCAATAATTAGATTTGTTTTTATTTTTTTATTATTTTTTCTTATATATTTTTTAATGGCACAAGAGTCTTGTTTTTAATCCTAAGTGTGTAAGTGTATAAAGTATGCATATTTCATCAAGGTAATAATCAAAGCTAAATTACTTTACCAATTTTTCCTGCCAAATCTAAAAATAAAACAAATAATCTTATTTTGACTTAGTACAAAGAAATCCTAATTGTGATTTTTCTATTCCTTAAAATTAACTTAATTACTTATAAAAATAAATCAAAATATTATTTTCTTTTTCAAAAAGTTTTTAAAAGAAAATTTTTTTGTTAGTATCTACCTATGATAGTATGTTAGTAAACCCTCATGTATGCATGAAAAAGACGAAAGGAAAGGCAAAATGTTACCTTATGGTGATGGTTCAGGTGGTGGACGATTGGGCCAAGTATTGCCACCAAATCTATATAACGTGGATCATCAAGGAACCCACCTTTGTTGACCTCTTTCTTATGTGCAGTGTTACAACCTCCAAAATGAATAGGCTAATGGAAAATCCTAATATAAAAACTATCTCCATTATATTACTAAGTTTGAAAAATTATCATATAATCAGTATTGTCTACACCTTGGTCCCACGATAAAATGTAAGTTATTGAAGTGATTGATTTGGGAACTAATATTGACTAGGGAAAATCAATTTCGAATTCAATATGATTAGATGAAATCTTTGGCTTCTCAACAAAATTCTCCTCACAAAATTTATTAAATTCATTCTCAAATTTTGCTTGAAATAAAAGTTTATCTTTATCACATTCATCCTCATAATATGATTCAACTTGCTCCTTGAGAGTTGTATGTGTATCTAAATCCTCTCAAAACAATACTAACTCTTACAAAGTCAGTTTAGGTTCGAGAGTCAGATCTAGTTCAAGAGCAGATTCCAAACCAAAGAACTTAAGTTCACATTCATTATTCATCATTTATGGAATGTGACCATCCATTATAGTTGATTTAATTCTATAATATATGGGTACGAGAGTTAATGTTGGCTCAGGAATTGTGTCCAAATTGTGTAAGGACACTGAAGTCAACATAAATTCAAAGTTTGAAACTAAATCACAAAATTGAGAATCAGGTTCACATTCACAATCGAGTCCAATCGCATTGAAGTTAAAACTTGTCAATTGGTCCAAAGGTTGCGATTGATCAAGTTCAAATTGGTGTGATGAGATTGAATCTTGGTCAAAGTCTTTAAGACACCATGATTCTTTGTTCCTGTCAATATGGCTAGGACAATCGAGAATGGTCGAAATTATGTTAGGCAGAGTTATCCTTATCCCTATTTTTGATCAAATGATTCATTTGTGCTTCTAGTCTATTGACTGATTGGGTAACATAATTTTCAGCTTAAATCAGGTTTTCCATACTTTCGTCTAAGCCTGTAGGTTTTTCTTATTGTGGTAGACTTGGAAGGTATAGTAAGGATCTTGAATTTAAAATTTCGATAGGCTAGTGCATCTATTATTTTTTTAAGTCGTCGCTCGAGCTCTTCTAAATTTTCATCTTATTTTCTCAGTCTATTGATTTTCCTATAGGTTGCTTAGGAAAAGAAGTATAATACGATAATTGTTGGAAAGGTGGCTGACAATATGGCTTGGGGATTGTATCACTATCGACTCGGTGAAAAGTAGAGATGATTATTTTGATTATAATAATGGGATTGAGGCATGTGTTGATTAGGATGAGATCAACTCAGCATACTTGATTGGTTAAAATTTTATTGGTGAAAGTTAGTCCATGTCAATTTATTGTAATCCGGATTAAAAGAGGTTTGAGTAAAATATGGATTATTATTGAAGTTAGAAAATTGTAATTAGAATCCATATAGCTCAAGGATTATTAAAAACACACAAACAAATAAAACAAAAAATATTCTAACCTAAGTTATGGTAAACCTTAGACCTAGATGATTCCGAACTGGTTAGACTGTCCACGGGAGGTACAATGCAGAATTTAACCACAAGCTAATTGGCCAGGTAGGTGACAAGATTGGTAGGAGGTCCATGAAGACGAGACTAATTAAGCGAAACTACTAACCTTCGAGGTTTCGCCTCTCAATTCCCTGCCTTAGACACCGATTTGGCATGAGTCAAAATTCTAACAACTTCCTCCTTAGGTCAATCTCCTAATGAGTCTGTGATGTCCTATTGCCACTGTCTACTCAATTTTAAATTCGAATTGGGATAGTGAGCACGGAGATGGCTTGTGAACTAAAAGAGGGTAATGACTTTCCCACCTTATCTTGTTTAAGGATCTGCCCTTAAGTCGATTTAGTTCAAAAATCTGCAAGAAATAGATAGAGATTACTCAAAGCAAATAAATCACCACAAGTGTTTCCTAATCTAGGTGCTATGCAGACTTATCTCATCTCCAGCTCTCTTCAGCAATAATTGAAATTTCAAAAGAAATAGACACGTACCTAAATGCAAGTCTATCCGTTTTTTAAATTTCAACCAATAGGTTAATGTTGTTATTTAAAAACAGTGTGCCTACAAATTTTAAAGAGAAAATAGAAGAGTTATTGGTTGCTAATGTTGCATATTTAATGTCACATTTCCATACTTATTTTAGAATAAAAGCCTACATTGTCCTAATTATTTGTTTAATTTATTTGCAGGCCTAATCCTTAAGGAGATGAAGAGAAATGAGCCCAAAAGCCCACCAGAATTCTGAATTAAATCAGAATTAATTCGCACACACAAAATCAGGACAAAATTAAGAGGTTGAAACTGGTTGAGAAGAATCCTCTCAGAATCGATCGGTTAAAGCCAAAAATCCAAGGTCATTTTGTCAGAATCCGGAGCTCAAACGACAAAACCAACAAAGGATAAAGCCAGAAGAAACCCCCAGAGAGACCCACCAACAGGGTGTGGCCATCTGTCCACACCCTGGCCGCGGAAACGCGACTTGGGCCACGTTTCCGCGGCTTTGTTGGGGAGTTAGGGGGAGCGTTTGCTCCCCCGACCTCCCCGGGATTCTGGTTGTTGGGTTTTTGGCCTATAAAAGGGCAATTGTTGTGCTGAAATGGGAGGCCAAGGCAGATTAGGATTTAGCCTAGTTTTAATTCTTTGTAGTTTAGGTTTTTCTTTTTTCTTATATAATTTGTATGTAACTTAGGGTAGAAGAAGATTCATGTAAGTAAGAGAGAGAGGCTGAAGTTGAGAGTGACACCGACGATGTACCCTCCTCCTTTCTTCCATTGTCTCTGCAATTAATAAAGGTAAAAGTTCTTTTTATGTTTGTATTTTCTTTTGTTTCATCTTCCTCTTCTACTTTACCTTGTTGTTGTTGTTGAGTGTACAAGTGAATTCCAAAGCAAGTATAACTAAGCTACGTGAGAGCCAGCGATAGTTCATGAAGACGTTCTCCTCTTCCAAGCTCCGCATCACTTCGTTCTTCTTATGCTCGACGATATAATGTGCACGGGGACCGAGTTCGAGTTTATGATCTATGCGTTGAACGCCTCCGAAGCAAAAAAGTAGAACTTGCAAAAGGTTTCCAAGTAAGTCAACACTCAACCTAGGTAAGTATTTCTTCACTTTTCTCTCTTTCTTTTCTTTTACTTCTTTAGTATAGATCAACACCTCCTCAAACTCTTTCTTCTCCACTTCATTGTACATAGTCGCTTTTATTGTTTTCTAATTTTCCACCTTCTTCATCTTTCATTCTCTTCTAACATAACATAATTCTTTCACTTTTTCTTAACTTAAAAACAGAGAAGAACCTTCGCTTTTATTCTTAATGATTTCAATAAAGAACCGTAAAGCTTCCATCGCAAACCCTCCTTGTGGATCACGACCCGCATAGCCACTTGCTATAGCCGAAGAATTGAGCACTTGCACATTTTCTTTCTTAAGTTCTATAATTCCGTATTTTGTGTGCAGGTTTAGTCTCAATCAAATTTTGGCGCCGTTGCCGGGGAGGGTAAAACGATTTTTATTGAAATCTGAATTTTTCTTGAAAATTTTTTAGAACTAAACGAATTTTCTTCTCTGTTGCAGGTTACAGGGCAAGCAAAGCAGGAAAATAAGTTTGCAGTGACATACAAGTGGTATTGGGCCTCTGCTCTAGAAAGCAGAGACCCATTGCCCTCTGAATTGCCGCGTTTCCACGGCAAAAGCCGCGGATCCGCGGCAATAAAGAGCTGACTACTAACAGGTTTTTGCAGGGCTGCTAGCTTTGCAAATTCTAGTTTGCTGCAACTTTAATTTTTCTTATATGCCATAACATAAGCCTGCTAATAATCAACAGTAAAATATTTGTTGAAAAGATAAAAAATTGATTAGACATTTGCATTTTAGGCACGTGTCTTTTTAATTCCTTTATTTTTTTTTTACTGTTGAAGAGTGCTGGAGCAAGGTACGTATGCATTGCATTTAGCATAGGACTCACTTCTTGGGTGTTTATATCGCTTTGAGTGAATCTTACATATCTTGTACACTTGTACAAAATTATTTCAAGGGCACTAACCCATAACAAGATAAGGTGGGAAGTTAATCACCCTTCCTTAGCCCAAAAATCACATTCCAAGCACTCACTAACCCAAGCCTAACTAAAATTGAGTAGACGTTGGCCCTAGGGACATCTCGGACTCAATTAGGAGATTATCCTAAGGGGGAAAAATGTTGGAATCTAACTCCTGCAAAATCAGTGTCTAGGAAAGGGATTGAGGGCCGAAAGCCCGAAGGTTGGTGGTTATTTAATTAAGGAACGTCTTTGACGGAAAACCTCCCACCAACCTTGCCCTGACCTGGCTGATTGGCTTGTGGTTAAAGTCTACATTAGACCTCCCGTGGACAGTCTAACCAGTTAGGAGTCGTCTAGGTCCTAAGTCTACCCTAACTTAGGCTAGAATTTTTTCTTTTTTGTTTGTTTATTTGTTTGTTTTTCTTTGTTTGTATTCTATTGTGTGATATGGACCATAATAATAATTTTTTCAACTACAATAATAATCCATATTCACACCGACTTCATTTTCGGATATTACCAACCCGGCATATCATAACTTTGACCACCTAGTGTGCCGGATTGGTCTTATCCGAATCAATATGACCCATACCTCCCATCTAATAACTATAATTTCCATAATGATTTCAACTCTTCACCGAGTCAGTGGGGATTCACCTCCCCCGAGCATAATTTCCAACCACCTTGCTCTCCTTCTCCACCCAGTCCACATTATGTTCAAGATTCATACTCAGTTCCACCCGTCCAAAATAGGAAACCATCAATTATGGAAATGAGTATGCGTGAGTCCAAACACAAATCCTAAAATCTGATGGACTCACAATTTCACTACCACTTTCAAGACAATTCTTCATCTTTTCATCAAAACAATGAACCTATCAACTATGAAAAGATGCTTGAAGCCATGACTCAGGCTCAAAACACTCGTAATCGTGACATAGATATGATGGTCGAATCTCTACGTTCCCACCGTCCTGATGTCACTAACTATTCTGTTAGAGCCGAAGAGTCATGTAGTTTTGGAAATCAAGATTCCATTTCAGCACAACCATTTGAACTTACCCAAACTCCAAATGATATTGATAGTTTGGCTAGTTTTCCTTTTCCTGAAATAGAACTTGAAAATGATTATGATCTGAACCCCAACTTAGTGATTCAATTCTATTTCCTGATTCGATTATGACTCTGGTATCTTCACCTGACTTCAATCTTTTCCCGGAGTCAACATTGGATCCTGTACCAATTCATAAAGAAATTGAATCACCCATCTTTGAGGATCATGTTGAACTTGACCAACTTTACAATTTTGAACATCCCATGGATAAATTGGCAAGTTCTCCATTTTTTGATATTGAACTCAATGAGATATGTGACCTAGATTCTCACATATGTGATCCAGTTTAACTTTCTGAATCAATATTGACTCCTGTTTTATTACCAAACTTGAATAATATTCTAGAGTCAGTTTTGATTCCCCCACCTATCATTCCTGAACTGGAATCACCCATATTAGGTCACATTCCATTGTTGGAAAATACATGTGGACTAGAGTTTCAACTTCTTGACTTGGACCCGCTTCTTGAACCAATTTCAACTCATGAACCTTTACTTGATTTAAGTCACCTTCCCGAGTCGGTATTAGTTCCTGTCCTTCCTGAGTCCAAGTCAACCGTTCTATCATTTCGTACTCCATTCTGGGACGAGGTGGTTGACAAATTTGACTCCGAAATTAGTTATGGAATATGGACATTAGATGGGGTAAAATATTTAATAAAGATCCTTGATGGATACATCTTTTTAATGGGTTATATTAAAGATATTTCTGGTGAGTTCCTCCGAGACCCAAGAAAAGTTGATTGGGCCGCATTTCGTGGACCAATCAGACCACCACCGGAACCACCACCTTAAGGTAACACCTTCCTTCCCTTTCTTCTTTTTCATGCATCTATGCATTAATTCATACATTGAGGACAATGCATGAGATAGGTGTGGGGGAGGGACTAACATAACATTTTTTTTGTTTAAAAAAATAAATAACATTTTTCTTTACTTTTAAAAACTTTTTGAAAAATAGAAACATTATTTTGACTTATTTTTGTAAGAAATTAAGTTAATTTTAAGGAATAGGAAAATCCAAATTAGGATTTCTTATACTTGGTCAAAATAAGATTATTTGTTTGATTTTTAGAGTTAGGAAGATAATTTGTCAAAGTAATTTGGT
This sequence comes from Agave tequilana, assembly GCA_038442645.1. Classification (NCBI taxonomy): domain Eukaryota; kingdom Viridiplantae; phylum Streptophyta; class Magnoliopsida; order Asparagales; family Asparagaceae; genus Agave; species Agave tequilana. The sequence continues at coordinate 48,013 of JAVJIF010031961.1, read as the reverse complement.
CTTGATCTTTACCTTGATGAAATATGCACACTTCATACACTTACACACTTAGGGTTCAAAAACAAAGATTCTTATGCCTTATAAAAAAAAAAAAAACAAGTCTAATTATTGATTAGCTAGGTGCTTTGGCCTAAGCAAGCCTTAGTATTTATGCGAAAGATGATTAGATAAGTTATAAATATATATATATATATATATATATATATATATATATATATATATATATATATATATATATATATATATATATATACAAACAAATCTAATTATTGACTAGTTAGGTGCTTTGGCCTAAGCAAGCCTTAGTATTTATGCGAAAGATGATTAGATAAGTTTGAAAAGAAAAATCCTCTGATTAAGCTGGGTATTTGTGCCTAATAAAGCATAAGTATTCATGCCTAAAAGAGGTTTATATAATAAAATCCTTAGTTTTGTGGCCTTGTTTGCTCGAGTCCTTAAGTCCTTGAGGGTGTTTTCTCACCTGGTGCCCTAAGACCGTTTGGTTTGGGAGTCATCGATTAGAGGCTCGTTACATGGGTAGATTAGAAAGCCTAATAGAACTAAGGAATAATACCACCAAATATATATATATGTGTGTGTGTGTGTGTATAAATAAAAAAGGCATAAGAGTTAGAGTTAATGAACCCTTAGTCAAAATTCTCATAGTCACAAGGTGCATATGACTTAGGGGAAAGTAATAGACTAGATGAGAAGCACAATTTGACTCTTACTTTGATTGATAACAAATTTTTGAATAGAGACTAAGTTTAGGAATGAAAAATTCGGCTTTCCTATAACTTATAGATTACTTAGATCTTACAATCATATTTCAAATATTTTTCTCTTTCAAAATGCTTTTCGAAAATACTAACTCTTTATTTCCCTTTCTTTATGGATTTTGTGGGTGTAATCCGCTGAAAACCCTCACGAGACAACACTCGTCCTCTAGGGGAAACCTAGAGGTTTAACGGCTTGTTGCACATGCTCAGTGCAATCGCGTGACCTGCGAAAGTGGTCTAATAATCCTTAGTATAATTTAGTTGTTTTGCTCGAGGACGAGCAAAAGATAGGTATGGGGGTGTGATTGGTTGCTAATGTTGCATATTTAATGTCACATTTCCATACTTATTTTAGAATAAAAGCCTGCATTGTCCTAATTATTTGTTTAATTTATTTGCAGGCCCAATCCTTAAGGAGATGAAGAGAAATGAGCCCAAAAGCCCACCAGAATTCTGAATTAAATCAGAATTAATTCGCACACACAAAATCAGGGCAAAATCAAGAGGTTAAAACTGGTTGAGAAGAATCCTCTCAGAATCGATCGGTTAAAGCCAAAAATTCAAGGTCATTTCGTCAGAATCCGGAGCTCAAACGACAAAACCAACAAAGGATAAAGCCAGAAGAAACCCCCGGAGAGACCCACCAACAGGGTGTGGCCATCTGGCCACACCCTGGCCGCGGAAAGGCGGCTTGGGCCGCGTTTCCGCGGCTTTGTTGGGGAGTTAGGGGGAGCGTTTGCTCCCCCGACCTCCCCGGGATTCTGGTTGTTGGGTTTTTGGCCTATAAAAGGGCAATTGTTGTGCTGAAATGGGAGGCCAAGGCAGATTAGGATTTATCCTAGTTTTAATTCTTTGTAGTTTAGGTTTTTCTTTTTTCTTATGTAATTTGTATGTAACTTAGGGTAGAAGAAGATTCATGTAAGTAAGAGAGAGAGGCTGAAGTTGAGAGTGACACCGACGATGTACCCTCCTCCTTTCTTCCATTGTCTCTACAATTAATAAAGGTAAAAGTTCTTTTTATGTTTGTATTTTCTTTTGTTTCATCTTCCTCTTCTACTTTACCTTGGTTGTTGTTGTTGAGTGTACAAGTGAATTCCAAAGTAAGTATAACTAAGCTACGTGAGAGCCAGCGATAGTTCATGAAGACGTTCTCCTCTTCCAAGCTCCGCATCACTTCGTTCTTCTTATGCTCGACGATATAATGTGCACGGGGACCGAGCTCGAGTTTATGATCTATGCGTTGAACGCCTCCGAAGCAAAAAAGTAGAACTTGCAAAAAGGTTTCCAAGTAAGTCAACACTCAACCTAGGTAAGTATTTCTTCACTTTTCTCTCTTTCTTTTCTTTTACTTCTTTAGTATAGATCAACACCTCCTCAAACTCTTTCTTCTCCACTTCATTGTACATAGTCGCTTTTATTGTTTTCTAATTTTCCACCTTCTTCATCTTTCATTCTCTTCTAACATAACATAATTCTTTCACTTTTTCTTAACTTAAAAACAGAGAAGAACCTTCGCTTTTATTCTTAATGATTTCAATAAAGAACCGTAAAGCTTGCATCGCAAACCCTCCTTGTGGATCACGACCCGCATAGCCACTTGCTATAGCGGAAGAATTGAGCACTTGCACATTTTCTTTCTTAAGTTCTATAATTCCGTATTTTGTGTGCAGGTTTAGCCTCAATCAAAGAGACATAAAATTACCGTTCAAAAGCACCTGCAGGAGAATCAGCAGATGGCTCAACCACTTTGCCGCGAAAATGTGGCAAACGCCGCATTTGCGCGGCTTTGTGACTATTATTGTGCTCTGCTTTGTTGAGCAGAGGCACAGGTACACAAGAACTGCTCTGCACCCTTCAGTTTTTTGAAACAAGTTTCGCATACCCAAACTGAAAAGAAATTAGTTAGAAAACAAGTTGTACTGTTTTCTCCCCAGCAACGGTACTAAAATTTGATTGCGAGAAAAATAGAGATAGAATTAAGGGTTAGAATGATGTTACCTGGATTGATGTGTGTCTCTATCTTTCGTAATATATCTGCGGTAGTAAGGGCTAAAGTGGGTCGAACCTTAGAGAAAGATGCAATGAAAACTTTTCGGTACTATTATCTTCTTATTATCTTCTCTGTTTAAAGAACTTGAAAAATAAGAGAGAGATTGTATGTGGATAAAAAATTAATCTAAAAGCTTACAATAATCAACCACCATAACATGCTAATGCCCAATAAATAATGACTTCATTTCAAACTTTAAACATGATATTCTACCACAAAATCAAGCAAGAAACATAAGATAGAAAGTAGGTTAAATTTGAAATAACACCAACCAAATTTTAACGTTACAATATCAAGATTGTCAATTAAGTATAAAGCAAGAAAAAATCATTAAAAAGTACTTAGTAAATCATAACCCCATTTGAAATAACACTGATTAAATTTTAACATTAGAATATCAAAATCTTCATCAAGCATAGATTAAGAAAAACAATCATAAATTATTGGCAAATATTTGACCTAGTTGTTTATCCTAGTGTGTCTTCAAGAACAAGGAATGGAATAGGCGTGCATACGATCTAATCTGATTATCTACTGAAAACTAGATGTAACAGCGGTGATGTTTTAGCAAGCTATGAGAAAAGATCTAGCTAATCATTCTTGAAGACTAAATTAAGAAAGCATATAAAAGAAAGCATATAAAGGAAGCAAATAAATACTAATGGAAAGAAAATTAAAAAGAAGAATAAAAAACCTGTTTATTGAGTTGTCACCATCAAAATACAATAGCTCTTCCTTCTTTACAAATCTTTTTAAAAGTAAAAGCTAGAAATTACAATAGATATTCAGAAAGAAAAGATGATTTAAAGAAAACCCTAAACTTAATTTCTGAGATGCCTCTCCTCTGTTGCTCTTCAAGGGTACTTAGGAGATTCCAGTAGTAGAGTCTCATTAGAATGCTCCCCAAACCGTCACGCACGTGGCCACAGAAATGCGGCATTTCTGCGATAAAAAAGGAAGAGGCGCGGCCCTTTTGTGGAATCTGGGCATGCGCTTTAGCGTGTGGCTTCATTTCATCCATTCATCTGAAGATCGATCCTTAAAATTTTCGTTTGCATTCTAAAATTTGAAATAACCTTGTTTCTTAGATGACTTAGGAAACAAGTTATCTATAAATCTGAATTTTAAACTTAAATTTTCTCCTTTATCTTTGACTTGGGGATCAAGCAACTTAATTTAAATTGACTTTCTCATTTATCTCTGATTTAGAATAGGATAATTTTTGAATTAACTTAGGCTTGATGGGCTCTTTGAGCTTCTCTTTAACTTGTGAGTTTCTTTTGAGCTTTTTTCTTATCTCTTTTTAATTAATGAGGTCTGCACATTACTAAACAATAAAACGATTAATAGTAGTGCTTTATAAAAAATAAATATGAAAATGTGATCAGAAATATGCACTTTTGGTGAACAATCATCAGGCCAGTGTTCTGAATTCTAGACAGACTCTACAAAACACACTAACTAGTAGTGATATTACACCACCATCTCTTTATTCTAAATAAGAGGTCAAATCCCTGAAAGGAGTGCTTCATGGACGACATCCAACAAAAACGCCCCTCATACTCCCATCTTGTTGCTTGCCTCAAGAAAGTGTTGACGTAAGGGCACAATCACTATTTATTTTGATGATTTTAAAACTCATGTAGTTTTGTTGTGCTAATTATATTCAAGTATTTTAAGTACACAGATTTTCAGGAGTGAGATGTTCAATTTCAAATGGAGATAAGCATTCTAGTTCAAATATTGGACGAAAGGTTAAAAAGACAAATTTTGGAGACCACTTGAAGACTTGAAAGAATGAATCTACTTTTGTACAAAATTTATAATATTCAGTTTGTTAAAATTTAGTGTAGAGAATTAATTGCTTAAGAGAACACACAAAAGAAGTTTTTCAAAATAGTTTAATGATTTTTAGTTTATACAGTAGAACTTCTATAAATTAATCTCCTATAAATTAATTATCTTTCTAAATTAATAAAAAATCTCGGTCCCGACTTGGGCCAGTGTAAAAAATTAATAAACCCCTCTATCATAATAATTAATAATTTTTCTTGAAACCTAGTGTAAAATTTTAGTCTCGACTGTCGCATAAATTAATAATTTCATAAAAGTACAAAATATATTACATACAATATTCAAGAATTAGAAAAGTACTTTAACATGCTAGTTTGTACAAAGGCACCATGTTTGATATTTTTTTTTTACTTCTTTTGTCATTTGAATTGTCCTCAAAAAATTATTATGATCACTTTCTTATTTTAGCGAAAATGTTTCAATTAAATTTAGTATTTCAATAGTCATACTTGTGATAAGATATATTTTCAAAGAGATTTTTAAGGAGCTTATCAATCAAATGAGATTTTTAAGGAGATTAAATGCTATAGAACAGTTGGAGAATTTTGAAGGACGTAAAACATTAAATAGACACATTTTTAAGACAAAATAATAATTTACAAGGTAAAACCTTTCAAATTGATAACGCCTTTAAATTAATACTAAAGGGTGGGTGTCAAGAATATTAATTTAAGAGGGGTTTTACTGTAGATTTGTGTTTGAAAAATTAAAATTTAAAATATATTCAAATAACTTTCATATTGTATTTTCAAAATATTTTGAACACATATATTTTTACGTAAAATATATTTAAAATAATATAGTATTTTATTTTATAAAATATATTTTAAATTTTATTATATAACTGTCTATGTAGCAGATAGTCGACGGCCATAAGTTATTTCTGTCAACTGCTGATATATATAGACATGCTGAAACTGATATATTCTTTTGCAAATTGAGCCTAATATTTTCATGCACCCGGCCCCACCTGCAGCCTGCCGCTTCAATTTCGTTGCGCAACGTGCACCGCGTGCGGGGATATTTTAATCCCCTCGAGCGCACATGTGCTTCTATTTTAATATTTGTGGTCCACGTTGTATTTAAAAATACGAAAATTGTTAATTGGGGTTGTTATATAGGTGAGCAAAGTTCGGTTATAATCGAAATAATCGACCAAAAATCGAAACCCGAACTCGAACCGAACCGAACCGCTCTAGTTCGGTTTCAGTTTCGGTTTTGTGTTTCAAAAACCGAACTCGACCGGACCGAACCGAATCTCTCACCCTATATATCAACCCACCCAAATTCAATTTAGTAAATCATATAGTTCATAAAAAAACTGATGAAAATTTATCACATTACTTCTAACAATACCATCTTTTTTATGTTGAATATGTGAAACTTATGTTAAGTATATCATCACAATTAAGAGTAATATTTATATTAATATAACTTTTTTTTTCATTCTTGTCATTAAAAGTTAGTAATAATTATGTGAGTTTTGATATAAGAGCTCAAATATACGTAAAAGTTTTAGAATATGAAATTTTTAATTCACATTAAGATTAGGATCTTTTACTTATTTCTAATTTGGGTATTGAATATTTGAGATTAGAATATTAAAGGATGATAATATAATGGTGATTAAAAAAATTGTAAGAAATGAAGAAAAAATATTGGCCTAACCGAAAAATCGAACCGAACTGAGTCGGTTCGGTTCGGTTCGGTTCGGTTGCTAAGTCTAATTGGTTCGGTTCGATTTTACGAAAATTAACAAAAACCGAACCGAACCGACCAACGCTTTGCACGCCCTTGTATCGACAATGATCCACAAAGTCTGTCACATGACTTGAGATGTATATTATTATCGCTTTGCGGGTGATTCGGAGGATCCCTCACGTCAAGATCGGATCTCGCGGGTCGGGTTTTGTTAGAGTTTCGAAAATGAAAAAAAAAAATTGTTATTTTATTGAGTTGTCAATGCCTACCAATCCTTAAACATTCAATATCTCTGATAGAAATATTATATTTTTGAAACTAAAATATTATTCACATTCTTTCTCTCGGCTGCCATTTAGTATTTTATTTTTTCACACAAACACAAATATTTATATTTTAGAATTTTCATACACAGCTGATAATTGTAAAGGTATAGCTAGGAAGATTGCTCATCCAATGAGAGACGCGGAACAAATGAAATTTATCCGAAAGACGTCAATTTTCAGCGACCTTATCCAATTCCTGAACTGGAACCTCTCTCAAGCTCCTCCAAGTCTCAAAGGAAAGCTCCATATCTGAGAACCGTCAAACGACTCTACCTCTTTATTTTTACAATCAACTTGAATTTTAACCGTCCATAAAGTAGTGAATAGTTACAATAACGCATGAAATTGTGAATCTCCGGGTCCAAAGTCTGAGATGACTTCACAAAAAGAAGGAAACAATTCCGCGTTCCGTGCTCGAAAATACCGAACTAATTGTGGAATAGTCAGTTCATCCTGACGAGAACGGAAGTTTCAGAACAAGGGTACAAATCCAACTCTGTGCGCCCACAGGTCGCATCTGAGTGAGGCACGCTCCTTCTTGTTTTTTTGTGGAACACAAGGGTGCATTTGGATGTCAACTGAAAAAACAAACAGTAACTCTTGGTTAATTTTAGAAATGTTTATAGGCCTAATTTCTTCTCACTGCACAATATTGATAATAATAATAATAATGATTTATAGAGTTGCACCTAGGGGTTTGAACAAGCCGGCCCGGCCTAAGGGACCCGCATGGACCCAATCCGGGTTAGCCCGGGCAGGCCCGAACCCGCCCCCAAACCTGGGGCGTGACTGAGTTTGGAAATCATGGCCCGCGGCCCAGCCGAGCCGGGCCGCACCTGAGGTCGGGCCTAGCCTAACCTAGGCTGGGCTCGGGCTGGGTGCCTAACGGCTAGAATTCTAGCCGTTGGGCCAATTCTGGGGAGGAAATTTAACTTTTTTTTTAAACAAAAGGCCCAAATAAGATTATTTGCTCATAATATAGCCGTTTTTTTTTTTGGGTGTAATTTTTTTACAACCCCAACACGAATAATTCTTTTTTGCAAAAAAAATTACATTTTAACCACCCCTTCCCCTCTATATATACCTCCTCACTTCATTTCATCACCAAAAATTCTCTTAAAAAATCTCTTAAATTCTCAAGTGATCAAGCTCTCAAGTTCTCAAGCTTCCTCAACCTCTCCTCAAGTGCTTAAACTCTCTCAACCTATCCTCAAGTGTTCAAGTGCTCAAACTCTCTCAAGTTCTTTTACATTCCGGTATTTATATTATTTTCAATTTTAGCTTAAAAATTGACGCACGCTTTTCATCAGTAAGCTCTAGCAATCCCTTTTCTTTTAGATATAATAGTAATTTAAAATTGACTAGTCAAGAATGGTATAATTTGCATTTGTCTTTACTTGATACTCTAATACTTTCATTTACACAACTAGAAACACCATCCACATATTTATTTCTTCTTCTGAACCATCTTTTACTAATCCACCTTTTATTTCCACTGTCGAAGTAGCAACTTTCCTGGCAGAGGAAAAATCTGAGGTTTGAAAATATTTTAAAGAAGAAACTATGAATGGAGCTAGGAAGGTTGTATGCAAGCATTGTCCTGATGTTTCTTATACTTTTCCTAAAACTAGTAGAACCAGCACACTAATTAGGCACATTAGGACAAAACATCCCTGAAATCAACCATGACAAACACAAATTTTCACTTTTAGTGACACACTAAGCACTTTTAATTATAAACGTCAAAGAGGTAAAACTAATCTAGTTAAATATTTAATTCAGGCTGAACAACCTTTTAATTTAACTGAAAATAAAGTATTTATAAATTTTATTAGAATTACTCATATAATCCTGAATATGATCTGTTCTGTAAAGATGCTATTAGAACAAAAATGTTCAGGGCTGTTGAAAAAAAATAAATTTTAATCGCAATCTTTTCTTTAATGACATAAAGAGTTACACTTACTTCTAATCTCAGTCAAACTATTTTGAAAATTGTTAGAGAATTTAGACTTGAATTTAAAATTTTGTCTATTTCAGTTGATAATGCTAGCAATAATACTGTTACAATTGAGCTTTTAAAGCTTCATTTTAGGCTGATTTTGAATGGAAAACTTTTTCATATTTATTGTGTATGTCACACTAATAACTTGTTTTAAAGGATGGTTTAAAAAGTATAAATGTTTATATTCAAAGAAATTATATAATAGTATTTATTTATTAGAAGTAGTGGTCTAAGGAGGCAAAACTTTAAACAAATTTGTTTAAGCATCGGCCTACAAATTAGAGCTTTATCTCAGGACATAAGGACTTACTGAAACTCAGCATATAATATGTTGATGAAGGTTATTCCTTATCGGACTGCAATATATTTTCTCAAAATTGCTAGATATATTTATTTTCGTTAATGAATGGAAAATTATTGAAATAATTTGTGAATTTCTGCTTAAATGTGAAAGAGTAAAAAGATTATTTTCTAAGGTTTATTATCACACAACTAATTTAGTATTTTACGAGTTTACTGAAACTACTGAACTATTTTTCACATATCGAGATAATTTTTTGCTTCAAAATATTATTCATTCTATGAAAAATTCAATAAGCATTTTAAATATTTTCTTGCTATATTTGTTTTTGCTACTATTATGGATCGTCGAATTAAAGTTGAAGGATGTAAATATTTACTTGAAAATTTTTATGAAAAAATGAATTATCTTGATTGTTCCTTAGTATGGAATGATATCGACCATTCTATAAATAATATGTATGATTTTTATGATTCTCAATTTGAAAATAAACTGTAACGCCCATATTCCTGTGGGTACGAAGACGTTACTGAGATGTATATATGCATGTGGGAAATGCCCTCACATATATACACTAAGCATCAGTACATGCAAGAATCAGAGTATAAAAATATGTGGTGCATTATATATTTTAACATATGAGTACAATTACAAAATTATCATAGGATGTGACACAATATTATAAAAATATTACATTACCGATGAGCGCAAATACGAGAATACAAGAAGATATACAATTATGAACAGTACAGAAGATGCTTACGAGTTATAAAAAAAAAATTGAGAGACGAGCAGGGGGCCTGAAAGGATAGGGCCCCGAACGGTATGCCGATGATCCACGCTGGCTACCATTGTGCACTCTGATCAATAGGAAGTCCATCACGGTTTAAGCTCCGAAATTTAGACATGCAAATTTAGGGTTGTCAGAAGTAACCCAACGAGTGACAGATGAATGCTAAGTGGTATGCAGGGACAAACACACGTGTAACGATAAATCTGAATCATAAGCATGCATTGAAAATCGTGTCGTGAGCGTAGGCATATAGGAGCAGGCAATGAGGCATCGAGTAAAGTAAATATGATAAAACTTGTAATACAAGCCCAAATTACCGATTCTGAGATTAGTACATCGAAGGAATAATTCAAATAAGGAAATCCTAATATATATATACCCTATATCTCACATCACCGTATCTTGAATTCATATAACCCGAGTTATCTCCTAAATTATGAAAACATCATAAAATTGATGAAAATTGATAATATCAAATACAAGCAAAATCAGTTGTAAAAGCATAGATTACGGTTTCATGAGACAAGTATAACGAATAATCCAAATAAGGAAACCTCATCTATATAACTTATGCGTCACTTCACTATAATCTGAGTGTATACGACCCGAATTGTAAAACAACAATTGTAGGTTCACCTAGAGGGGGGTGAATAGGTGATGGCTAATCTAATGGTCACTTAATGCCAAATAATGCGGAAGTATAAACTATTATGACCTAAACTAAACTCTTACACTAAACACCACGTATAACACAAGAGTGTTGCCGAATTCCCCGTGAAAGGCTCTGGACAAACTCCTCTAGATTCCCCTTAATAAGGGTTGAGGTGCCACGTTGGCTCTCTTGGTTAAATACAAGTGTTAGCAAACAAAGCCAAGCAAGTATATCAATTAAGCACACAAGTATATCATGCATATAAAGATAAACACAATAAAGAAATGCAAGATATAAACAAAGAGACAAAGAGAGAGAGAGTGAGCAATCGCAAACACAAGGGATTTATTTCGAGGTTCGAGCACACTTGCTCTACATCCCCGCCTTCGACACACGAAGGATTTCCACTATAATCGATCCCACCGGATCACTCGGTGCCGCAACACCTACAACTCTCGGACTCTCTAGCCCGTACACAGCGCAAGCCCACCGGCTCGCCGAGGCCGCACCTTAAACAATAAGTTTGCATCCGAACTCGAAACACCGAGTCCCCACTAGGACCCGAAACAATGCGAACACACACGTCCGCCTCCTCAAAGAACAAAGAAGAAGTCTTTGGTGATCACAACACTTTGATCACCTAAAAACAATCTCACTACAACACTCCTATAGGATGAATAGCAATGGATAGCTCAAGTGTATGTGTGAGAAAACAAGGAAAGAGATGGTGGAGGAAAACTCAAAGAATCTCTTTTAACACTCTTGATAAAAACTGCCCTTTTGATAGGAAATATTTGCTCTCAATTTTGTGGAGAAAAACCTCTTAAAAGAGTAGGAAAAACTGGCTCTAAAAGTCTCCGAAAATCTTAATCAAAACAGCCCCTAAATGCCCCATTTTATAGAGTATGGAAAAACTAGCCGTTGGGGTTCTGTCAGGCCTGTCGGTCGACCGTTCGGCCGACCGGCCAACGGTCATATTTCTGACCGCTTGAGTCATCGGTCGACCGAGCCAGGATACAGAGAGCAAGTCTCTTTGTCTGGTCGACCGCTCGGTCGGCCGGGGCCTTTCCAGAGAGCAGAGCTCTCTGGACGGTCGACCGGGTCGGTCGGCCGGCCATCCTGCAGAACTGGCGTGCACGTCTGTGCACGTCGGTCGACCGGGTCAGTCGACCGGCTACAGCCAGGACAGAACAGTAAGGGATTTAAAACTTGGTCTTTTGGTTCAAATAAAATCCCATAATATATAGAAAAATCTACAAAAATAGTTTTACCAAAATACTTTGATTAAACAAACATGCTTGCACAAAATCAAGGCATGTTATAAATGATTTGGACTATTTTTGTAATATGAAAAAATTGGCTCAAATGAAAACAGTATTTTTTCAAACTTGGTTTTTCCAAAACTTGTTTTTCCAAAACATCTCCAAATACAAAAACAACATATTTAAACAACTTTGAAAGCATATGGTGTATGGATATGATCCACTACACAAACATGGTGAAAATATCTATGTTTTTGACACTAAACATGATTTTTATAGTCTTTATCCAAAACCATGTTTTTCTAAAGGAAAACTCTTTTATGAAAACATTCTAAATTAAGAGTGTGTGTGTATATGTACTTGAGCAATCCACCAACTACTCTATCCTTTACATTTTATCTAAAACAAAATTTTCTAAAAACAAACCTAGACACAAGTCTCCATCTTCTTGAAGTCTTCACTTGAAGCCTTCTCATCTTCTTGACTTGGTCCAAACACGATCCATGGCTCTTGGATCAAACCGTGCTAGCTCCAAAACTTGACTTTAAATCCTTTGTTGAAGCTATGCACCTACTAAGATCTTGATCATAAATCTGTCACTAATTAAACACAAGATCATTAGTATTATAACTACATGAGTTAATCATCATCAAAACTAGAGTGATGGGCCTTCGGGCCAACAATCTCCCCCTTTTTGATGATGACAAAACTCATGAAGTTATATTTGCATGGATTAAAGTAAAGCTCCAAAGAAGCTCCCCCTTAACTCATGCATAACAAATAAAAAAATAAATATGCAATGAGGCACATAAACATGTATGCAAATGTAGGAGTAAACATGCTAATCAAGCATAAAACAAAACAAATTCTTTTTCTCCTATTTGCAAAACAAAAACATATATGCATAAACACAAATACTAATCCTCCTTAAGCAAGGAAAACATGCATATATCTCAAATACTTCTCCTCCTTTTTGTCAATCATCAACAAAGGGGTTAAAATAATCAAAATCAAATAAAATTTTTCTCCCCTTTTTGTCCAAAACAAGGAACCAATGAAGGGGTAAACATAAATCAATCAATAAAAGATTATATGCGATATACATTCATGAAGAGGAAGACGTTAAGTTAGCTTCCCTACACATATGCATTACATGAAGAAGGGATGACAAGCCCCAATTCACATAACACATATTATGTAATACATAAGAGGAGATGTGAAGCTCCCCCTACACACGTGTACCACATAAAGAAGAGTTGTCAAGCTCCTCAATATACAATACACTCAACATGAATCTATATGTAGAAGAGATGTTAAGCTCTTCTTGCATATAGGCAATACAACTCAAACATTTTTATTTTTCTTTTTAAAACAAATTTTGAGATATCAAATAAACATAATTTTTTTTTAATTTTGATACCAATTTTAAAACAAAATGCATAAGCTTAAAAATTTGAAGTAAGCTTAGCATAAACAAAGTTTGTGCTTTTAAACATGTAAATCGATTTTAACTTAAGCACAAAAACAAATCATATATATATGTATGAAAAATGAGTATACCAAATGAAATTGATACATACATATATAAGAAAATAAAATATGAGTATATACAAAAATAGAGTCAAATTGATACCAATTAAAACGATTCAATGATACTAATTGAAACAATAATAGGATCATGTGTATATCTCATAAACATTGAAGAATAAATAACTAGTTAAATTAATTTTTGAAAAACTAGTTTTAGATCCTTCAAAAACATGAAACCAAATCATATGTTTTTCATGAATTATACCAAATACACAAAAGATGACATTCAAAATCGATTAAGCTCGTAAAAGAGTTCATGAATCAAAGTCATGACAAAACAAATGAAGTATGAGTGTACAAGAATCATGTATGTAGCATTTTTATGAAAATAGTCATTAAGGCTCAAAACAACCATGAAAAATTCATTTTTCATTTTAAATACAAACTTCAAGGTATATGTATGATTTATCCAAATCTAACAATATGCATACATATCCCAAACATAAAAAGTCTATTAAAGGTATTTGCATGAAGGCAAGAGACTCAATGGGTATACATGTATATTTATTAGATTTGAATAAAAATTGCATATACATGAAGTAAAACAAAAATAGGCAAAACAAGTATAAATGAAAGAATCATCAAAACTAGGTTATACATGTGCATATAGTGGGTACAAATGAGCATGAAGTGCAAACATATACGAATCAATTTGTTCTCACTATTTGTACATGTAAAAACACAAGTTTTGATAAAAACTACATTTAAACTAGTATTTACCACATGAAGCATAAAATATGAACATGCTAAAAATATCACATATGAAATAGACATGTATAGCCTAGTTACAAGCATGTAGATAAACTAAGAGTTTAGAAATAGTTACCAACTAAGGAACTATGTTCCAAAACTCCAAACATGGTTGTCGTCCCACCAAAACTCCTTGATAGCGGTGCATCTAATATGTGTCCATCATGTCCATGTGCATCCACCATCAAGGCACCATTTCTCTCACGTCGTGTGAGAGCCCTCACCTACATCAAAAACACACAGTGGGGTTTTGGTACCCATTTTCTTTTGGGTCCTTGGGGGTTAGCTTTGTAAGGCACCTAAACATTTTTATTTTTAGCAAAATTTAAATAATACAACTTGTCAAAACAAAATTTTGCTAAATGGCCTTTGCGACCACAATATGTACATTTGTACACCTTAGGATGCTTATGAGTGTGAGTGTGATCATGACGTGCAACATAAGCATATGCATGATGAGGATGATGTGCATGAACATGTGGAGTTTGTTTCTTTGAAAACAAAGACTCCAATCTAGAATGGTTAAATGCACATGAGCTCAAGGTGGAGCTCAAACAATCAATTTTCTTTTTCAAAAATTTAACTTCATTTTGATCAATAGAGGTGGTGGCATGTAAAACATGATCAAAAGTCTTTTTCTTTTTAGAAACTTTTTCTTGTTCTTTTTCAATCATTTTTTTTTAAAATATTATTTTCTTGAAAAATAACTTCTTTTTGTTTTTTCACCAAAACAATTTTATTTTTCAAAGACATGTTTCCTTCACAAAGATTATTTAATTTGGACATCAAGAAAACATTCTCATTTTTCAAATCTTCTTTTTCTTTTTCTAAGCATGCAACCTTAGTTCTAAATGAATCATTTTCTTTAAGCATGCAATCAAAATCCTTTTTCAAATTTTTATTATTTTTCTTAATCATGTCATATTTCTCAAGTAATAGTTGACAAAAAGATGAAAGCTCATCATATGACATGTTAACATCTTCTACCTCGGATTCGGTAGTTACCTCAAGGGGGTTATCCCCTTGGACCATATAGCACAAGTTGGAGGTGTTGCTTCCAACGTCCGAATCGCTCCCCGCATAATATAGATCCTTTTCGCCGAGGGAGGTGATGATGTTCCAAGCTACAAAAGCCGAATCAATGTTAAAAACTCTAGATAAATAATCATCATTTAGGGTAGACTTTAAAGCATTTAGGGCTTTTGCATTAGCCTCAATATTCTTGCCATTTAAACAATAATCATTAGTGATTGTAAGGTAAACATGAATGCCTAGGGCCTTGAGGTACAAAGACATCTTAACCTTCCATATAGGGATGTTAAGAATGTCAAAGGTGGGTGGTGACATGAAGTCCATGGTATGTGCACAAAAAATAGTGATTAGCCTAAAATGAGGATCTTTAACTCTAGGTTGTGAGACCCAAATTCAGAGCACTTGGCTCTGATACCAATTGTAGGTTCACCTTGAGGGGGCGTGAATAGGTGATGGCTAATCTAATGGTCACTTAATGCCAAATAATGCGGAAGTATAAACTATTATGACCTAAACTAAACTCTTACACTAAACACCACGTATAACACAAGAGTGTTGCCGAATTCCCCGTGAAGGGCTCTGGACAAACTCCTCTAGATTCCCCTTGATAAGGGTTGAGGTGCCACGTTGGCTCCCTTGGTTAAATACAAGTGTTAGCAAACAAACATAAGCAAGTATATCAATTAAGCACACAAGTATATCATGCATATAAAGATAAACACAATAAAGGAATGCAAGATATAAACAAAGAGACAAAGAGAGAGAGAGAGTGAGCAATCGCAAACACAAGGGATTTGTTTCGAGGTTCGAGCACACTTGCTCTACATCCCCGCCTTCGACACACGAAGGATTTCCACTATAATCGATTCCACCGGATCACTCGGTGCCACAACACCTACAACTCTCGGACTCTCTAGCCCGTACACACCGCAAGCCCACCGGCTCGCCGAGGCCGCACCTCAAACAACAAGTTTGCACCCGAACTCGAAACACCGAGTACCCACTAGGACCCGAAACAATGCGAACACACACGTCCGCCTCCTCAAAGAACAAAGAAGAAGTCTTTGGTGATCACAACACTTTGATCACCTAAAAACAATCTCACTACAACACTCCTATAGGATGAATAGCAATGGATAGCTTAAGTGTATGTGTGAGAAAACAAGGAAAGAGATGGTGGAGGAAAACTCAAAGAATCTCTTTTAACACTCTTGATAAAAACTCCCCTTTTGATAGGAAATATTTGCTCTCAATTTTGTGGAGAAAAACCTCTTAAAAGAGTAGGAAAAACTGGCTCTAAAAGTCTCTGAAAATCTTAATCAAAACAGCCCCCAAATGCCCCATTTTATAGAGTATGGAAAACTAGCCGTTGGGGTTCTGTCAGGCCTGTCGGTCGACCATCCGGCCGCCGACGGCCAACGGTCATATTTCAGACCGTTTAAGTCATCAGTCGACCGGTCAGTCGACCGAGCCAGGATACAGAGAGCAAGTCTCTCTGTCTGGTCGACCGCTCGGTCGGCCGGGGCCTTTCCAGAGAGCAGAGCTCTCTGGACGGTCGACCGGTCGGTCGGCCGGCCATCCTGCAGAACTGGCGTGCACGTCTGTGCACGTCGGTCGACCGGGTCGGTCGACCGGCTACAACCAGGACAGAACAGTAAGGGATTTAAAACTTGGTCTTTTTGGTTCAAATAAAATCCCATAAAATATAGAAAAATCTACAAAAATAGTTTTACCAAAATACTTTGATTAAACAAACATGCTTGAACAAAATCAAGGCATGTTATAAATAATTTGGACTATTTTTGTAATATGGAAAAATTGGCTCAAATGAAAACAGTATTTTTCCAAACTTAGTTTTTTCAAAACTTATTTTTCCAAAACATCTCCAAATACAAAAATAAGATATTTAAACAACTTTGAAAGTATATGGTGTATGGATATGATCCACTACACAAACATGGTGAAATATCTATGTTTTTGACACTAAACATGATTTTATAGTCTTTATCCAAAACCATGTTTTTCTAAAGGAAAACTCTTTTATGAAAACATTCTAAATCATGAGTGTGTGTATATGTACTTGAGCAATCCACCAACTACTCAATCCTTTACATTTTATCTAAAACAAAATCTTCTAAAAACAAACCTGGACACAAGTCTTCATCTTCTTGAAGTCTTCACTTGAAGCCTTCTCATCTTCTTTGTTGGCCCAAGGTTACAATCACCCTTGTTTAGTGTGTTTTGATGATTACAAAACATATTAGTTATTTGTACTAATATTGTTTATTGGTTAAGTGTATTTCAGGGATCTAACTCATCTAGAAGGTTTATTCCCTATTAGCAAATGTTTTGGACTCAAGTCAACTCAAATTGGGCTCAAGGATCAAGTGTTGAAGACCTTATGGTGAAAAGCCCTCTTGAAGCACTTGTAGTACCTAGAACAAATGTAAGAATAGAATGTTAAAGTTTGATGTTAGATATTGGCTCTAGGATACACATACACAATTTGGTTTTGTTAAAATGTGAGTCTTGTATTTAAGTTTTCATATTTTAAATTTGGTTTCATGCCTTAGTAGATATTTACATGACCCTAAGCTTTACAAAATAAATATCATGTTTAGATCATGTTTATATACTCCTACTAGCATGTTACTTAAGTTTGTTCAAACCCAAAACTATTTTACAAATTTTTCTAGTCAAGAAAATATACTGGTTTTCCTGTTTTAGGCTGACCGGCCGACCGGCCCGGTCGACCGGCGCCAGTGCCAGGACGTGCACATTTGTGCACGTCTGTCGGTCGACCGCCCCGGTCGACCGACTGTGAGCAGTTGCTCTCGGGTTTTCTGGGTCGACCGGGCTGGTCGACCGCCAGAAGACCCGAGCCAACGGCTCTTTTGCCAGCTGAGCTGGCGGTCGACCGGCCCGGTCGACCGCCAAGCCTGCAAATGCCTAACGGCTCTTTCCTCTTTTGTGCAATTCTGAAATCTATTTTCCAGATTGCTTTTTGGCAGACTTTTTCAGGGTTTTTCAGTTCTTTTTCAGAGCAAATAAGGACTAAATAAAATGTTTTAAACCTATTTCTCTCCCTATAAATAGAGGAGAAGACTCTCTTACAAAATACCAAGAAAAATCCTCAAGTTTTCATAGTTTTTCAAAAGAGAAGAAAAGTGTTTTAAGCCCTTCATTTCCAACTCTTTCTTGAGCTTGTTTTCAGTTGTGTTTTCCAGCAAAAATCCTCTCTACAACTGAGTTTTCTCACTACACTCCTTAGAGCCAAAATTTCCTTACTCATTCTATAAGGAAGTTGTAAAAGAGTGAGAGTTTGTAAAAGAGTTTAGTGATCTTGTTGTGATCACTCTTGTTACTTGTTCCTCTTCTTGTTCTTATGGAGACACCTCTTCGGTAGAGGTTATTGTACTTGGTGGAGCTCGGTGCTCGGGTCTTCGGTAGACCGTTGTAATCGTCCTCGGTGGATAGTGGAAACCCTTCACGGAGGTGAAGGCGGGGAGTAGAGCGGTGGCTCGAACCTCGAAACAAATACTTGTGTTTGCGATTGTCTTTTGCTCTTGCTCTCTATTTTGCCTTTAATTTCTATTGCACTCTATTGCTTTTAATTACTTGTTTGTGATCTTGTTTCTTTCCTTGTGCTATTACTTCAAATTTGTAATACTTGTGATATCTTGTGTGCATCTCATCATTGCATATTATTCATCCTTTGATCGATCAATTCTCATACAACAAGGTTGCATTGTGCACCTCTAACCCATTCAAGGGGAATTGGGAGGAAGGAATTCAGAACCTCTCACGGGGTATTCGGCTCTTAGTCTTGTTTTGAGAGATCGTTGCATCATTCATCCATCTTAGTTTTAAAAAGATTGTTAGATTAGCAATAACACCTATTCACCCCCTCTAGGTGTCTTTCAATTGGTATCAGAGTTTGGTTACTAGGCTCTTGGCTTAACAACCCTAGAAAGATCCTAATATTGCTAATCATTTCATTCATTCTCACTTAGTAAAGATGGCCGATGGTATTAAGGCACCCCTAAGTTTGATGGACTTAACTTTCCCATATGGAAGGTTAAGATGACCGTTTTCTTGCAATCTCTAGGTAGTCGAGTTGCAAAGGCCGTGACCAAACCCTTTAGTGCACCCCCCGGTGATGAATCCACTTGGTCCGAAATAGAGACCAAAGAATTTGATGCCAATGCTAGGGCTCACTATGCACTCTTTCAAGCCCTTAATGATGATGACATAGCTAGAGTTATTCATTGCAAGTCCGCATATGAAATTTGAACACATTTGCTAGTTACACATGAAGGGACCTCACAAGTGAAGAGGGCTAAGATTGACCTTCTTCGGTCCCAATATGAGAACTTTTGCATGCAAGAAAATGAAATCATAGATGATATGGTTACAAGATTTACAAAGATCACTAATGGACTTTCTTCTCTAGGTGATGCTATCGACAACGATCAAAGAGTAAGAAAGATCATCCGGGCTCTTCCTCCTTCATGGGAAGTAAAAGCAACCACCTTGAAGGAACTCAATGACAAGGAGGAGATGGAGCTAATTGGTCTCATTGGGAACCTCAAAACCCATGAGATGGAGAGGAAAGTAAGAGAAGAAATGGCTCCTTCTAAGAAGAAGACAATAGCCTTCAAAAGCCAATCCACACACTCCGACGAGGACGATGAAGAAGAAGAAGATGACGAAGAGCTCTCACTTCTTGTGAAGAACGTCCGGAGGATGTACAACAAGGCTAAATTTCAAGGAAGAAGGAGATGGCAAGGAGGTAAAGAAGAAAGAAAGATTATTTGCTTCAATTGTCAAAGGCCGGGACACATAGTGGCGGAATGTCCGGATAAAGTAAAGCCTTCCACCTCCAAGAAGCCCCACAAGAAGAAGGCAATGAAAGCTACATGGGATTCCGAGAGCGAATCCGAGGAGGAAATCGACACCGCCAACATGTGCTTCATGGCCAATGAAAGCACAAGCAAGGTAACTGTTGGCCCAAAGGCATTCCACTCTAGTTTTGATGATGATTAACTCATGTAGTTATGTGTACTAATAATCTTGCAATGCTTAAGTTTCAGATATTTAACAAGATATTAGTTGGTGAAAGGTTCCACACATCTTTCACAAGGTGATTCAAGAGCCTAAGCATCAAAGATGACATCTAGCACTCATTGGAGTCAAGCTTGGTGAATCACGGTTTGGACCGAGTCAACTTGGAGACGGCGTTCTACAAGAAGACTTAGGTATCCCTAGTTTAGTTTGTGTTTAGATCCTAATTGTAAAGATTAGATTAGTATGATATGCTCAAGTTCACAACACACACGATTTATGTTTTGACATTGGTTTTCGGTTTTAGGTTTAACCGATCTTGGTTTTCATGAATAGATAGATCAAAACAAGTTTACATGGTTTAATGTATATATGATTTGTTCTATATGCATGCTTTAATTTCCTAGACAAACTTAGTTTTGACTCCTTTATTCATGTGTTATATGTTTTGGTATTTTTGACAAAACATATTTTGGAATTAATGACAAAAACTATGATATATATTTGTTTCATGTATATTGGATTTCTATCCATATGCATCATGCTTCAAGTGTTTAATTATCATGTTTTTGTATCTGGAAGTGTTTTGGACAAAACATATTTTCTATTCAAAATTCAAGTTTTAGAAAATACAGTTTTTTTTGGTAAAAATGATTAGACACAAAAATAGTTCATATTGATTGATATTTGAGCTAAACTTTTTACCACATGTTTATATATCAATGCAAAATGATAAAACTATTTTTGGTGATTTTTAGAAAAGATAAAAGAATTTTTAAACATATTTCTAATTGAATTTTCTGTTCCAGGCTTCAACCAAGTCGACTAGTAACCTGACTAGTCGACTAGGGCTGAGGTCGGTCGACCGGGACGGTCGACTGACGTGCACAGATCTGTGCACGTTTGGAGACACTGGGACGGTCGACCGGACCGGTCGATCGGACCGAGAGCAGTCTTCTCTCTGTTTGTTTCGGTCGACCGGGCGGTCGACCGGTAGCTGACAACGGTCAAAAATTGACCGTTGGGCGGTCGACCGGCAGGGTATTTCTGGCAGTTCTGCTGCCAACGGCTATTTTCTAGATTAGCCTATAAATACCCCATTTGCAAGAGTTTTTCTCTAAGAATTTTTGTGCGAATTTTTACATACTCTCTGGTGTTTTTACAGCAATAAAAAGAAGTTTTTGAGCTTAATTTGAACAATCTATTTGGTGTTTGTGTTAGGGTTTAGAAAATCAAGAAAGGGTTTTGGGAAAAGATTTTGATTGAACTTCTCTATCTTAGTTTCAGTTTTTCCCAAGGATTTTTCTTTGTGATTTCTGATTTCCATTCCATTGGTTTTCTCCACACTTGAGCAAAAATCTACTATCTAAATCTATAGGATATTTGTGTGGGAGAAGATATAGTTTGTGGTTGTTGTTTTAGACCACCAAGTTGTAACCCAATCTTTTCTTAGCTTTGTGCTTTGGGTTGTATCCCTCAAGTTGTGAGGTGATCCTTGTATTGGTTTGTGGTTGTGGAGGAGGTTGAGATTATATTGGTTTTGAGTTTGCCTCAAGGAGGAGGTTGTGATTGTTGGCTTGGAGTTGTGCCTCAAGGAGGAGGTTGTGATTGTAAAGAGAGAAGTTAGGTACTCCTTGTGAGAGTTCTTGGTGAACTAGCTAGTGGATTAGAAATCCTTCGTGTGTCGAAGGCGGGGATGTAGAGCTGGGTGCTCGAACCCCGAAATATATCTCTGTGTTTGCGTTTGATCCATTGACTCTCTCTCTCTCTTTACTTTGTGTATTGTGCAAATTGCTATATCTTATACTTGCTTGTGTGTGCATCATTGTTGTAATTGCAATTAGTTTTTAAATTTCACATTAAGTTCACTAGATTAGCATCGTCACCTATTCACCCCCCTCTAGGTGACTTTTCAATTGGTATCAGAGCTAGCGCTCCTGATATTTAGGTTTAACCACCTAGGAGTGAGATCTTGGTTTGCTAATCTTCATTTGCATTTTCATTTGCACACATTTAGTTTGCACTTATGGCTAGCCCTCCTATGTTTGATCATTTTAGACTTGATGCTTGGAAGGCTAATATGACTAAACACTTAAAAGACCTAGGACATCTAGTTTATCAAGCCATTACCATAGAATCCCTCCCAAATAGTAGCAAGCATAAGAAGGCCAATGCATTAGCTCTTAGGGCACTTAGAGCATCTCTAAATGAACATGTATTACATGTTTTTGATCATTATGATTCAGCTTTTGCAGTTTGGAGCATCTTGACTTCTCCCGAGCTTCCAAGGATTATCAACAAGATGAGGAGATCTAAGAGAGAAAAGTCCGAAGAGCAATGCCTCATGGTCCAAGGGAAGAACTCCCTTGAGGTACAATCGGATTCTTAAATAGATGATAGCTCTAGTTCCTATTGTCATGGATGTTTTGAAGTTCAAACTTTAAATATGGAACTTGTTCAAAAGCTTGAAAATTTGTTAGAAAAACATGATTTGTTGAAAGATGATAATCTTGTTTTGAAAATGAATTAAAGGATTTATGCTCTAATTTTGAATTGATGTTGCAAGAGAAGGAAGAGATTGCAAGTGAATGTGACTCACTTAAATCTCAACTCGAACTTGCTTTAAAGGAAAATGAATTTTTGAAAAACAAAAATGATTGTGATGATGTTGTAAAGCACAATGAGATTTTATCTTCAAAATTAGATCTTGTTTTTAAAGAAAATGTTACCTTGAAAAATGAAATTGATTTCATAACAAAAGAATTGGATTTGGTTTTGAATAAAAATAAATCTTTGCAAAATGATATTGATATTCATGTTTGCCATGCTAGTGTAGCTTCTACTTCTTGCACACCTATAGCATGCTCCACTTTGTCTTCTAGCATAGAAAATGATATAAATATTTTGAAGAAAAGTGTTGATTGTTTGGGCTCCACTTTGAGCCATTGTGTCATGAACCACACTCGTTTGGAATCCTTGGTTCGCAAGAAACAAGTTCCAACTATGCATGCACACCCAACACGGCATACACATGCCCATCACGGACACAATCATAACATGTATGCTCACGTGTACACATGTACACATTGTGATCGTAAAGGCCACCTTGCTAGATTTTGTTATGATCGTATTTATAATGAAAATTTAGCAACTAATTTTGTTTGGGTTAGAAAAGATACTAACCCCCGTGGACCCACAAAGAAATGGGTACCAAAGACCACCTCTATACTTTTTGATGTAGGTGGGAGCTCTCGCAAAACGTAAGAGTGTTGGTGCCTTGGAGTGGATGCGTTCCGTGCCTAAAGAGAACCATTTGGATGCTTCACTCTCAAGGAGATTTGGTGGGAGGACCACCGGGTTTTGGAGACATGGAAAGTTGCCTCTTCGGTTTTGCTAACAATCCCTTACTCCATTTAGTGTTTACATGCTTTCTAAGTTCATCTTTTATAACAGGTTGTGTTTATTGTTCATTATGCATTGTGCCATGTTCGTTAGATTAAGGTTGTACATGTTTAGCTACTTGAGCACCCTTGCTTCATATGGATCTATATTTAGTGTCTCACCTTGTTTAAACTAACATGTATGCTCTAGATCTAGTGCACATGCATATGCATAATGATCATTTGATGTTCATGATTGTATGACTTTCATTTTAATGATTCATGTTTTGAATAGTGTGTTTATTGCTATGCATGTATTGCAATTTGATAATCTCCATTGCTTAGATGAATCCATCCATAATTTGTGTTTTCACAATTGTTTTGATATTATGTATATCATGATTCTTATAGCATGTGGATCGTTTTTATAATATTATTGTTTTATGACTCGTTTATACTTCATGAATTGATTACTAGTTTAGATGTTAGTTTTCATTAAGACTAGGATTTATACTTGTACATAGAATGGGCCACAAGTAAACCTTTATATATGTTTGTGCTTGGATGCGTATTTGTACCCATTAAATGTTCTAGTATAGTCTAGTTTTGATGATTCATGCATTCAAACATGTATTCCTATTTTTGATGTGTTTTTTATGTTTTCACTTCATGTATATGTCCATTTTGCCAACCTTAAGATATACATGTATGCCCCTTGAGTCATTTGCTTTTCATGCAAATCTATATTTTGAACTCAATTGTGTTTAGGGATATGTATGTATACTTTTGTTTTGTCAAAACATACATATACCTTGGAGTTTAATTTGTTATGATGATTTTCGTATCATTGAGGAAATTTCCTTTAGTAATGAAGATTTAGTTTTTCATGTGTTCATATTTTAAAGGAATTTCAATCGAGCTTGATTGTCCATTTTCATGATGATATGTTTCACACAACACTTGTACACTCACCCTATTTAATGTTTACTGATGATTTATTTTCATGAGAATTTGAATGAGCTTTATGGACTTTGAGTGTTTAGTGATCATGTGATTTACATGTGTTTCATGAAAAACAATTGTGTTTTATTCCTTACTTGAAGGATTTCGTACTAGTTTTAAAAGTTTTTCCTATAACTAGTTCGTATTCTTCACTATGGTAGAGATTTTCAAACAAAGCTTATTTTCAAACCTATTTTTGAAAACCCCTACCTTTAATGGGCGGTTGGATGGGAGATCATGCTCTTGTATGCTTTATAATGAAAATCATTTTAAACTTGAACATTAAATGGGTGGTAGTTGATATGAGTCATACACTTGATCTTATTCTTGTTTCAATTGGTATCATTGAATTCTTTCAATTGGTATCAATCTTGACATCCTTTTGTATACTCATATATGTTTTGTTTTATATATGTATGCTTACACTTCATATAGTATCAATTTCTATTGGTATCTATTTCTTACATACATATATAGATGATTTATTTGTGCTTATTATATCCCTATATCTTGAAGCACAAATTTTGGTTATGTTAAGCTTGAGTTTTTCAATTGGTATCCATATACAAGCTTTATCATAATTTTAAGATTGCTAAGCTTGAATTTTTAATGAATATCATGTTTCAATTGATTTAATTTTCAATTGGTATCTTATTTCAAGCCTATGCATATTTTCTTTTGGTATTTCATAAAGGGGGAGAAAACTCGTATTTTATATTTCAATTGGTATTTGGTTTACCATTGTTTTTGTTTCCCACTCCCTAACTTTATGATATTAAAGAAATTGGTATCATATGCTTATAATGAAAAATATCTTCTTTTGGTATCAAGATGCTATTTGTTTCCTTAAATTTGGTATCAATTTTTTATTATCTATTGTATCAAGTTTACATTACATGTTTTCATTTTGATATAAAAAATGTTATTTTGTTTCAATGCCTTATTTTATTTCAAATAGGATTTGGCATTTCTCAAAGTTTGTTATTTTCAATTGATATCATATTGACTTTGGTTTTTACCCCTTGGAATAATTTATTGCTTCATTGTTTTGAAGATTTAGGGGGAGAAGTATTTGTTTTCATTATGTTTGTTTTTACCCCTTTGTTGATGATTGACAAAAGGGGGAGAAGAATTTGTAGTTTATATGCATGGTTGATTTATGCATATGTTTTAGTTGATTTTCATTAGTAATAATATGTTGGTTTCAATATTATTGTTTTATTGGTATCAAGAGCATGTTTCATTGTTTATGTTTTATTTTAATTGGTATCCAGAACATGTTTATATGTGTTTAAGAACATTCATTGCATATCTTATATGTTTTATTGTTATGCATGAGTTAAGGGGGAGCTTCTTTGAAGCTTTACTTTAATCCATGCATATATAACTCCATGAGTTTTGTCATCATCAAAAAGGGGAGATTGTTGGCCCAAAGGCCTTCCACTCTAGTTTTGATGATGATTAACTCATGTAGTTATGTGTACTAATAATCTTGCAATGCTTAAGTTTTAGATATTTAACAAGATATTAGTTGGTGAAAGGTTCCACACATCTTTCACAAGGTGATTCAAGAGCCTAAGCATCAAAGATGACATCTAGCACTCATTGGAGTCAAGCTTGGTGAATCACGGTTTGGACCGAGTCAACTTGGAGACGGCGTTCTACAAGAAGACTTAGGTATCCCTAATTTAATTTGTGTTTAGATCCTAATTGTAAAGATTAGATTAGTATGATATGCTCAAGTTCACAACACACAAGATTTATGTTTTGACATTGGTTTTCGGTTTTAGGTTTAACCGATCTTGGTTTTCATGAATAGATAGATCAAAACAAGTTTACATGGTTTAATGTATATATGATTTGTTCTATATGCATGCTTTAATTTCCTAGACAAACTTAGTTTTGACTCCTTTATTCATGTGTTATATGTTTTGGTATTTTTGACAAAACATATTTTGGAATTAATGACAAAAACTATGATATATATTTGTTTTATGTATATTGGATTTCTATCCATATGCATCATGCTTCAAAGTGTTTAATTATCATGT
Source organism: Agave tequilana (assembly GCA_038442645.1). Lineage (NCBI taxonomy): Eukaryota > Viridiplantae > Streptophyta > Magnoliopsida > Asparagales > Asparagaceae > Agave > Agave tequilana. The sequence goes on along the minus strand of JAVJIF010031961.1, from coordinate 21,421 downwards.
TTTTGTATCTGGAAGTGTTTTGGACAAAACGTATTTTCTATTCAAAATTCAAGTTTTAGAAAATACAGTTTTTTTTGATAAAAATGATTAGACACAAAAATAGTTCATATTGATTGATATTTGAGCTAAACTTTTTACCACATGTTTATATATCAACGCAAAATAATAAAACTATTTTTGGTGATTTTTAGAAAAGAAAGAATTTTAAACATATTTCTAATTGAATTTTCTGTTCCAGGCTTCAACAAAGTCGACTAGTAACCTGACTAGTCGACTAGGGCTGAGGTCGGTCGACCGGGACGGTCGACCGACGTGCACAGATCTGTGCACGTTTGGAGACACTGGGACGGTCGACCGGACCGGTCGACCGGACCGAGAGCAGTCTGCTCTCTGTTTGTTTCGGTCGACCGGGCGGTCGACCGGTAGTTGACAACGGTCAAAAATTGACCGTTGGGCGGTCGACCGGGCGGTCGACCGGCAGGGTATTTCTGGCAGTTCTGCTGCCAACGGCTATTTTCTGGATTAGCCTATAAATACCCCATTTGCAAGAGTTTTTCTCTAAGAATTTTTGTGCGAATTTTTACATACTCTCTGGTGTTTTTACAGCAATAAAAAGAAGTTTTTGAGCTTGATTTGAACAATCTATTTGGTGTTTGTGTTAGGGTTTTGGGAAAAGATTTTAATTGAACTTCTCTATCTTAGTTTCAGTTTTTCCCAAGGATTTTTCTTTGTGATTTCTGATTTCCATTCCTTTGGTTTTCTCCACACTTGAGCAAAAATCTACTATCTAAATCTATAGGATATTTGTGTGGGAGAAGATATAGTTTGTGGTTGTTGTTTTAAACCACCAAGTTGTAAACCAATCTTTTCTTAGTTTTGTGCTTTGGGTTGTATCCCTCAAGTTGTGAGGTGATCCTTGTATTGGTTTGTGGTTGTGGAGGAGGTTGAGATTATATTGGTTTTGAGTTTGCCTCAAGGAGGAGGTTGTGATTGTTGGCTTGGAGTTGTGCCTCAAGGAGGAGGTTGTGATTGTAAAGAGAGGAGTTAGGTACTCCTTGTGAGAGTTCTTGGTGAACTAGCTAGTGGATTAGAAATCCTTCGTGTGTCGAAGGCGGGGATGTAGAGCTGGGTGCTCGAACCCCAAAACATATCTCTGTGTTTGCGTTTGATCCATTGACTCTCTCTCTATCTCTCTCTTTACTTTGTGTATTATGCAAATTGCTATATCTTATACTTGCTTGTGTGTGCATCATTGTTGTAATTGCAATTAGTTTTTAAATTCCATATTAAGTTCACTAGATTAGCATCGTCACCTATTCACCCCCCTCTAGGTGACTTTTCAGTAACCCCTTCCACTTCTCCAAATGATGAACTTTCCATGGATGAGTTAGGAGAAGCTTTTGTAGAATTATCACATAACTATGATTTTCTTAAGAAAAAGTATTTAAAAATGAAAAAGGAAAATGAATCTCTTAATCATCAAGTTTTTACTCTTTCTAAAGAAAAAGATGAATTACTTTCCACTCTTGTTTCCACCCAAAAAGATTTTGACAAATATAAGATTTCTTGTAAAGGCAAGTCCCCACTAATTGATTCTAATGAGATTACCATGCTTAAAGAAAGAATAGACTCATTAGGAATTGTTTTAAAAAATGTGAGTTTAATAAGAAGAAGATTCAGGCTATGTTTCTTAAGAAACAAGCCCCAAAGAAAAATGCTTATCATGCTCATGCTCATGTTCATACCACACAACCTATACATCATGGCAAACCCCCAAAACATGCTCACACTTCACGCTCACATCATGCATTCATGTATAGTAAAGTGTATTCATGTTCTTATTGTGGCCGTAAAGGGCACTTAGCTAATTTTTGCTATGATAGACTAAGTGCATCTTATCATAATGTTTGGGTTCGCAACACTAACTTTCAAGGACCCAAGAAAATTTGGGTACCAAAGTCAACTATTTTGCTAAATGATGTAGGTACCATCCAAGGCCCAAAGACGTAGAGAATTGTGGTATCTTGATAGTGGTTGCTCAAGGCACATGACTTGGGACATCAACAACTTTGCAACCCTATCAAGATACCATGAAGGTGGCACCGTCACCTTCGGAGATGATGCCAAGGGTAAAATCATCGGTATTGGTAATGTAAAACTCGGCACATCCCCTTTAATTGAGAATGTTGTTTTAGTTGATGGCCTCAAGCATAACCTCTTGAGTGTTGTCAACTTTGTGATAAAGGTTTTGATGTAGTTTTTGATAATGTAGCTTGTAAAGTAATTAATAAAATTTCTAATACTTGTGTGTTTTTTCGGTTTTCGTGAAAGTAATGTTTATATGATTGATATGTCTAATATGTCTGTAATATTACTTGTTTAAAAGCCCTCGATGATGACTCTTGGTTGTGGCATAGGAGATTAGGGCATATTTCTTTTGACCATATTTCTAAGTTAAACACAAAGAAAATGGTGAAAGGTATTCCTTGTTTGAGTTTTGAAAAGGACCGAGTTTGTGACGCATGTCAATTTGGGAAAAAAAGTAAGTCTTCTTTCAAGTCAATTAAGGATATCATGACATCACGTCCTTTGGAGCTAATTCATATGGATCTATTTGGCCCTACACAAACCAAAAGTCTAAGTGAGAATAGATTTGCATTTGTTTTAGTTGATGACTTTTTCACGATTTACTTGGGTTTTCTTTCTTGAACACAAAAATCAAGCACTTTCATATTTCCAAACTTTTAAGAAAAGAGTTGAAAAAGAAAAAGATGTTTCAATTTTAAGAATAAGAAGTGATAGATGAGGTGAATTCATTAACCTACCCTTTACCACTTTTTGTGAAGAACATGGAATTAAGCATGAACTTTCTTGTCCTAGAACTCCACAACAAAATGGAGTAGTTGAAAGGAAAAATCGAACTTTACAAGAGATGGCTAGGACAATGCTAAGTGAATATGGTCTACCACATTATTTGTGGGCCGAGGCCGTAAATACATCATGCTATATATCAAATCGTGTTTTCTTGTGTAAAAATACTTCAAAGACTTCTTTTGAAATGTACTTTTCTAGAAAACCAAATGTTTCATATTTCAAGGTTTTTGGATGCAAATGTTTTGTTTTAAATACAAAAGATAATTTAGAAAAATTTGATGCTAAAGCTTATGAGGTAATTTTTGTGGGTTATTCTAATTCTAGTAAAGCTTATAGAATCTTCAATAAATCATCTTTGACTATTGAGGAATCTATACATGTTAAGTTTGAAGAATCTAACTTGTTTGTTAAGAATGTTGTAGAAATAGATGCTTTGGATGAAGGCTTGGAGAAAGTGACCTTGGAGGATACACCTACTATGGGAGACAAGCCAAAGGATGATGAAGGAAGTGAAGCTAAAGTAGAAGAGGCTCAAGGACATGAAATTCAATCAATTGAAGTGGAGCCTACTCAACAACTTCCAAAGGATTGGAGATACAATCCTCATCATCCCAAGGACCTCGTCATAGGTGACGTATCAAAAGGGGTAACCACTCGCTCTAAACTTCATGATTTTTGTGGACATTATGCATTTATTTCTCATGTTGAACCCAAGAACGTCCTCGAAGCCGAGGCCGATTCATATTGGTTGCTAGCCATGCAAGAGGAACTAAATCAATTTGAGCGCAATCAAGTTTGGCATCTTGTTCCTAGGCCCCACGATAGACCAACAATTGGTACTAAGTGGATCTTTAAGAACAAGTTGGATGAATCGGGTAACGTTGTTAGGAATAAAGCTAGGTTAGTTGCCCAAGGTTACACTCAAATCGAAGGAATCCATTTTGAAGAAACCTTTGCACCCGTAGCACGGCTTGAAGCCATACGGATGACACTAGCATTTGCCTCATATAAAGATTTTAAATTGTTTCAAATGGATGTTAAAAGTGCTTTTCTAAATGGTTTTATTGAAGAGGAGGTGTATGTTGAACAACCCCCCGGGTTTGTTGATCCTACACATCCAGATTTTGTGTTTAAATTAGATAAAGCTCTTTATGGTTTAAAACAAGCCCCTAGGGCTTGGTATGAAAGACTTTATTCATTTTTGATTTCAAATGGTTTTAAGAAAGGTAAAATTGACACCACTTTGTTACAAAACATGTAGAAAATGACATTCTTATTGTGCAAATATATGTAGATGATATTATTTTTGGTTCTACTAATGAATCTCTTTGCCAAGCTTTTGAATCATGCATGAAGGATGAATTTGAAATGTCTATGATGGGGGAGCTCAACTATTTCCTTGGACTCCAAATCAAGCAAAGGAAGGATGGGATCTTCATCAATCAAGCCAAGTACACAAAGGAACTCATCAAGAGATTCGGACTTGAAGGCGCTAAAGTGAGCAAAACTCCCATGGCAACAACTACCAAGCTTGATAAGGATGAACAAGGTAAAAGTGTAGACATTAAAGTTTATCGTAGCATGATAGGTAGTTTATTGTATTTGACGGCTAGTAGGCCGGATATCATGTTTTCCGTTTGTCTTTGTGCTCGTTTTCAATCATGTCCTAAGGAGTCTCATTTAGTAGCGGTAAAACGCATTATTAAATACCTCAAGGGCACTATTGAAATGGGTTTGTGGTATCCGAAAACCGGACTATTTGATATGAAGAGTTTTTCGGATGCCGACTATGCGGGTTGTAGGGTAGATAGGAAGAGCACAAGTGGAACATGTCAATTCTTAGGTAATTGTCTTGTATCTTGGTCTTCCAAAAAGCAAAATTCGGTAGCCCTATCAACCGCCGAGGCGGAGTATGTTGCGGCCGGAGCTTGTTGTGCACAAGTTCTTTGGATGAAACATACTCTCCTCGACTATGATTTACACTTTGATCATGTTAAAATATTTTGTGATAATACTAGTACAATTCACATGACAAAGAATGCAAATCAACATTGTAAAACCAAACACATTGACATTAGATATCACTTTCTTAGAGATCATTATGAGAAAGGTGATATTGATATTGATTATATTTCTACCGATTTTCAACTTGCCGATATTTTTACTAAACCATTAGATTATGCTAGATTTTCCTTTATTTGTGGTGAGTTGAATGTTTGCATTATGGATTCTTAAAGATAAATTTTTTTTAAATGTTTTGTTTGCTTTGTTTAACCCTTTTTGATGTATGACAAAAAGGGGGAGAAAAGAAAAAGAGTTTTGTGTTTATTATGTTTTGTTGTGTATTTTGAGTTTTTAACAAAACTATGTGTTTTCAATTCAATTCCTTATGTATTTAGCTTTTCATAGCATGATTGATACATAGAATTATTTGAGGGGGAGCTTTCCAAGCTCTTCTTCCATTTTTGTTTAAAATAACGTATATGTTTTGTCATCATCAAAAAGGGGGAGATTGTTGGCCCAAGGTTACAATCACCCTTGTTTAGTGTGTTTTGATGATTACAAAACATATTAGTTATTTGTACTAATATTGTTTATTGGTTAAGTGTGTTTCAGGGATCTAACTCATCTAGAAGGTTTATTCCCTATTAGCAAATGTTTTGGACTCAAGTCAACTCAAATTGGGCTCAAGGATCAAGTGTTGAAGACCTTATGGTGAAAAAGCCCTCTTGAAGCACTTGTAGTACCCAGAACAAATGTAAGAATAGAATGTTAAAGTTTGAGTGTTGGATATTGGCTCTAGGATACACATACACAATTTGGTTTTGTTAAATGTGAGTCTTGTATTTAAGTTTTCATGTTTTAAATTTGGTTTCATGCCTTAGTAGATATTTACATGACCCTAAGTTTTACAAAATAAATATCATGTTTAGATCATGTTTATATACTCCTACTAGCATGTTACTTAAGTTTGTTCAAACCCAAAACTATTTTACAAATTTTTCTAGTCAAGAAAATATACTGGTTTTCCTGTTTCAGGCTGACCGGCCGACCGGCCCGGTCGACCGGCGCCAGTGCCAGGACGTGCACATTTGTGCACGTCTGTCGGTCGACCGCCCCGGACGACCGACTGTGAGCAGTTGCTCTCGGGTTTTCTGGGTCGACCGGGCCGGTCGACCGCCAGAAGACCCGAGCCAACGGCTCTTTTGCTAGCTGAGCTGGCGGTCGACCGCCCGGTCGACCGCCAAGCCTGCAAATGCCCAACGGCTCTTTCCTCTTTTGTGCAATTCTAAAATCTGTTTTCCAGATTGCTTTTTGGCAGACTTTTTCAGGATTTTTCAGTTCTTTTTCAGAGCAAATAAGGACTAAATAAAATGTTTTAAACCTATTTCTCTCCCTATAAATAGAGGAGAAGACTCTCTTACAAAATACCAAGAAAAATCCTCAAGTTTTCATAGTTTTTCAAAAGAGAAGAAAAGTGTTTAAACCTTTCATTTCCAACTCTTTCTTGAGCTTGTTTTCAGTTTTGTTTTCCAGCAAAAATCCTCTCTACAACTGAGTTTTCTCACTATACTCCTTAGAGCCAAAATTCCCTTACTCATTCTATAAGGAAGTTGTAAAAGAGTGAGAGTTTGTAAAAGAGTTTAGTGATCTTGTTGTGATCACTCTTGTTACTTGTTCCTCTTCTTGTTCTTGTGGAGACACCTCTTCGGTAGAGGTTATTGTACTTGGTGGAGCTCGGTGCTCGGGTCTTCGGTAGACTGTTGTAATCGTCCTCGGTGGATAGTGAAAACCCTTCACGGAGGTGAAGGCGGGGAGTAGAGCGGTGGCTCGAACCTCGAAACAAATACTTGTGTTTGCGATTGTCTTTTGCTCTTGCTCTCTATTTTGCCTTTAATTTCTATTGCACTCTATTGCTTTTAATTACTTATTTGTGATCTTGTTTCTTTCCTTGTGCTATTACTTCAAATTTGTAATACTTGTGATATCTTGTGTGCATCTCATCATTGCATATTATTCATCCTTTGATCGATCAATTCTCATACAACAAGGTTGCATTGCGCACCTCTAACCCATTCAAGGGGAATTGGGAGGAAGGAGTTCAGAACCTCTCACGGGGTATTCGGCTCTTAGTCTTGTTTTGAGAGATCGTTGCATCATTCATCCATCTTAGTTTTAAAAAGATTGTTAGATTAGCAATAACACCTATTCACCCCCCCCTCTAGGTGTCTTTCAATCTTGACTTGGTCCAAACACGATCCAATGGCTCTTGGATCAAACCGTGCTAGCTCCAAAACCTGACTTTAAATCCTTTGTTTGAGCTATGCACCTACTAAGATCTTGATCATAAATCTGTCACTAATTAAACACAAGATCATTAGTATTATAACTACATGAGTTAATCATCATCAAAACTAGAGTGATGGGCCTTCGGGCCAACAACAATGAATTAGTATATTATCACTTTGTTATTCTTACTCGTCTGATTGATATATCTAAGTATATGTACTGGCTTACATTCCATCCCATATATCTCCATATATGAGTAAGCTGAGGTTGTTATTGGAAACTGATGATGAAACAAATGGATTATGTTTACAATGGATCACGTACATGCCCGGGACCACGACCTAGGGTGTTCTGTTGCTAGCGTTATGGCACCGGCTGCAAGGCCTACAAGAGGTGGGTCTTATTGTATGCACATTCATGAATGTAACAAGAGATAGGGAGCCAGTGCTCCCCCCGGACACCTGGAGGCCCTCAGGTAGATCTAAAAGTTTTAATTGCACAACATACCTAATACTACTGTAAACATACTCACCACTTGAAGTCCATCAATTTTCTCCTTACCTGATGTAAGATTTTCTTTTATAATTTATTATATGATTAACAATTTACGGGAATAACATGAGCATGTCAGGTTTAGAAATTACAAGAGTAACATGAGTACTAGGGATACATGTTACTGTATATAATACATGATAGCAGTTCTAGATTCCCGTAATATGATAATCACTAGTAAAGTGTTAGACAGGTGTCAGGTGACAACAAGCAGGTGTCAGGTTATAACAACCAAGTATCAGGTGTCAAGTGGTAGCACAACATATATCCATTGTTGTATAACACAATATAGAAAAACAACACTGATACAGGAGATTGGTACAAATACTGAAAAACAATACAGTTTTTGGAATACGATTCAAGAAAAGGTTTCAAACCCTTCACAACTTTCAAGAAAAAAAAATAATAGTTAAGTTATCAAGCAGGCAAGTGGGCAAGTAAGAAAGTGAACATCAAAATGAAGCTAAGCAAAGCTGGAACAAAGCTAACGTACAACACTAGACGCCATCACGTTCAGCATAGTTATCGCCCGCTACGAAGTCACGATAACGTATAACTATCACTTACAATGTAACTACACTCGGACGGAGTTAGAGGTGAAGCGCTGAGTGCTAGGCTTGCCTACCAGGCAGAGCCGAAAGACTTGTTGGTCTGAGTGCACTCCCTCTTTCGAGGAAGTGGGCGAGAGCCCAAAAGGGCTAATATGCTCGAAGGCAGAGTAAGTAACTGCAGAAGTATCAGTATGAAACACACACATATAACAGATAACAACTAAGCTATCAGTAGAGTATTGAACCCCGAAGGCTGAGTAAGGTAAAAATAAAGCAAGCAGACAAGCGAACAATCAAGCGATGCTAAGCAAGCGCACAGTGCAAAACGCTATCATGCTCGGAGTGGTTACTGCTTACGGTGAAGCCAACGCACGCATCTTGTGGCAGGTAAACCGTGTTGGCCCAGAGGCCTTCCACTCTAGTTTTGATGATGATTAACTCATGTAGTTATGTTTACTAATATTCTTGTGATGTTTAGTTTCAGATACTTAACTATGATATTAGTAGGTGATTAGCTTCAACAAAGGTGTTTTGGAGCTTTTCACATGGTGATTCAAGAGCCCGAGCGTCAAAGTTCATATCTAGCACTCGTTGGAGTCAAGCTCGGTGGATCACGGTTTGGATCGAGTCAACTTGGAGACGACGCTCTACAAGTAGACCTCGATACATAGTTTAGATTATATTTTAGATCCATTTGTTAAAGATTAGATAGTGTGATATGCTCAAGTTCACAACACACACGTTTCATGTTTTGGTTTTGGTTTTCGGTTTTTGGTTTAACTGATCTTGATTTTCATGAATAGATAGAATCAAAACAAGTTTACATGGTTTGTATATTAGATTTGTTTTATATACATGTATGCTTCAACTATTTAAACAAACTTAGTTTGATAGTCGATTTCATGAGTTTGGTGTTTTGGTGTTTTAACAAAAACTTATTTTTGGACTTATGTGTCAAAATATTGATATATTCTTTATATGTATATTGGATTATATCCATATACAACATGCTTCAAGTTGTTTCAATATCATGTTTTTGTATTTGGATGAGTTTTGGACAAAACGAATTTTCAATTCAAAAATCCAAGTTTTGGAAAATACGGATTTGGTTTTCAGCAAAATTTCTAATACACAAAAGAGTTCAAAATGTTTGTAACTTGGTTTGATTTTTTCTCAAACAAGTTTGTATTTCAAAGAGAATATAAGAACTTATCTTTGTGGATTTTTAGAGAATTTATGGGATTTATTTGATGATTAAAAATCAAGTTTTTTAGTCCTAAAATCTGTTTCTGCCAGGCTCTGGCGGTCGACCGGACCGGTCGACCGGACCGGTCGACCGGACGTGCACAAGAACGTGCACAGGCCATGTCAGTTGGCCGTTGACCGTGCGATCAACCGACTGAAGGCAACCCACTCTCGGGTTGCCCCGGTCGACCGGCAGTCGACTGGCCAGAGAGCCGTTGCTCTCTGGTTCAGAGCCCGGTCGACCGGGCGGTCGACCAGAAGGCTCAACGGTCAGAAATTTGACCATTGGCCGGTCGACCGACCAGTCGACTGGAAGGCCAATTCTGGCCTAGTCAGCAACCAACGGGCAAATCTGTTTTAGGCCTATTTATACCCTATCTCTTGGTTGTTTTGAAAATGAATTTTTAGAGCAAAAATTTATATCTTCCAGCAAGTTTTTAAAGAGTTTTTAGTGCTTAAAGATTTGATCTTTATCTTGTTTTTAAAAGGGTTGGAAAATAATTTGAAAAGAAAATTCTTTGGGAATTGGTTTGATCTTCACTTTCAATTCTATCTATAGTTTTTCCCTGGAGTTTTTCTTTGAGCTTTTGATTTCCAAACTCTTTGTTTTCCTCACTTGAGCTATATCATTCTATCATATCTATTAGGATCTTTTATTTGTGAGAAAATTAGTTTGTGGTTGTGGAAACCACCAAGTTGTAAACCCTCCTTGATTTGTGTTATCCCTCTAGTGAGAGGTGATTGTTGGTATCCCTCTAGTGAGAGGTTGATAGTGGATGTTGTGTTGGTATCCCTCTTAGTGAAGAGGTGGGTTGTGTTGTTAGTGGCTTTGTACCTATCCCTCATTTGTGAGGTTGATTTGTGTGGCTTTGTGCCTAACCTCTAAGTGTAGAGGTTGTGTTGTAATTGAGAGAGGAGTTGTGTACTCCCGGTTGTATTGCCCCAAATCCTCAGTGGAGGTTCCCTGTGTGGGAGTCCTGTGTGGACAAGTTAGTGATTGAAAATCCTTCTGTGTGAAGGCGGGGACGTAAAGCTATGTGCTCGAATCTCGAAATAAATCTTGGTGTTTGCGTTTGATCCATTGACTCTAACTCTCTCTATTACTTTGTGCATCTATTTATATTGCCATATCATATACATGCTTGTGTTGTTTGTGTGTGCCTCACTTGTGTTTAACCACGAGAGCTTCATATAGCACCTCAACTCTTTTTCAGAGGAATCAAGAGGATGTTAGCCCAAAGGCCTTCCACTCTAGTTTTGATGATGATTAACTCATGTAGTTATGTGTACTAATAATCTTGCGATTTTAGTTTCAGATCTTTAATCAAGTTATTAGTAGGTGATTAGCTTCAACAAGATGATCTGGAAGCTACCCACATGTTGATTCAAGAGCCCAAGCATCAAAGATCATATATAGCGCTTGCTCGGTGGATCAAAGAGTTTTGGATCGAGTCGGCTTGGAGATTGCGCTCTACAAGAAGACATCGGTACCATAGTTTAGTTTTGGGTTTAGATCCTAATTGTAAAGATTAGAATAGTATGATAAGCTCAAGTTCACAACACACACGTTTCATGTTTTGAATATTGGTTTTCAGTTTTTCGGTTTTAGGTTTAACTGATCTTGGTTTTCATGAATAGATAGATCAAAACAAGTTTACATGGTTTAATGTATATATGATTTGTTCTATATACATGCATGCTTTAATTTCCTAGACAAACTTAGTTTTGACTCCTTTATTCATGAGTTTTATGTTTTGGTATTTTTGACAAAACATATTTTGGAATTAATGACAAAAACTATGATATATATTTGTTTCATGTATATTGGATTTCTATCCATATGCATCATGCTTCAAAGTGTTTAATTATCATGTTTTTGTATCTGGAAGTGTTTTGGACAAAACGTATTTTCTATTCAAAATTCAAGTTTTAGAAAATACAGTTTTTGGTTTTTGGTAAAAATGATAAGACATAAAAATAGTTTTAATTGCTTGATATTTGAGTCAAAACTTTTATCACATATTTATATATCAATGCAATTTGACAAACTATTTTGGGGATTTTTTTAGTAATTTATAAGAATTTATTGAATATTTATTTCCCCAGATTTCTGACCTGTTTTGGTGTCTGCCAGGCTAATCAGTCGACCGGTACGGTCGACCGCACCTGTAGACGGTCGACCGTATGGGTCGACCGACGTGCACAGAACGTGCACGCTGGCTACACCTTTAGCCGGTCGACCGTGCCGGTCGACCGACTGAGAGCAGGTTTGCTCTCTGTTTGTTTGGGTCGACCGGGCAGTCGACCGCTAGCGCCAACGGGTCAAAAATTGACCGTTGGGCGGTCGACCGGGCGGTCGACCGTCAGGGTAATTCAGGCAAAAATTACAGCCAACGGCTATTTTCCAGATTTGCCTATAAATACCCCATTTGAGAGAGTTTTTCTCTAAGAATTTTTGGGCTAAAATTTTCATTCTCTCAGGTGTTTTTGCTGCAATAAAAATAGGTTTTTGGATTCAAATTGAACAATCTTTTTGGTGTTTTCATTAGGGTTTAAAAATCAAAGAAAAGGGTTTTGGAAAAGCTTTTGAATTGAACTTCTCTATCTTGGTTTCATTTATTTCTCAAAGATTTTCTTTGAGTTGCTGGTTTCAAATCCCTTGGTTTTCTCCACACTTGAGCTAAAATTTACTATCTTTTCTATAGGATTTTGTGTGGGAAAAAGAGATTGTTTTGTGGTTGTTGTTTAAACCACTAAGTTGTAAACCCAATTCTTGCTTTGTGCCATTTCCCTCATTGTGTTGAGGAGGTTGTGCTATTGGGTTGTGAGGTGATTTTTGTAAGCTTTGTGCTAATCCCTCAAGTTGTGAGGTGATAGTTTGTTTATCTTGGAGTTGTGCCTCAAGGAGGAGGTTGTGTTTGTAAGGAGAGGAGTTGGGTACTCCTTGTATTGTGATTGCCCCAAATCCTCGGTGGAGGTTCCCTTTGTGGGAGTCCTTTGTGGACAAGCTAGTGGATTGGAAATCCTTCGTGTGTCGAAGGCGGGGATGTAGAGCTGGGTGCTCAAACCTCGGAACATATCTTGTTGTTTGCGCTTGATCCATTGACTCTCTCTCTATCTCTCTCTTTACTGTGTGTATTGTGCAAATTGCTATATCTTATACTTGCTTGTGTGTGCATCATTGTTGTAATTGCAATTAGTTTTTAAATTCCGCATTAAGTTCACTAGATTAGCATCGTCACCTATTCACCCCCCTCTAGGTGACTTTTCAATTGGTATCAGAACTAGCGCTCCTGATATTTAGGTTTAACCACCTAGGAGTGAGATCTTGGTTTGCTAATCTTCATTTGCATTTTCATTTGCACACTTTTAGTTTGCACTTATGGCTAGCCCTCCTATGTTTGATCATTTTAGACTTGATGCTTGGAAGGCTAATATGACTAAACATTTAAAAGACCTTGGACATCTAGTTTATCAAGCCATTACCATAGAATCCCTCCCAAATAGTAGCAAGCATAAGAAGGCCAATGCATTAGCACTTAGGGCACTTAGAGCATCTCTAAATGAACATTTATTATATGTTTTTGATCGTTATGATTCGGCTTTGCAGTTTGGAGCATCTTGACTTCTCCCAAGCTTCCAAGGATTATCAACAAGATGAGGAGATCTAAGAGAGAAAAGTCCGAAGAGCAATGCCTCATGGTCCAAGGGAAAAACTCCCTTGAGGTACAATCGGATTCTCAAATAGATAATAACTCTAGTTTCTATTGTCATGGATGTTTTGAAGTTCAAACTTTGAATATGGAACTTGTTCAAAAGCTTGAGAATTTGTTAGAAGAACATGATTTATTGAAAGATGATAATCTTGTTTTGAAAAATGAATTAAAGGATTTATGCTCTAATTTTGAATTGATGTTGCAAGAGAAGGAAGAGATTGCAAGTGAATGTGACTCACTTAAATCTCAACTCGAACTTGCTTTAAAGGAAAATGAATTTTTGAAAACAAAAATGATTGTGATGATGTTGTAAAGCACAATGAGATCTTATCTTTAAAATTGGATTTTATTTTTAAAGAAAATCTCACTTTGAAAAATGATATTGATGTTTGCCATGCTAGTGTAGCTTCTACTTCTTGCACACCTATAGCATGCTCCACTTTATCTTCTAGCATTTAAAATGATATAAATAATTTGAAGAAAGTGTTGATTGTTTGGGCTCCACTTTGAGCCAATGTGCTTTAAATCACACTCGTTTGGAATCCTTGGTTCGCAAGAAACAAGCTCCAACTATGCATGCACACCCATCACGGCATACACATGCTCATCACGGACACAATCATAACATGTATGCTCATGTGTACACTTGTACACATTGTGGTCGAAAAGGCCACCTTGCTAGATTTTGCTATGATAGATTACATATTAAAAATTTAGCAAATAATCTTGTTTGGGTTAGGAGAGATACTAACCCCATGGACCCACAAGAAAATGGGTACCAAGATCCACCTCTTTGATGTTTGATGTAGGTGGAGGCTCTCGCATAACGTGAGAGTGTTGGTGCCTTGAGGTGGATGCATTCTAAGCTAAAAGGAGAACCATTTGGATGCTTCACTCTCAAGGAGATTTGGTGGGAGGACCACCGTGGTTTGGAGAATTAGAGATGCACCTTCATCGGTTTTGGTATCATTCTCTAACTCCCATTTTTAATTGCATGCTTTTCATGTTCATCTATTTATAGCATGTCATGTTTTATTGTTCATTATGCTTATGCCATGCTCTTTAGAATAGTGTTATACATGTGTAGTTACTTGAGCACCTATGTCTTATATGGATCTATATTTAGTGTTCTCACCTTGTTTAAACTAACATGTATGACCTAGATCTAATGCACATACATATGCATTATGACCATTTAGATGTTTATGATGTTTATGATTTTTGTTCTTGTTGAACCATGTTTCATTGTTTTATGATTAGTATGATGTTTGCCATGTTTATTAGTCTTATGCTTTACATGATTAGTTGTTGAGACACGCATGATTAGTATGGACTCATATTTTGTGTTCTCATTATGTTTTAGCTATCATGTTTATCATAGATCTAATGCACATGTCTTTGTCATGCTAATCAAATGGTTGACTATGACTTTTTGTTTTAATGATTCATGTTTTGATAAATAACTTGTGTTGTATGATTTCTAATTTAGCCACATGTTTTGATGTTTATAGGCTATCATGTACTTCTCTTGATTCTAATAGCATGTGGATGTTCTTCATGATCATTTTTATGATTGATTTGTATTCCGTTTTATGCTTAATGATTTGATTACTTATTTAGATGTTAGTTTTCATTAAGACTAAAATTTATACTTGCACATGTAGTGGGACACAAATAAATCTTTATATATGTTTGTGCTTGGATGCTTATTTGTACCCATTAATGTGTTAGTATAGCCTAGTTTTGATGATTCATGCATTTTAAACTTGTATTCCTATTTTTGATTTGTTTTATGATATGAGTTTTCATTTCATGTATATGTTTATTTTGCCAAACCTTAAGATATACATGTATACCCTTTGAGTCATTTGCTTTTCATGCAAATCTATATATATGAACTCAATTGTGTTTAGGGATATGTATGTTTTCTTATTGTGTTGACAATTCATACATATACCTTGAAATGAAATTAGTTTTGGTGAAAATTTAGTTTTTCTTGATTTCGTGTTTATTTGTTTAACTTCATGTATATGTCCATCTTGTCCAAACTATCATTTATACATATACATCCTTGAGCCACGTGCCTTCATGCATATACTTTTGTGGACTCATTATGTTTAGGATATGTATGTATACTTTAGTTTGTACATGACATACATATGCCTTGAAGCTTAAATCATTTTGATAATTTTCATTTATTTCTTTTGGATAATTTCTATTAGAAATGAAAATCTAGTTTTTCAAGTTTTCATGTTTTCAAGGAATTTCATATGAGCCTAATTGTCCATTTTCATGATGATATGTTTCTCACAACACTTGTACACTAACCTTATTTTGATGTTTTCTCATGATTGGATTTTCATGAGTACTATTGGTGCCATATAGATCTTGAGTGTTTAGTGATCATGTGATTCTCATGTTTCATGAAAATCTTTGTGTTTTATCTTGAAGGATTTCGTACTAGTTGATTCATATGACTAGTTGTGATATTCTTCATGAGGTAGAGTTTTTCAAACATACTATATTTCTAAATCTATTTTTGAAAACCCCTACCTTCAATGGGCGGTTGGATGGGAGATTATGTTCATATATACTTTAAAATGAAAATCATTTAAATCTTGAACCATGATTGGGAGGTATAGTTGATTGAGTCATACACTTGATCTTATTGTTATTTCAATTGGTATCATTGAATTCTTTCATTGGTATCAATCTTGACATCCTTTTGTATACTCATATATGTTTTGTTTCATATATGTATGCTTACACTTCATATAGTATCAATTTCAATTGGTATCTATTTCTTACATACATATATAGATGATTTATTTGTGCTTATTATATCCCTATATCTTGAAGCACAAATTTTGGTTATGTTAAGCTTGAGTTTTTCAATTGTATCCATATACAAGCTTTATCATAATTTTAAGATTGCTAAGCTTGAATTTTTAATGAATATCATGTCTCAATTGATTTAATTTTCAATTGGTATCTTATTTCAAGCCTATGCATATTTCTTTGGTATTTCATAAAGGGGGAGAAACTCGTATTTTATATTTCAATTGGTATTTTGTTTACCATTGTTTTTATTTCCCACTCCCTAACTTTATGATATTAAAGTAATTGGTATCATATGCTTATAATGAAAAATATCTTCTTTTGGTATCAAGATGCTATTTGTTTCCTTAAATTGGTATCAATTTTTTATTATCTATTGGTATCAAGTTTACATTACTTGTTTTCATATAATTCAATGCCTTGTTTTATTTCAAATAGGATTTGGCATTTCTCAAAGTTTGTTATTTTCATTTGATATCATATTGACTTTGATTTTACCCCTTGGAATAATTTGTTGCTTCTTTGTTTTGACAATTTAGGGGGAAAGTATTTGTTTTCATTATGTTTGTTTTTACCCCTTTGTTGATGATTGACAAAAGGGGGAGAAGAATTTGTAGTTTATATGCATGGTTGATTTATGCATATTTTTTAGTTGGTTTTCATTAGTAATAATATGTTGGTTTCAATATTATTGTTTTATTGGTATCAAGAGCATGTTTCATTGTTTATGTTTTATTTTAATTGGTATCCAGAACATGTTTATATGTGTTTAAGAACATTCATTGCATATCTTATATGTTTTATTATTATGCATGAGTTAAGGGGGAGCTTCTTTGAAGCTTTACTTTAATTCATGCATATATAACTCCATGAGTTTTGTCATCATCAAAAAGGGGAGATTGTTGGCCCAAAGGCCTTCCACTCTAGTTTTGATGATGATTAACTCATGTAGTTATGTGTACTAATAATCTTGTGATTTTAGTTTCAGATCTTTAATCAAGTTATTAGTTGGTGATTAGCTTCAACAAGATGATCTGGAAGCTACCCACATGTTGATTCAAGAGCCCAAGCGTCAAAGATCATATATAGCACTTGCTCGGTGGATCAAAGAGTTTTGGATCGAGTCGGCTTGAAGATTGCGCTCTACAAGAAGACATCGGTACCATAATTTAGTTTTGGGTTTAGATCCTAATTGTAAAGATTAGAATAGTATGATAAGCTCAAGTTCACAACGCACACGTTTCTTGTTTGAATATTGGTTTTCGGTTTTTCGGTTTTAGGTTTAACCGATCTTGGTTTTCATGAATAGATAGATCAAAGCAAGTTTACATGGTTTAATGTATATATGATTTGTTCTATATACATGCATGCTTTAATTTCCTAGACAAACTTAGTTTTGACTCCTTTATTCATGAGTTTTTATGTTTTGGTATTTTTGACAAAACATATTTTGGAATTAATGACAAAAACTATGATATATATTTGTTTCATGTATATTGGATTTCTATCCATATGCATCATGCTTCAAAGTGTTTAATTATCATGTTTTGTATCTGGAAGTGTTTTGGACAAAACGTATTTTCTATTCAAAATTCAAGTTTTAGAAAATACAGTTTTGTTTTTTGGTTAAAATGATAAGACATAATAATAGTTTTAATTGCTTGATATTTGAGTCAAAACTTTTATCACATATTTATATATCAATGCAATTTGACAAAACTATTTTTTGGGATTTTTTAGTAATTTATAAGAATTTATTGAATATTTATTTCCCCAGATTTCTGACCTGTTTTGGTGTCTGCCAGGCTAATCGGTCGACCGGTACGGTCGACCGCACCTGTAGGCGGTCGACCGTATGGGTCGACCGACGTGCACAGAACGTGCACGCTGGCTACACCTTTAGCCCGTCGACCGTGCCGGTCGACCGACTGAGAGCAGGTTGCTCTCTGTTTGTTTGGGTCGACCGGGCAGTCGACCGCTAGCGCCAACGGGTCAAAAATTGACCGTTGGGTGGTCGACCGGGCGGTCGACCGTCAGGGTAATTCTGGCAAAATTACAGCCAACGGCTATTTTCCAGATTTGCCTATAAATACCCCATTTGAGAGAGTTTTTCTCTAAGAAATTTTGGGCTAAAATTTTCATTCTCTCAGGTGTTTTTGCTGCAATAAAAATAGGTTTTTGGATTCAAATTAAACAATCTTTTTGGTGTTTTCATTAGGGTTTGAAAAATTAAAGAAAAGGGTTTTGGGAAAAGCTTTTGAATTGAACTTCTCTATCTTGGTTTCATTTATTTCCCAAAGATTTTCTTTGAGTTGCTGGTTTCAAATCCCTTGATTTTCTCCACACTTGAGCTAAAATCTACTATCTTTTCTATAGGATTTTGTGTGGGAAAAGAGATTGTTTTGTGGTTGTTGTTTAAACCACTAAGTTGTAAACCCAATTCTTGCTTTGTGCCATTTCCCTCATTGTGTTGAGGAGGTTGTGCTATTTGGGTTGTGAGGTGATTTTTGTAAGCTTTGTGCTAATCCCTCAAGTTGTGAGGTGATAGTTGTTTTGCTTGGAGTTGTGCCTCAAGGAGGAGGTTGTGTTTGTAAGGAGAGGAGTTGGGTACTTCTTGTATTGTGATTGCCCCAAATCCTCGGTGGAGGTTCCCTTTGTGGGAGTCCTTTGTGGACAAGCTAGTGGATTGGAAATCCTTCGTGTGTCGAAGGCGGGGATGTAGAGCTGGGTGCTCGAACCTCGGAACATATCTTGTTGTTTGCGCTTGATCCATTGACTATCTCTCTATCTCTCTCTCTTTACTGTGTGTATTGTGCAAATTGCTATATCTTATACTTGCTTGTGTGTGCATCATTGTTGTAATTGCAATTAGTTTTTAAATTCCGCATTAAGTTCACTAGATTATCATCGTCACCTATTCACCCCCCTATAGGTGACTTTTCAGAGGAGTCAGTCCAGAGCCTTTCACTTGGAATTCGGCTACACTCGTTGGTTGCATTAAGTGTTATTGCAATTAAGTTTTTAATTTTCACATTTAGTTCATTAGATTAGCCGTACACCTATTCACCCCCCTCTAGGTGTACTTTCAAGCCTCTTCCCATCACCCATGATGAAGCTGCACCCCATAGCGTAACTACACCCTGATGGAGTTAGCAATAAAACGCTAAGCGCTAGGTCCATCTACCAGGCGAATTGAGAAACCACGAACGGCCTAAGTGCACCCCTTTTCGGGGAAGTGGGCATAAGAGAGACCATAAGGTCTAATAGGGTCAGAGGGCCAAGTAAGTACCTGCATAAAATAATGTTAGCACACACAAGTACACATAAATATGATAATAACTAACTATCCGTGGATTGGTGAAGCCCGGAGGCTGAGTGAGTGCTCGGAGACAAACGACCACGAAGGGTCGACACGCATGGTATAAGCAGTAATAAAGCAATGTCACAGGTAGTGTATGTACATGCATTTAAACCTAAGCTAATACAAGCATTCGCCATAGGTCTACTACACATATATTCCTAGGTACTTGGCTACATACAAATACACGTACAATCGTCCACATAATACAAATATACCGATACAAATTCAACAATCCACAGAAAATACAATATACGGTCCACATAATACATATCACCTGTCAAAGCGGGGAACTCAGAATGAAGTGAGAACACTCGCCTAAATTCTTCGAAAAATTGCCACAAATCTGGAATATCCAGAATATACATGAACGTATTATAATTATAAAAAATATAATATATTTTTAGAGAGAGAATAATAGAAAGGGGTTAAAGGGGGAGAGAATGTGAGAATGTTTAGGGAGATAGAGAGAAAACAAAAGAGAGGGAGAGAGATAACAAGAGAGGGAAATAAAAGGAAAAATAAAAATGAAAGGAGAGAGAGGGGGAGAGTTCACGGCCAATGGTCGTGGCCTCTCGGCCAGGTGGGCCTGGCCGGCCGCTGACCACCTGCCAGGAAGGCGGCACTGGCCAGGAGGACGGCGCTTGGCCTTGAATGGGGAGGAGAGGGGGGAGAAGGAAGGAGAGATGGAGTTGGAGTTTTGAAGATGGTGGAGGTAAAGATGGTGGTGTGATATTGGTGGACGTGGAGGAGGTGGAGGAGATGGGGAAGTTGGGGATGTTGGTGGTGGTGGTGTGGGTGTAGAGGTGGTCGAAGTGGTGGAGAGAAGTGGTGGTGATGAGATGATGAAAATGGTGATGTTAATGATGATGAAGAAGAGATGAGATAGTGGTGGTTAGCGTCGGGGAAGGCCGGGGGAGCCACTACCGACCTAGTGCATCACCGACAGTGTGATGCACCGAATGTGAAGGGGGCTGGCCGGTTGCTTTGTGAATAAGAGAGAGGGAGACAGAGTAAATTGATGAGTAAATGAGAGATGAATGAGAGAGGGAGTGAGATTCGAAAGAGGTTTTAAGAGATAAGGGGAGAGGAGAGAATTTGGCAAGAGGAGAGGGGAGTTCAGGTCCTCTACATGAGTCGCCAGCCCAAGGGGGGAGAAGAAAGAAAAAAAAATAAAATTAAAAGGAAGAAAAGAAAAGAGAAGAAAGAAGAGGGGAGATATTTTGGAGGATGGGAGGGGGAGGAAAAGTTAGTAAAGAAAAATAAAAGAAAAAGAAAAAGAGAGAAAAAAGTGGAGTGGAGGAGAATAAAAGGAAAAGAAAGAAAAGAAAATAAGAAAATATCTGGGGACTAATTTTAGATCGGGGAAAATACTGAAAAAACCGAAAAACTGAAAAAATGTGAGTAACTATGAAGGTCTCCAAAAATTCACAAAAATAACAAATATTATATTAAGGTACATGGTAGAATTTAATTCATGAAATTAAACCTTATTTTCAAATTAAAATTTTGAAATCAATCGATGATACTGGTAGACACCGGCTCGACCAAATTTTGATAAATTCAGAAAAATCTCAAAAATACATTAATGTAGAAAATGTGATCTTGAGAAATAATTTTAAAGTAGTTTCTAAAATTTAACATTGTTTGTAAAATTAAAATCTGAGAATCAATTGGCGGCACCGGTCAATACCGATTTGAAGATTTTGCAGTTCAATTCAGAAAAATTTTAGAAAATCATGAAAAATCTAAAATATTAGAGAATAGCGTTGGAAACTGAAATCAATCAAATTTGAGTACCAAAAAGGTTAAATCAAGCAGTCCACTAGGATCGGCTCCCTGGTTCAGACTACGGTTTACTCTGAGTCTGAAAATTCAGATCCGTATACAAGCAGTGATATAAATAATCCTAAAATAAAAACAAATATAGAGAGATAAATAGAAAATGTAATAAAAAAATTAGAACACATATCTAAGTATGTATTTTGGGAATAAGG
>JAVJIF010031960.1:0-102244 GCA_038442645.1 Agave tequilana | reverse complement strand
AAGTGTAGGCTGTCTAAAAATGACTAACAGACCAGCCATTAAGGAAGCAGAGTCTCAAACTCTAGACGCGAGGAATCGATGCTCGCGTCTCAGCATTAAGACGCGTTGGCTCTACACCCGCGTCTCAACGTTCAGACGCGTCGGCCCGAAGCCCGCGTCTCAGCATCAAGGCGCGTCGGCCCGACGACCACGCCTCAGCATCCAGACGTGAAGGCCTGAAGCCCGCGTCTCAAACTTCAAGGCGTGTTTGGCTCGACGCCCGCGTCTCAAACTTCAAGGCGCGTTCGGCCCAACGCCCGCGTCTCAGTTGCAACTGCCCTGATTGCGGGGCCAGTCACCGCGCATGTAGCGGGTAGTGGCCCCTCATTCGTCGGGAGCGTTTTCAGGAGGCACCTTACCCCCTGAGACCCCTATAAATAGCCTTGTTTGCTATGAAGAGGGGGCGAAGATCGAAGCTTGGGCGAAGATCGGAGTTTTGAAGGGAGAGAGCTTTGAGATAAGGCATCATCAAAATCAATCCAGGCAAGAGGATCATCAAGAGGGAAGCACGACTCTTCAGCGAGCTTACTGAGTACTAGCCGCTCTTCGCCTACCTCCTCTTTGAGAGTTTTGGTAGACGAAGCTGAGTTACTCTTTCTACCGACCGAAGAGAAGACCCCCGACGGTCCAGGACGGTCATCTGGTCAACGGAGAACAAGATTCACTCTCCATCGCCACACGAAGAACCCAGCTTTAAACAAGGGAAGATTCAGACATCCTCCCTCCCTTGTAACTGGAAAAGAGGGAAGAGTAGTTCTTTTGGTTGTAATCGTTTCGCTTGAATCAAGGAAATCTTTTACAGCTAAAACCACTTTCTCCGACCATCAAACTTTCCGGCCCCTACAAGAGATGGCGACTCCGCTGGGGACAACCTTCGTTACTGACGAGCGCACCGTGGTGCAAGATGACGTTCTCCGTAAGGGGAAAATGGTCGAATCCCTCGTCGTCGAGTTCGACCAGGCGAAGTATGAAGAGTTCCTCTCTTCTGGCTCCAAGAGCCCAAAGACCCGCGTCTGCCGCAGGGTCTCAAGTGGACAGCCCCCTGAAGCCCAATCTGAGGCTCTGTCGGGTGCTCCTGCTGCCCACTGTGCCAAGTTTGGTTCACGCGCCGACGCCTCCCAGAAGGCCCGCGTAACCTCAGACTCCTCTGCTGCGATCAACCGCGTCGCGCAGAACACACGCGCCAACGCCTCTCTGAAGGCCCGCGTGGTCCCCGGCACATCTACTGGTGCGATCGACCGTGTCGCACATAACGCTCGCGCGGCGTCTCTCAGGAGACCCGCGTGGCAAACACCCCTGGTTCTACAAACCAGGAAGTTGTTGGCTTCTCTCTTCCTCCACGGCGCAATCGGAATGCCGAGCGTCGACAGAGAAGACGCGCGCGTCAACACTCGTCGGAAACCGTTGGTTTTCTGACTGGGGTTGAACGCAGCGTACGATCCGATGCCTTGCCCGCACCTCGTCCAGTGCGAGAGATCCGCGTTTGGCGACCCAAACGCGAGACTCCCCAAGTTGGGCCTTCTGGAGACCAACTTGCCACACGCCAAAGTGAAGCTTCTGTGTCTTGTCAAACGCAGGAAGCACGCGCCCATAGGCGTGGGGCCCAGCAGCCCACTCTCTCCCAAGTCTCTCTGCTCCAACGCAGCAGACAGCAACGCGAAAGTCGCGTCTCATATCAACAGAGACGCCAGATGCGCGTGACGCAACCGCGACGCAACAGCCGCGTTTTGAAACCGGTGTCCAGGCTGAACAGCACATGACTGTCTCCCGTCGTCCACGTTGCGAGACCAGTCTCTTTAATCCCCCTCCCACAGATTTGAGGGATTATTTGACAAGGAAAAGGAGTGCCAATCAGACCACTTCTCCATGCTGCTGTCAACAGCTCATCCAGATGCTCTCTGGATGCCATTGCGAGTCAGGCGTGCAACAGCCGTCTTTAATTAGACAGCTGACCCTGATTCCCCCGTCAGCCAAGAGAAGACGCTCCCACAGGAGGAGAACCTTCTCAGATGTTGAATACCCGGAGCTTACTGCAAACATGACTAGCAGAAGCAAGGGAAACAACTAATGGTCAACTCAGAGGAGTCTGACTCTGAACCGGAGGGGGTGTATCAACACACTCGCACCCGGACAGGGGCCATTCCCCCAATTGACTATAATGCCTTAGCCCGCGGCATTAGAATGGGTGGTTTCTCACTCCGCTATAGTGGAGTCGCAGGCTTCAAACTCTTCCGTCGAGAAGGAGGCTTCCGCCTACATGGCCGACACTCCTGAGGAGACGACCAGGCGTTTAGAGCAGACGCAGAAGCACCAGATGGATATAATCGCCTCTCAACAGAGATCCATTGACTCCCTCAAGCATATGCTTGAGAAATTGCTTGAAGAAAGAGCGAGATCTCCTCCTAGACGACCGAAGGGGAAAGGGAGAAAGGGAGGAAGCCCACCCTCCGAATCTTCTGACGAGACACGACGATCTACCTCGGATGTGTCCAAGCCCTCGTCGCAGGCAAGAAGCGACCAGACCCCGGGAAAGGCTTATGCTAAAAGAATGAGTCAACTGGAGCAGCGCCTCGAGGCCCTTACCAACCGTAAAGGCCTCCAAGAAGCTGGAGTAGTCCGGCCCTATCCGGCCGAGTGGGACTTAGTCCCGTACCCTCCTAAGTTCAAGGCTCCAACTCTCCAAGCATTCGACGGGAAGGGGTCACCCAACCAGCACATCTACTACTTCAAATCCCAGACCGGGAACGTGGTAGATAATGACGCCATCTTGGCGCGACTGTTCATCGGCACCCTGAAAGGGTTGGCTTTTGAGTGGTTTATGAAGCTCCCGGAGGGTTCTATCAAGAACTGGGGGGATCTAGAGAAGCTGTTCTTGATACGCTTCTTCGAAGACGACTCCGAAGTCACAATGCCTACCCTTTTAGCTACAAAACAGCGAAAGGGAGAGTCCGTCAAGTCTTTCGTAGAAAGATTTCGGAACATGGCACTCCGATGTCCAAGCGGCATGACCCAGGCCACCCCGGTGGAAACATGTCGCCATAATCTCCAAACCTCACTCCTTGCTCAAATAGGAGTTGCTGAAAGCCGCACCTGGAAACAATTAGTCCAGCAAGGTGAACAGGCTGAGGAGATTGTCGCCCGCGTCAGAGCGGAAGAAGACAAGCCCAGGCCAGAGAGGTCGACAAGGCGTGCACCAGACACCTCTCTCCAGACGAAGCGGAAGGATAATTTGGCGACGGAGACCAAATCTCCCACCAAACCTCAAACAGGCAGGGCAAGTGGCTCTTCAAGCCAGCCACGCCCCAACAAGCAGTATTCCTTCAAGGAGGAACACGTCGATTCGCTCTTCAAGCTCTCAACAAGAGCAATCGACTGAAGCTCCCTGAAATTAGGCGCCCGGAGGAAGTCGGCAAGACCGACAATCCCACCTACTGCTTATACCACAGGATGCTCGGTCATCCTACCAAAAGCTGCTACGTCTTTAAGGACATCCTTCAAGCTCTGATTGACGCGGAGGTATTAAAACTCCGACTGGAGCAGAAGAAGATGACGGCCAACATGACGTCGATTCTCCAGTTTGGGACACGACCCCCGACACCCGTGGGGGTGATCTCTGTCCCGAAAGGAGAACTGAGGGTGGTCAACACAGACCCTCATCAGCAGCAGGAGAAAGGCTTGGTACCCGTCCCTACACCTCGAGGGGAAATCATGTGGGTCCACCCTGACCTCGTCGACGAGCAACAATGGACGACTGTGACCAACAGGAAGTCCAAAGGCAAAGGGAAGGCTTCATCTTGCCATGTGATATGCGCCTCCTCTCGAGAAGCGGACACTGATGTTCCCTCGCTGACTGACTCAGAAGAGGACACAATAGTCCTGGCCGCAGAGCCCAGCCAACCTACGGCGGGGACCCGTTCAGGACAGGCATACTTGAAGCAGTACGGCGAGACAGCAGCGGCTTCTCCGCAACCAGCCGTGGAACCAGCCAAGCCCTCCTCTAAACAGCCTGGGGAGAAACAGAAAGAAACTCGGTTTTCTCGAGTTCTTGCGAAAGGTGTAACGGAAGGATCCTCGACACCTTACCGCTTCGACGTCTTGGCTCAACTAGCCAACATCCCGGCACGCATTACCTTGTATGAGCTCCTGAGGCTATCAAAGTCAACCAGAGAGGCTCTACAAGAAGCTTTGGCCAATGCTGAGGTCTTCATGACCCGTGTGCCAGGGAGGAAGATGTAGAGGATTGCCTCCACGCCTCCCCAAATGCTCCCTGCATCACCTTCACACAGACGACATGCAGGTTAAAGGGAAGCATGACCGACCCCTATACTTCACAGGGTATATTGGGTCATCCGAGGTGAACCGCATCCAGGTAGACCCAGGGTCCGCGCTGAGCATCATACCTCGCCGGGTTATGCAATTTCTAGGCATTCCTACCCATCGTCTGAGCCCTACCCAGACGACTATTTACGGGTTCAATGCCAACAGCTCCCGCCCAATGGGGAAGATCAAGCTCAAATGCCAGATCGGGAGCCTCAAGTCAGAAGTGACATGTTACGTCATTGACGCGGACACTTCCTACAACCTGTTGCTGGGACGACCATGGATTCACCGCAATTCCATCGTTCCCTCTACTCTCCACCAAGTCATGAAATACATTGACGAGAGTGGACAGGTCCGAACGTTGATTGCCGAAAGGCATCCGTTTAAAGGGGTTGAAAATTATTTCACGGACTCCCTCTTATATCAGGATCCGGAGGAGACTAATGAAACCCCACAACCAGAGGAGCCAGACTCTGGTAATGAAGCTGACATTGAGCCTGAGAAAGAGAGTGCCTGTGGGAGTTGGAGCCCATTGTAAAGAGCACTAATAAGCTCGATGTTGATACCACCGACGATGCAGGCGGTTGGTATATTAATGAAGATTTAGATTTCGCGTATTTCCCTGCGTGTGAGTCTGATTCAATACCGTCGGATACTAGTACCGACGTAGATGAGGATGTCTGGTCGGCAATGGATGCTTTGACATCATTGCATGTACCCATAAAATCATCCTTCGGGACGTACCAGGATAATGGAGACGCGCAAGAGTCTGTATTCATGGTTCCAGCCAGACGAAAAGGCCAAAGACCAATACTTTTTGGGCGAATCGCATCTGAACCAATGCCCCACGAAGAAGAATCGGGGTGAATGAATCCCCTCAGTTCGATCATTATGAACCGAGAACGCTCAAGATGATGAAGCGCATGGGGTATGATCTAACCAACAGGCCAGGATTGAACTTCGAAAAAGGAAGAAGAACACTGCTTCGATCCTTTGTACCGAAAGGAAAACCCCTGATTACTATCATCAGACGCGCCGGGGGTTGGGCTATATATCAACTCCAGTGCCATCAGCCTCTGATTCGGAGAGACTGTCAAGTCATGACTGCTCATCAGACACGTCGTCGTGGGAATCAGATGTCAGTGTCGGCAACATCTTCAAAGGGCTTTCAGTAAACATGGTTTCGACAAGCCATCTGGAGGATGAAGATGAAGAAATGATCCAATCCGATACAGATCCTTGGATCAAACATTTGAATGCTCTTTGGGACATCCGCTTTGAACAGCGTGAGCCACCCACAGAAGACGAGTTTGTTCAAGTCAACCTAGGAGATGAAGACAATCCTAAACCCATCTTCATAAGTGACGGCCTGTCGCCTCCAGAGAAGAAGGATTTAATATCTCTTGTACAAGAGTATATAGATGTCTTCGCCTGGAATTATGAGGACATGCCTGGACTTGATCCTCAAGTGGCTATGCATCGCCTCAACATCAATCCGGACATGAAGCCTGTTAAACAACAGCAGCGACGGTTCCGTCCAGAGATAATGGAGGCAATCCAATCAGAAGTCAGGAAGCTTATTGACTCCGGCTTTATCAGGGAGGAACAGCATCCCGACTGGGTAGCCAACATCGTCCCCGTCGCCAAGAAGAACGGGAAGATCCGGATCTGCATCGACTTCCGTGATCTAAACGAGGCCTGCCCCAAAGACGAATTCCCATTACCAATCACAGATATCATGATTGACAATACTTGTGGATTCGAGCGAATGTCCTTTATGGACGGGTTCTCAGGATATAATCAAATCAAGATGTATCCCGATGACGAAAAGCACACCTCCTTCAGGACACCTCTAGGGGTATATTGCTACACCGTCATGCCCTTCGGTCTGAAAAATGCGGGGGCAACCTACCAAAGGGCCATGAATGCCATTTTCCATCGACAGATACGCAAAACGGTGGATGTTATGTCGACGACATCGCGGTGAAAAGCCGCACTAAAGGTGATCACATAGCAGACCTGAGGGTGGTCTTCGACATCATGCGGGCTCATCAATTGAAGATGAACCCCACCAAGTCCTTCCTGGGGGTAGCCAGTGGCAAATTCCTAGGGTTTGTTGTGACTTCCACAGGAATCCATTTGGATCCGGAGAAAGTCCGTGCTATCCAAGAGATGCAACCCCCAGAAGCCTCAAGGAGCTCAGAGGATTACAAGGACGATTGGCATACATCCGCAGATTCATTTCAAATCTCTCCGGGAGATGCCAACCCTTCGCTAAGCTGATGAAGAAGGGCGTTTCGTTCATTTGGGACGACGCTTGCCAGCAAGCATTTGAGGAGATCAAGCACTACCTCACCCAACCACCAGTCCTGGCGGCTCCGGTATCCGGAAAGCCTTTCCTGGTGTACGTCCGATCAATGGATCATTCTTTGGGAGCTCTACTAGCTCAGAATGATGACCAGGGGCGAGAACAAGCAATCTACTACCTAAGTAGAACGATGATCGGAGCCGAACATCGGTACAACCCGATCGAGAAGGAATGTTTGGCACTGGTGTTCGCTATTCAGAAAATGCGACACTATCTGGTGGGCCAAACCATAAATGTCATATCCAAAGTCAACCCCCTGAGGTTACTTATGACAAAGCCTTCTTCACTAAATGGCCGGCTGGCAAAATGGGCCATATTGCTATCACAATATGAGATGCATTTTCTGCCACAAAAGGCTATTAAGGGACAAGCGGTGGCGGACTTCTTAGCTGAACACCCAGATCCCAGGGCAGCCAAACTCTACGAGGATCTCCCAGACGAGGTCGCCGAAGCCTGCCTGACCCAGACATTGTTCGAAGGACAAGTATGGCAACTTTTCTTCGATGGTGCATCAAGAACAAGCCCTAAGGGACACACAGTAGCGGGGGTAGGAGTGGTACTCGTCTCCCCACAAAATTACGTGATTCCCCGAGCTATCTCGTTAACCGAGCCCTGTTCCAACAATGTGGCGGAATACAACGCTCTTTTGATTGGGATGCAATTCGCCGATGAGATTGGCGTTAAAAATCTCGAGGCGTACGGTGACTCCAAACTCATCGTCAGCCAGGTTCGCGGAGAGTATGAGGTCAGGCATGAAGATCTAGTACCCTACTACAACGCGACAATCCACATGGCCGAGAGGTTTTCAAACTTCTACATAGACCATGTACCGCGCAAGCAAAATGCGCATGCAGATGCACTTGCATCCCTTGCTGCCTCCTTAGCTCTTCCAGCTGGAGCAATGGAGAAGATATTCGTCTATAGCCACGACCTATACTGCCCAAAAGTCCCCTCGGAGACTACCAGAGGTCAACGGGAGATCGTCGCGGTAAGGAAACACTTGAAGTGTCAACCGATCCAGAGCTTAAAGACTGGCGATTCCCCTACATTGATTTTGTCTTATACGGCATCTTGCCCGAAGACACCAGGGAGGCGGCTGCCATCCGAAGGAAAGCCTCCAAATTCTACTACAATGCGATTTCGCGAACATTGTATCAAAGATCGCATGACGGGATCTTACTCCGTGCCTCTCATCAAAAGAAGCCCACGAAGTGTTGAAAGAAGCCCACGATGGTACGTGTGGAGCTCATCAACCTGGCCCGAAGCTGGCAAACCGACTCCAAAGATTGGGTTACTACTGGCCCAAGATGGTTGCCGATGCTGTTGCCTACGCCAAAAGATGTCACGCCTGTCAAATACATGGCGATTTCATCCATCAAGCACCAGGATACCTCCACTCTACGACCTCTACCTGGCCGTTCGAAATGTGGGGGATGGACGTGGTGGGTCCTATCAGCCCACCATCATCAAAGGGACATCGGTTCATCCTAGCGATAACCGATTACTTCTCAAAGTGGGCCGAAGCTATCCCTTTGAAAGAGGTGAAATCTTCTAACGTGATCAAGTTCGTGAAACATCACGTTATTTACCGCTTCGGTGTGCCTCGGCGGATTGTCCATGACAATGGACCCCAGTTCATCAGCCAGGCTTTTCAGAGATTCTGCGCCAAGTTCAGAATCCAGAGTGTGTCATCAACGGCATACTATCCGCCCGCTAACGGCCTCGCAGAAGCTTTCAATAAGACTATTGGCAAGCTTCTCAAGAAATTCGTCTCGAAAAGTCAACGAGACTGGGACGATAAGTTGGGCGAATGCTTATGGGCCTATCGCACGACTGTGCGAACCCCAACTAAAGCCACGCCATTTTCCTTGGTGTACGGATGCGAAGCCGTCCTTCCACTGGAAATCTAAATTCCATCTCTTCGCGTCGCCTTGACAACGGAAATGACAACAGAGGAGAAGCATCGACAGCGACTCCAAGAATTGGAAGCCTTGGACGACAAGCGTCTGCAGGCCCAACAACAAATCGAGCTTTACCAAGCTCGTATCACCAGAGCCTTCAACAAGAAAGTCAAATCGCGAACTTTCAGGAAAGGCGACCTCGTCTTAGCCGTCCGAAGACCCATGGTCATGACACACAAGACGAAAGGAAAATTCCAACCCAAATGGGAAGGACCATTTGTGGTAGAGTCAGTCTACTCAAATGGATCGTATCGCCTCATAACCTCAAATGGCGATACACTCATGATGCCAATCAATGGCAAATTCCTGAAGAAATACTATCCCTAGATGGCATTCTTCCACCGATCAAGTTAAAAATACACCTCTGATCAAACATCCGACGCCCTTGACGGCTAAGGATAGAGGAAAATGTTGGCTTTTAAGTCCAACACAAGTCTTCGACAACTCATCATGCTGAGGGGAATAGCATGGCTAGCCCAACTCAAACGGTAGTTGGTAAAGGCATGACAAACCCGTTGACAGCTGAGGATTTGCTAAAAATCCTAAGGGACACGTTCCCATTTGATCCGACGCCTCCGACGGCTAAGGATAGAAGAAAATGTTGGCTTTTAAGTCCAACACAAGTCTTCAACAACTCATCATGCTGAGGGGAATAGCATGGCTAGCCCAACTCAAACGGTAGTTGGTAAAGGCATGACAAACCCGTTGATAGCTGAGGGTTTGCTAAAAATCCTAAGTGGATTTGATTCCACTCTTCCCTCCAAAAATCCCTTACCAATTCTCATCCATAGAATGGTAGGACCACAAAATGCAATCATTACCATGTTACACTATACCTCTGGTAATGAATACTCTTTGTCGAGTACAAACCTGGCTTGTTAACTCTGCATAGAGTAACAAACTCTCAAATTTGCCAAGTTAACACTATACCTCTGCCACCTCAAATTCCACTTGTCAATTCTCATCAATAGAATGACAGGTCCTCAAATTGCTCCTATCGCAAGCAAATTCTTGTCAAGTTAATATCACACCTCTGACAAAACTACTGTTTAAAGTTAACATTACACCTCTAAGCGGTACTTCGAGTGCCTGTCAAGTTAATATCACACCTCTGACAGTCACCTTTCTTCAGACTTCCATATCGAAGCTGAAATGGACGAAGCCAAGTTAACACTACACTTCCAGCATCCGAGTCATTGCTAAGTTCAACAATACACCTATGGCTATGACCTTTCCTCGACTTCCTTGTCCAAGCCGAGATGAACGATGCCAAGTTAACACTACACTTCTAGCATCCGAGTCATTGCTAAGTTCAACAATACACCTATGGCTATGACCTTTCCTTGACTTCTTTAAGCCGAGACGACTAATGCCAAGTTCAACATTACACCTCTAGCATTTCTATCACTGTTAAGTTAAACATCACACCTATGACAGTGACACCCTCAGTTTTCTCAAATAAAACTGAGATGCTGATGAGTTAGGTTAATATCACACCTCTAACTCACGTCCTTGTCAAGTTAATATTACACTTCTGACAAGACTACTTCTAAACCGTTAAGTTAATATCACACCTCTAGCGGTAAAAATCTTACTAGATTCCCCACGAGTCTAGTTTCATTTGATATTCTCCCCAACCGAGTATCAAATTCATTGGGAGGCATTGTTGGTTAACATTACACCGATAAACAATGCTTCTATCAAAATCCCCAGCTGATCTTAAATCAAGTTAATCCCAAATCCTTGATAAAAGTTCACTTTCTCTGGGGGTACGCACTCCACCTGTCACTTTCTTTTATAAAGTGGCGGGTCCACCAAAATCATTCTTTTGCTTCTAAAACAAAACGTTCAAGACAACAGAAAGAGGCAAAAAGAAAAGTGTCACTTTTATTCATATCCAAACACATGAAAGTGATACAAAACGCTCTCTTATACAATGAGATAGAGTGTTACAATTAAGGAGTACAAAGAAGTCCCTCTCCCTCTCTGAGGCCGTACTCACTCCTTGAAGCCGCATCTGATCCTAAGTGCATGATGTCCGAAGAAGTGGCGACTGTTGGAACCGGTTGCACTTTGATGCATGACGCCAACTTCGAAAGCGCCCTAGCTGACTAGGCCAAGAGCAATGGTGTTCTTGAGGTCCGGTGGCAACAGAAGGTCCTGCAACCCTTCGTTCAGGCGCGTCTCTTTCCCTAGCAGATCATCCAACAAACATGGAGTAACTTTTGGGGTGAGAAAGGAAGTTTAGGAGTCATCACAAAGGATGCCACCCTCCACTCGGTCCAGCGGCAGCAGAAAGTCCTGCATTCATCACCATCCCTTTCCCCAGCAGGCCATCCAACGGAATGTCCTCGATGTCACTTCTGGAGTTGGGAGAGGAAGAGGATCTTCTCCGCCACCGTAACCGCCGGACCACCCTCGCCGATACTCGGCCTATCCATCTCTTGCACCAGATCTGAAGAGACCTTGGCGAGGGTTGGGTCCTCGTCAGAGATATAATTTAATCTCTCACAAACGACGAGGACCATAATTTAATCTCTCACAAACGAACGTGGAGCAAGTTCGCCAGCCGGTATATTCTTTCTGGGGCCCAGCAAACCTGAAAAAGGACAAGCAAGCCTACCTGCAAAGAATAAGCAAGAGAGTCAGAAAATCTGGAACTCAGTACATTTTCTATAAAGGAAACTGAGTAACAGAACGCGGCGGCCATTCAAGACTTCAGACGCGGGAATGACCCGCACAGTCAAACAGACGCAAGTCAAACTGCGTCACGCAAAGGATCCAAACGCGGCCTCAGTTTGTACCCGCGCCTAATGCACCAGACGCAGAGAATTTCAGAACGCCAAAAATTGCCATCTCTCTGTTGGGTGAACAGGAGTTGCAAGATTCAGGTCTGAAACGCGCCAAGGCAGTAAAACGCAATGGGCAAAGCCAGCGTCAAGCGCCTGCATTCAGAGAAGTCACTGGCACAAATTCCAGAGGAGGAATGCACCGGGACTTCATTCAGATCATCATGCCGAAGTTCAGGCTATACACATCATCGGGGGACATACCAGCAGAGACCTCTGGCCAGAGTTGGCCTCTCTGCACCCAAACGCAGGCGTCCAAGATGATCCGAGAGGGGGTTCTTCTTGAAGAGACCAAACCGAAGCGTGAGAGCTCTGGGTCATCTTCATCCTCGGAATTACCTTCGTCCATGCAGACGGAGTCCCTATCAAGAAACTCTTTTCTGAAGAAGGTGGGACTTCTCAGAGCAATCCACCAAAGAGAAATAATCCAAGCTTGGATTATAGAAAGGGAGCGCACCCTATTTATAGGCAGGCCCTAATAACTGCCATTAATGAGCGTTAATTGGAACCGCCACGCACGATTGTCAAGGCCCAGTGAAGGATTGACGCGTGGAACGCCGCTTTGGGAACCGTCGCAAGCGCCGGTTTTCAACCGCCCGCATCGGTTTTGCGTCCAAGGGCAGTAACTCCTGAGTCCAATAAGGAGTTGACGCGTGGATAACTGCCTTGGGAATCAACGGATGACTCGGAATCCCAATCGACAGTGAAGACCTGACGAGCAAAGATCTCCTAAAATCTTGAGTCAGATCACATTAGACGCAGATGGGAAAGCCGCGTCCCTTCAGCAGACAAGGCTGCATCTCTCGCGTCTGCCCGATCCGCGCAAGACAGATTTGTGTTATTCAGAGCTGCGTCTCACCTTGTGATTGACGCTGCGTCTCAGGGACTGACAGCCGCGTCTTACTTTACGGATCAATGCCGCGTCTCATCTTTTGATCGACGCCGCATCTTATCAAGAAGACCGCGTTCCGATTTGTGATTGACGCCGCGTCTCATCAAAAGGACTTAGTAGAATCTAAGTTCTTATGAAATGATGACCGCGTCTCACTTTATGATTGACGCTGCGTCTCAGTAAAAGGACTTAGTAAAATCTAAGTTCCGGTAGACTGACGACCGCGTCTTACTCTGTGATCACCGCGCGTCTCAGTAAAAGGACTTAGTGAAATCTAAGTTCCGGTAGACTGATGACCGCGTCTCACCCTGTGGGATTAACGCCGCGTCTCGCCAAGACCGCGTCTCATTAAAAGAACTTAGTCCTACCTAAGTCAGTAATCACGACTAGTGATCAAGAGTTGGACTCATCCACAACAGGACAAAGAAATTGGGGCAAAAGCTCTAAAGAAAACTTCTATTATATCAAGAAATGATAGAAGTGGATACAAACACTCTTAATAAATAGAGTGTCCCTTTTCTTAACAAAAAAAAAAAGAAGAAGAAAAGAAGGCTAAATGTCCTGGTTCGCCAAGGAACGGATTTGTTCCCTAAGGCGGTGAATCTCATGCTGGCGCGTCCTCTCAGCCTCCATGATAGCCCGGTCCCGCAGCTCCGCCTCAGATAAGAAACTTCTGGTAGCCAGCTGCATCCGCAGAGATTCCACCCTGGAAGATTGTAGGGATAGACTCTCTTCAGCACGCGCCGTAGCAGCCCGTTGCTCCTCAAGCTCCTTTTGAGGGAAACAAGTTTCTCCTCATTTAGCGCAAGAACAGCTTCCGCCTTGGCGATAATGTCCCGAGTTCTGAGGATGACCTGCTCCGTGCTCTGCACACTGAGCTCAGATTCCCTCGAATCCCCGGCTAATTTTTGAAATTCAGCCTTGGAATATTCAAGGTCACGGACCTCGGCAGTGATCTGTGCCTCCGCCTCCTGTCGCTCCCGTTCCTGAGCAGCTAGGAGCCTGGTCAGGATGGCCTGGGCCTCACCGGAAGAACCAGCATCTTCCAAAGATTCCAGCTCCCGCAGGTTATCTCCAAGTTGCTCTACCACCTGCAGGCATGCTCTGGCAAGTGAAGGGCCTCCCGCCAATTCGACGCTCACGGCCATATTTTCAAGAAGCCTCTGGGCGAACTGGAAGGTGCTGTGTCCACGGAAGATGAGATCAATACATGATCCCATCGAGGTGAAGAATTATTGCACCATCTGACGTGCCAGCTCCCCCATGTCTTCACCACCTAAGAAGCTTCCCGACCCTTTTTCTGTCACGGGATAAGGGATATAGGGCGGGTCTTCTCGCACAAGAGCCGTGCCGGCCGTCGATGTGGCAAGAGCAAGACTACCCACTGGCGCTTCCTGGAGCGCCGCCTCTGCAGGAGCCTCCACGACCAAGGAAGGAGTTGTAAGCACAACCTCTTCAGAAACTTCCACCGAGGATTGAGCTGTGTGGCCTTCTGGAAGGGTGCCGATCGTCAGACTCCCCACCTGAGCCCCCTCAGTCAGAGCTGCCTTACTAGGTTCGAGGTCCAGAGGCGTCGAGTCCTGTAGAATGGGAGTCTCCCCAGCTTCAGCAGTAGCCTTCTCCACCGGCGGAGTGAGAGCCTCCTCAGCCTCAATGGTTGTTTCCCCTCCTGGCAAAGGGGAAGGCTCCCCAACTTCAACAGCTGCCCCCACTGAGGTTGTCTCGGCAACCGAAGCCTCAATCCCCTTGGGCTGGGTCAACACTGTTTCCATCGCCTCGACATGCGAGGAAGTTGTACATTCAGCAGGGATTATAGCCGGCGGTAACGCAGTCGATGATTCGCCCCCGTATATTTTCCCCTCCGAGATGCGTGAGAACTTACTCGGGTCAGGAAAAGCGGGTTCATGGCCGTAGTCGACTTTATCTTCAAAGTCGCTCTCCGTATCAGACGCGGAAGACGACAGTTCAACGCAAAGGTCCTCGGTGACCGGAGCCTTGCCACCAATCACCCCAGTGGTAGGACTAGGGTCGATTATCCGAGCACTGGAGATGAAGACACTAGGAGGCCCTGACCGCTGTGCCTTGTCTCTCCCTTCACGAGCAGAAGAAGGCTCAGACCGAGCTGAGAACCCTGGAATTTGGACATTCCCTCCCACGAGCTGTACTTCCTTGTCAGCTATAGTGGGTTTGTCAACCAATTCCCCCTCTCCCGCAATCTTACAGGTCCCTCTGTGCGACCTAGGAGCACGGATTAAACCGGGGAGATTTTTATCCTCTGGCGGTTCCTCAACCATGATAAAGAGGTCTTCAGGACAGTCCTCAACTCCAGCAGAAATGCCTTCTGAGGGAGAGACTTCTGTTGCTAAATCCCTCCGAGCCCTCTTCGAAACAGGACCAGCAGTTGAGGCGGGACCCCGACGACGCTTACTCACCAATTCTTGAGCCTTGACAGTAGGAGGCCCCTCCTGTGGCCCTAGCTTGGTTCTACTCCGGGTTACTCGGAGCTCCTCTCTTGAGCCTCCCTCAGCTTCTCTCTGAGATGCTCTCTCCGGCTCTTTTTGGACCTTTAAATACTGGGTGATCATGTGCGAGCATTTGCCAGACTCCGACTGTGTTTTGAGATAGGCATTAATGCCCTCAATACCCGTATACCCAGGGGCAAAATCCGGTGACTGGTTTACCCGAGAATACCAGGTGCAGAAAGTGAAGCTGGTAAGGTTCTTCGGCTCCTCGACGGGCAAACGGAAAGTTGCCTCTGTCCCCCCAGCCACGCTATAATACCAGGCTCGAGCACCTTCGCACAAATTCCCATTGAAGGCAAGTTGTGTATTCGGATTGCCGACATAAAGCTGAGCATAGCCAAACTGTCGGGCAAAACGACTTGGCATATACGGTTCGATAGTGCAGGAAGTCCCTTGGCGAAACAGCACATATCCTGGTCGTATATTGATCAACCACCGGAAGACTCCCGCAGACAGTTGGGTGAGGTCATCCCGACCTATAGAATCAGTGAATTGCTCACCAAAGGATGCACCAGGAATTCCAGGGAAGCAGCGGTTGAGCTGGTAATTGGCGGCATTTGAGAGACGTCTCCGAATATAATATATATAGGTGTCACTCCAATCCGAGTCTTCCAGCCGCCTCACAAAAGGGACAGGACTCGTACTCCCACGCGCCGTTGTCATCAGAGAAGGGCAATGCATCACGTACCAGGCCATGAGATACGTGTAAGGCAACTCCATTCGGGGGTTGGGGCGCCTTGCCGTCGGGTTTCCCTCTGAGTCAACATACGGCTTGCCTTGAGAGTCGACAGTCCTTGGAGCCTCGCATAGTCTCTTGGCTAGCGCCCGCAACCCGCTCTGAATACCAGCCGCCACGGCCGGAAGAAGGGCTATAGGACGGCCATGGGCCAGGAGCACTGCTGGGTACACCACGTCGGCAATAATGACTTCATGTGGCCGTGTAGGTACCACGCAACGCTTCAACCACAGCATCAAGAAGCCCGCCAACAGCGCTCGACTCGAGATAGAAGCCCGGGCCCGATGATGATAGCTTTCGAAAAGCATATCAGGTTCGAAGCCGTCCTCGTTCGACCCAGTGGTGTAAAAACCCTCAGAAGCCTGTGCAACCATGTCGTCAACCCCCTGTTCAGAGAGGGGAGCCAGTCGAGTTATCGAATGATCCTTCTTGCTGACATTGCTGAATAAGTAATTGGCCCAGGATAGATGCCTGACTCCATGCGTCCTCCAACCGGTTACCTGACCACAAATATGGAAGTGGCACATCACTTCCCAATAGGTCTCATACACCTCAGGGGAATCCTTCTTTATAAGGTCAAGCTCCCTAGCAGTCGGGACATATTCTTCATAAGGGAACTCCCCCATCACCAGCCCCGAGACCTCATGCAACTCATGCAGTGCAAGGCCCATTTCTCCAACCGGGGTAAAGAATGTCCCCGTCTGAGGGTTGTAGCGCTCCAAGATCCCGAAGAAGTTGTGAGAGCTCATTGGGATACCCCATTGTACGGCCCTGACTGCTGAGTATAATCCCACGTGCTCAAGCAGATCTCCAAGATCGGAGAGGGCAAAACCCACCATCCTGCCCCACCAAGAATTCTCCGTGGAGTGGACCCATCCTGGGAAATGGAACTTGGCCGGATAATCGCCCTCTGCTTCTATGAACGAGTTGAGGAAGGTGGTGGCAAGCTGCGGGATCTCTCCGACTGGAAGCTCAGACTTGCGTGACCCGGGAAACAAGCCGAGGACCGCCCGGTCATGGTAATCATGACGGTATACGTTCTGGGATTTGAAATTCCCAAGGGTAATCTCAGAGATATCCCGGGACACGTCCCACTTCATCTTCCGAAGGACGGACAGATGTTGGAGATAAGACAACGGGAGCATCCTCTCCATGGCTGGAAGGAAGTATCTCCTCTCCCCTATCTGACGGAGCCACCTGTAATTCCCGTCATACATTGGGTTGCCACCGTCGCTGACATGATCTCCAAAGAAGAAAGCAGGCTTCTCCAGCTTGATGTGGGTATCCGTTGCGAAGACTGCATCGGTCATGAGCACCCGAGAAGTCCTCTCATTAACATGGGCAATCATTTCCCTGCGAACTGGCGACCTGTCAGCAGTCACAGGTATGGTCCTTCGCAGTGCAAAAGTCAGACGGTGGTCGGCACCACCCACGCGGCCAAAATGGTGCATCTTGGCAAGTGAACCTGAAACATGCGGCACTGCAAAAGAAAAAGACACTTGGTCAGATACTTTGCCAAAAATAAGGGAAGACGCTAAGTGTTCATAATTCAAAACGCAGCCGAGACATTGGACGCAGGAGTTATCATCCGCGTCCAGACCTGCGAACTTGCACCAAAACGCAGAAGAGATACTGGACGCAGGAATTTTTCGAATCCGCGTCCAGACCTGCAAAGCTGCGTTCTACAAACCAAGACTTATGAAAATTCGAAGTACTTGGACTCAAACGCCAGATTCTACAAAATCGGCGGTTGAAGACACAGAACGCAAGGATCAAATCCGCGTTCTGCAAACCAAGACTTGTGAAATTTCAAAGTGCTTGGACTCGGACGCCAGCGCCTGATGGCACAAAACGCGGCACAGAACGCATGGATCAAATCCGCGTTCTACAACTCGCGTCCAGAGACCTTCACAATTAGAAATATTCTAAGTGAAGGACCCAGAGTGCAGAGTTCACCAGCGTCGGATCATCAGGCCCGCGCCCCGGTTATCATCTCAAGGACAGCGTCCGAGAATCAAACACGATCTTGTGTTAAAGGTCCTTAGGGTTCTATGAACATGTTTTAATGGCGGAACCCACACCGAAGGTACATTTTTACCTCGGAAAACACCCTCCTGCGCAGAGGAAGCATCTCTCTCAGCCTCGGCGACGGTCGCCCTTGAGGTCGATGCAGTCGGTTTTGTCTTGGGAGCCATTGAAGATCAAGAAATCCGAGCGAGGAGATGAATAGTTGAACAGAGAAGGAAGTTCTTTTTCTCAGAGAATGCGTTCGTTCGGAGAAGAAGATACATCTCTCCAACTGTTGCCTTTTATAGGCACGGAGATTCGCGAAGATACGCAGCGTTTGGCCCAATAAACGCTGCAGCGAATCGCTGCCTGACGCGTGGAGCCAAATCATTGTTTAAACAGGGAAGATCATGCGTCGCGACCCCGCCACAAGTCAGAAGTTGACACGTGGAGCAGTTCATTTAATGAAACGGGGGATCCGCGCGCCAAAAGGCGAAATCTCGCCGTTTCCCAGGCCAGCTGGCGGCGTAATCATGACATGGCTCAGGTGCGCGTCCAAAGTACGCGGCTCTTCGGTGGACATGCCCCGTCAGCATCATCATAAATGCACCCAGAAAATCGCGTCTGCATTTCAAGAGATGCGTCTCTCCAAAGTCCGCGTCCCTCAAACAGGCCAAACATCGCGTCTCGCTAAGAAGTCGCGTCTTTAAAGCAATCTCTGCCTTTTCAAAAGGGAACCTGCGTCCAGTCTCCTGCTTCTGCAAGTCAGTTCAACAGTACACTGACGCAAACAGACAACCAACCACTCCCGGCCAAAAGCGCACCCGTGACAGACTAAAAGCAATCGGGGAGGTCTAGACTGTGTATCTAGACACTCAACACGATCAACTCTGACGGCTTCAAAGAGTTCAACAGTACACTCACGAAGACCAATTCCAGATAAGATCAAACCCGAAGCATCAACAGTCCAGTCATAAACACGAACACGGCTAAGATCCAAAGTATTCCGAAATCCGTCCCATTCAACTGCGGAATATCAGAAACTTTGGAGGGGGTTCTGTAGGCTGTCTAAAAATGACTAACAGACCAGCCATTAAGGAAGCAGAGTCTCAAACTCTAGACACGAGGAATCGATGCTCGCGTCTCAGCATTAAGACGCGTTGGCTCTACACCCGCGTCTCAACGTTCAGACGCGTCGGCCCGAAGCCCGCGTCTCAGCATCAAGGCGCGTCGGCCCGACGACCACGCCTCAGCATCCAGACGTGAAGGCCTGAAGCCCGCGTCTCAAACTTCAAGGCGCGTTTGGCTCGACGCCCGCGTCTCAAACTTCAAGGCGCGTTCGGCCCAACGCCCGCGTCTCAGTTGCAACTGCCCTGATTGCGGGGCCAGTCACCGCGCATGTAGCGGGTAGTGGCCCTCATTCGGGAGCATTTTCAGGAGGCACCTTCACCCCCTGAGACCCCTATAAATAGCCTTGTTTGCTATGAAGAGGGGGCGAAGATCGAAGCTTGGGCGAAGATCGGAGTTTTGAAGGGAGAGAGCTTTGAGATAAGGCATCATCAAAATCAATCCAGGCAAGAGGATCATCAAGAGGGAAGCACGACTCTTCAGCGAGCTTACTGAGTACTAGCCGCTCTTCGCCTACCTCCTCTTTGAGAGTTTTGGTAGACGGAGCTGAGTTACTCTTTCTACCGACCGAAGAGAAGACCCCCGACGGTCCAGGACGGTCATCTGGTCAACGGAGAACAAGATTCACTCTCCATCGCCACACGAAGAACCCAGCTTTAAACAAAGGGAAGATTCAGACATCCTCCCTCCCTTGTAACTGGAAAAGAGGGAAGAGTAGTTCTTTTGGTTGTAATCGTTTCGCTTGAATCAAGGAAATCTTTTACAGCTAAAACCACTTTCTCCGACCATCAAACTTTCCGGCCCCTACAACAAGAAGCTTCATTTTATCTCTAATCCTATTCAAAGTTGGATTAAATTGAATCCAAAGGAGGAAAGGATTAATATTCATCTCCTATTCAAGTTCAAATTCAGGAGATAAAGTCCTAGAAGATGAAGGGGATAAAGCTAATCCTAAAAGGAATAAGGAGGATAATTCAAATAAATGGAGTTCAAAATCAATTCAGACTCGGATTCAGACTGTACACGTTTTACTACTCAGATCATAACTTTTTCTACAGATATTCAAATTCAATGATTCAAGATGATAAAGAAAGAAGACTTGAAGGACTATAATTCTTATGTTTATCACTCTGTCAAATTCAGCCGTATAATGAGTCATATTCAGCAAATAAAACGTCAACTTGCTGCAGGACTGAATTCCTTATTGAATTAGGAAACCTTCTAATTTGTATCCTAGTGTGATTAGCTTTGAGGCCTATTTAAAGAGCTGAAATCTCT
This sequence comes from Agave tequilana, assembly GCA_038442645.1. Classification (NCBI taxonomy): domain Eukaryota; kingdom Viridiplantae; phylum Streptophyta; class Magnoliopsida; order Asparagales; family Asparagaceae; genus Agave; species Agave tequilana. Next base: position 82,144 of record JAVJIF010031960.1, on the reverse strand, counting down.
CATCATGAATCATCTCCACATCAGAGATCATACCTTAGGATTTTTCTTTTAGTCTCTTCTCCAAATTTCTTTTGAATTTTAGTTCTATTTGTGAGAAGGAGAAGCCATTGTAATTCGAGGTGACAGATCAATACAAGATGCTTTCTTTCTTTTCATATCTCTTTGTTATTTACTTTATTTTTGCTTTTTCTTATTTTTTATTTCTTACTTTTTTTTGCTTGTTTTGTTTACCATGAGTAGCTAGATTTTTCTCATGGCTTGTTAAGACATCACCACCATCACATCTAATGTCTAGTAGATAACCAGATTAGATCATATGCATGACTACTCTAATTTTATTCTTGAATACTCATTAGGATAAGCAACTACGTCAAATATTTGCTAATATTTTTTAACTGTTTTTCTTAATCTATGCTTGATGAAAATCTTGATATTTTAATGTTAAACGTTGATTAGTGATTTGCTAAATACTTTCTAATGATTTTTTCTTACTTTATACTTGATTGACAACCTTGATATTGTAATGTTAAAACATGGATGGTGTTATTTCAAATCATAACCTAGTTTCTATCCTATGTATCTTGCTTGGTTTTGTGGTAGAATATCATGTTTAGGATTTAAAGTGAAGTAATTATCTATCTAGTATTAGCATGTATGGTGGTTGATTATTAGTAAGCTGTGAAACTTTCTTTTAGGTTGATTCTTTATCCACATACAATTCATCTTTTCTTTCCTAAGTTATTTAAATAGAGAAAATAAGAAGACAATATTACGAAAAGCTTCCATCGCATCTCTCCCTGAGGTTCGACCCGTTTAGCACTTGCTACAGCGGTTAAATTGCAAAGATTCAGAGTTAAAACTAATCACATACACTTTTCATATTTTCTGTACTCTGTTTTGTGCAATCAGGAAGCTCAGGAGCAAACTTCTAAGACCCAGCAAGAAGCTTTGGACAACATTTAACAGATGCTCGCTCAACTCCTCAATAACCGGAATAATAATGATACCGGGAGTAACCATGATGAGGAAGAACATCTTAGCAATGAACAGCCAAGGACAGAGAAGTCGAAGGAGGGTTCTTCTTTGGACGCTGAAGTCCTTAAAGGCATCCAAGCTTAAATCGCATCCCTAACTCAGAGGGATGAATTAAAGATAGTAGGGCAGTCCGTCCTTACCCACTGGAGTGGAATTCAGTACCATACCCACCAAAGTTCAAACCACCAACGTTACATACGTACGATGGTAAGAGCTCTCCAAACCAGCACATCTACTATTTCCGGTCTCAGACCGGTAAAGTTATAGACAATGATGCTATCATGGCTAGGCTGTTCATCAGCACCTTAAAGGAGGTAGCATTCGACTGGTTCCGAAGTCTCCCTCCGGGCTCCGTCAATTCTTGGATCGACCTGGAAACCAGATTCCTTTCTCGTTTCTATGAGGACGATACCGAGGTAACCATGGACAAACTCCTCTCTACCGTACAGAAGAAGGGCGAATCTGTCCGTGACTATATTGAGCAGTTCAGAAACTTGTCTCTGATGTGCCCAGCAGGGATGCCATTACCCATGCTCTTACAGACGTGCAGGCACAACTTCTTAAACCAAGTAGAAGTTCGCATGGGGGCTGTCAAAGCCCATACCTGGAAAGAACTGGTCGAGCAAGCTGAGATAGCCGAAAAGTCGGCTAAAAAGTTCGAACCATCCATCCCTAAAGGCAAATGGGGTATGAGCAATAAAGGACGTGGCGACATGGCGCAGTCTTCTCAAGCCAAAGGGAAAGAGACTATGTCCGTAGAATTGTCAAGGGATGTTTAGTCGAAGGCCAAGAAGAGCGGCTTCAATAATCAGGAGTCTAAGTTTCCTCTGAAACAGTACTCCTTCAAAGACGATCAGGTGGCCACAATATTCCATTTACTCCACAAAGGGAATAAATTGAAGCTGCCAGATGCTCGACGCCCCAGTGAAATAGGACGCACGAACGATCCCAAATACTGTCTCTTCCACAGGATGATTCACCATCCTACCGACAAGTGCTTTGTCCTTAAAGACAGAATTCAAGCTTTGATCGACGCCGGAGTCCTGACACTGAAGTCAGAGCAGAAGAAAGTCACTGCAAACATGGTGACCCTCGAGTTCGGCAAAACCCCAAAGGTCACAGTTCCTGACGGGACTTATCCAATCCCTGCACCACGGCTGGAAGTCACATATCCTGCAGCTAAAACTCAAGATAATAGGGTCTTGTTTCCTTGACATTGGAGACAGGGGAAATCATGTGGATACACTCAGACCTTGTCCAAGACGAACAATGGGATTCAAAGAAGACCAAATCGAAGGGCAAATCTTGCAATGTCATCTCCATCCTGCCAGACGATGACAATCTTACATCAGCTTCTCTCAGCGATTCTGAAGGGGAAAAGCACGCTTGCACAACGCAGGCTGATGTACCTCAGCCAACAGGTACTCGATCCGCAAAATCATACTTAAAATAGTATGAGAAAGCTACTGACGAGACACGACAGCAAACGACGTCAGTACAAGTATCAGCACCCGCTTCAGTTCCAACCAAGGGAAAGGAGAAGCCAAAGGAAGTCCGGTTCGACCATGTCCTGAAGAAGCCTTCAGGCCTAGGGCTTGACACGCCCTTTCGTTTTGATATATTGGCCCAGCTGGTTAATATCCCGGCTCGTATTACCATACACGAGCTCCTTCGTCTCTCAAAAAAGACAAGAGAAGCACTCAGAGATGCACTGGCTAATTCAGAATCATTCCTGACATATATGTCGGAAATCCCTAAGGATAACGCTCAACCTTCTTGCCCTGAATGCCATCATGTACAATCAAAGGTACCGGCTATTACCTTCACAGCGGAAGATATGCTTCTCAAGGATAACAAGCACGATCGATCTTTGTACTACACTGGATACATCGGTTCAATATGCATTGAAAGGGTACAGCTTGATCCGGAGTCTGCACTCAGCATCATCCCCAAAAGTCTCCTCTACTTTCTCGGTATACCACTATATAGGTTGTCCGCAACCACTACTACAATATACGGTTTTAATGCCGGAAGTAGTCATCCACTCGGGAAACTTCGGCTCCGTTGCTGAATCGGGAGCCTGAGGTCAGAAGTGACGTGCTATGTCATTGATGCTGACACATCATACAACTTCTTGCTTGGACGACCGTGGATCCACGCCAACTGGATCGTTCCCTCCACTCTGCACCAGTGCTTCAAAAATGTTGAAGATGATGCAACTGTACGGACTGTCTTCGCTGAGAAGCAACCATTTAAAGGGGTGGAGAATTACTTCACTGACGCTCTCCTGTATCAAGAGACCGGTGAAACATCGAAAGAACCATTGCCGGATAATGATGATAGTGGCAATGAGGCGGATTCAGAATCCGAAGCAGACATGCCAGCCATTTTGATTGGTGAACTAATTATAGCATGTCTTAATGATCCCCAATGTAACACTCCTTCTGAAGATGAGGGCGAATGGGTAATTAATGATAATATTCTCTTTGATTATCCTGTGAGTGTTGGGTTGTTTAAATCCATTACGGATAACTCTCTGCACATGCTTTTACATAAACCAAGTGCATCCGAGACACCCATGGAATCTATAGAAGGGGTCGTTTTGATGGTCCCTCCATCCAAAGAAGGTCAGTCACCGATAATTTTCGGTAAAGCCCAACCACGAGGGTCCACAGCCGTAGGTTCAAGTTCAGACTCAGACACCCCGCAATTTTTCCATTATGCGCGACCAGCGCACCATATGATGAGGAAAATGGGGTACAACCTAAAGCATGGAGAGGGCCTGAATTTCGAAAAAGGAAGGCGTAGTTTGCTGCGTAACTTTGTGCCAAAAGGGAAACCTGCAAATTACTATGATGACACACGCAGGGGGTTGGGATACGTTACACCCACACCACCTGCAACGGTTCAATCCAAGGATGACGAACCGATTCCATCACATTCTGCCTCTTCCTCCAAGTGGGACTCAGATGTCAGTGTGGGGATGATGTTCGAGAATCTCACCGTTAATATGACTTCAAGTAGTTAATTGGAGCCAGCGGAAGCTACTGATGAGGAGCCGTGGGTTCAACAATTAGAACTCCAATGGAAAAAGCGATTCGAACTGCGCGAACCACTTACCGAAGACAAGGTGATGCAGGTCAACTTGGGTAGTCAAGATCACCCTAAACCCATCTTTATAAGTGAGAGCTTATCACTTATGAAAAAAGAAGAATTAATAATACGCGTAAAGGAGTATATAGACATCTTCGCATGGAACTACGAAGACATGCCCGGACTTGATCCACAAATGGCCATGCATCATCTAAATATCAAACCTGATGCCAAGCCAGTCAAGCAGTAACAACGTCGGTTTCGCCCGAACATTATGGAGGCTATTGAAGTCGAAGTTCATAAGCTCATTGCATGTGGCTTCATACGGGAGGAACAGCATCCAGATTGGGTTGCTAATATCGTTCCTGTCCTCAAGAAGAATGGGAAAATACGGATCTGCATCGACTACCGTGATCTCAATACAGCTTGTCCTAAAGACGAATTCCCACTGCCCATCACCGATGTCATGATTGACAATACCTGTGGATTCGAAAGAATGTCTTTCATGGACGGCTTTTCAGGGTTCAATCAGATTAAGATGTATCCTGACGACGAGAAGCATACTTCGTTCCGAACACCCTTGGGGGTATACTGCTACACTGTGATGCCCTTCGGACTAAAGAATGCTGGAGCAACCTATCAGCGGGCAATGAGTACAATCTTCCGCGACCATCTCCGAAAAACGGTAGAATGTTATGTCGACGACATTGCTGTCAAAAGCCGCAATAAGAATGACCATCTTCGTGACTTAAGAACGATGTTCGACATAATGCGAGCTCATTAACTGAAAATGAATCCGACAAAATCCTTCTTTGGAGTTTCGAGTGCAAGTTCCTTGGATTTATTGTTACATCAAAAGGAATTCATCTTGACCCAGACAAAGTCAAAGCCATTCAGAGCATGCATCCACCTAGGAATCTCAAAGAGTTTAGAGGCTTACAAGGTAGACTGGCTTATATTAGAAGATTCATCGCAAATCTCTCAGGCCGCTGTCAACTGTTCACCCGACTCATGAAAAAGGGTGCTTCCTTCGTATGGGATCAAGCTTGTCAGGAAGCTTACGAGGATATCAAGAAATATCTCACAAAACCTCCAGTTTTGGTAGCTCCCACATCAGGGAAACCATTCTTGCTTTATGTGAAAGCTATGGACCATTCTATTGGTGTCCTGCTTGCTCAAAAAGACGACAATGGTCATGAACAGGCCATTTATTATCTGAGCAAAACTCTGATAGGGGCGGAATCTCGCTATAATCCTATTAAGAAGGAATGCTTAGCTCTTGTCTTTGCCGTTCAGAATACACGACATTATTTGGTCGGCCAAACCATACATGTCATTTCCAGAGTGAATCCTTTGCGTCTTCTCATGACGAAGCCAGGATCATTGAATTCAAGATTAGCTAAATGGGCGCTTCTTTTGTCTCAATACAACATGCTCTTTATCCCTCAAAAGGCGGTTAAAGGCCAGGCCCTTGCAGAGTTCTTGGCTGCTCATCCGATTCCGGAAAACTCAAAACTTCATGAAGATATTCCAGATGAAGTCTTCGATTCCAATGTAACTTCAGAGGATGAAGTTTGGAAGGTGTTCTTTGATGGATGATTGGTCACTAATATTGCACATTTAATATCATATTATCCTACTTATTATAGAATAAACTCTGCATTTTCCTAATTAAATGTTTAATTTATTTGCAGGCCCATTCCTAAAGGAGAGTGAAGAGAAACAAGCCCAAAAGCCCACTAAATTCTGATTTAATTCAGAAGAAATTCGAAATCAAGGAATCAGGGCTAAATCTTGGCATATCAAGAGGTTGAAAACTGGTTGAGAAGAATCCTCCCTGAATCAAGCGGTTGAAGCCAACAATCAAAGGCTGTTTCGTCAAATCTTGAAGCTGAAATGAGAAAACCAGCAGAAGATTTGGGCAAATCATCAAATCGGGGATCTCCACCAATTGGGTGTGGCCACCTGGCCACACCAGGGGCGCGGAAACGCGGCCCTAGGCGCGTTTTCGCGGCCTTGTTAGGTCAGTTGGGGGAGCGTTTGCTCCCCAATCTTCCCGGGATTCCCCCCTTTTGGTTTTGCCCTATAAATACTAGTTTCAGCAGAGCAAAATGGGACGACCATGCAGAGATAAGATTTAGTCCAGTTTTTCATTTTTTAGTGTAGGTTTTTGTTTTTCTTTTCATGTAATTTTTAGTTTTAATTTATGTAAATCAGAGGAGATCAGAGTTTCATAGGAGAACGAGAACGAAGCTTGTGCTGAGAGTGACACCGGTGTAAGATTTCCTTCTTTTCTCTTATTGTTATGAAATTGAATCTGTAGTTTCCTTTTGTATGTACTTTATTTTTGTGTTCTTCTTCTTCTTCTCTACTTTTCTTCTTTTGGTACAATTGCTCTCCAAGTGAGTCTAAAAGCATCGAAAGAGCCTTGCCTTTGCGAGTGCCACCGATAGCTCATGACGATGGATTTCGAGTTTCATTCGTATCACTTCATACTTGCAACGTCTTGATGATATAATGTGGAGGAACGGGAATCAACTCTTATGGGCTATACGTTGATCGCCTCGCTTCAAGGTAACATCATTGCAAAAGATTCAAGGTAGGTATTTTGCCAAAAGAAGTAAGTAATTTTTAGTTTCTTTTCTTTTCTTTTATTCTTTAGTTTAGAACACCAACAACACCCACTTCTTTCCATTTTCAATTTCTTTGTAAATAATCATTCTCCATTTTTCTCTACCTTCTCCATCTATCGCTTTCTTTCTAACTTAACTATAACTCTTTTTCTCTTTTCTTTTTAAGAACTAAAGAAGAACTTTAACCAAACTTTGTATCTTAAAAGAAGATTTACTAAAAAGCTTCCATCGCTAGTCCCTCCTTGTGGATCACGACCCGCATAGCCACTTACTATTGCGGTAGAATTGAGCACTTGCATTCTTTAACCTTAAAATCTGAAATACTGTATTTTTGTGCAGGTTCTAAGCTCAATCAAATTTTGGCGCCGTTGCCGGGGAGGGACGGTAAGTTACACTTTTTAAAAGTTTACATTTTTGGTTAACTTTCTTCTTTGTTTTTTTTGTACAGATTCAATAATAAGGAATTCTTGCTGCAGTGGAAATATAAGTGGCCTTGGACTCTGCTCAAGAAAGCAGAGCCAAGAAGCCCTCAGATTTGCTATATTTTAGTGGCAAAACTGAGTGAACTACTAACCTGTATTCTTGCAGGTTGGCTGAATTAAAAATCTAAATTTCTGTAGCATTTATCTCCTTGTTTGACTCACTGTATATACATTTTTAACACAACAGTAAAAAGTTGATTGTAAATGTAAAAATGATTTAGACTTTGCATTTAGGCACGTGTCTATTTCATTTCATTTTTTATTTACTGTTGAAGAGTGCTGGAGCCAAGGTATATGTGCATAGCATTTAGTATAAGGTTCATTCTTGTATGATTGCTTGAATGTTACTTTTTCTATATACTTGTACACTGCACTAAATTGACTTAAGGGCTTGTCCTATAAACAAGATAAGGTGGGGAAGTCATTACCCTCCCTTAGCCCACAAACAATCTCCTCAATCACTAACCCAAGCCTAACTAAAAATGAGTAGACGTTGGCCCTAGGGACATCTCGGACTCAATTAGGAGATTATCCTAAGGGGGAAAGGTGTTGAAATTTGACTCCTACCAAATCAGTGTCTAGGAAGGAGATTAAGGGCCGAAAGCCCGAAGGTTGGTGGTTACTTAATGAAGGAACGTCTTTGACGGATAACCTCCCACCAATCTTGCCCTGACCTGGCTGATTAGCTTGTGGTCAAAGTCTGCATTATACCTCCCGTGGACAGTCTAACCAGTTAGGAGTCGTCTAGGTCATAGGTCTACCCTAACTTAGTTTAGATTTTTTTCCTTTGTTTGCTTATTTGTTTCTTTGTTTGTGTTTTCCTGTGTGATATGGCTTATAACAATAATTTTTCCAATTTTAATAGTAATTCATATTACACACCAACCTCTTTTTCGGATATTACCAACCCGGCATATCATAACTTTAACCAACATAGTGTGCCGGATTGGTCTTATCCAAATTAATATAACCCATGCCCCCAATCTTATAACCATAATTTTCAGAATAATTTCAACTCTTCACAGAGTCAGTGGGGATTCACCTCCCCGAGTTCAATTTTCAACCAACTTGTCCTCCTTATCCACCTTGTCCATAATATTTCCAAGATTCATACTCAGTTCCACCAGTCCAAAATAGAAAACCATCAATTTTGAAAATGAGTATGCGTGAGTCCAAACAACAATCACAAAATCTGATGGACTCACAATTTTATCACCAATTTCAAAACAACACTTCATCTTTTCAAGACCAATCGCAACAAAACGATGAACCTATCAACTATGAAAAGATACTTGAAGCCATGACTCAGGCTCAAAACGCTCGTAATCACGACATAGATATGATGGTCCAATCTCTACGTTCTCACCGTTTGGCCAGTTCTGATGTCGGTAACCATTCTGTTAGAGCCGAAGAGTCATATTGTTTTGGAAAACAAGGTTCCATTTCAGAACAATCATTTGAACTTGCCCAAACTCCAAATTTTAAAAATGATATTGACAGTTTGGCAAGTTATTCCTTTCCTGAAATAGAACTTGAGAATGAATATGATCCTGAATCTCAACTTAGTGATTCAATTCTACTTCCTGATTCAATAATGACTCCGGTGTCTTCACCTGATTTTAATCTTTTTCTTGAGTCAACATTGGATCCTGTGCCAATTCATCATGAACTTGAATCACCCATCTTTGATGATCATCATATTGAACTTGACCAATTTTACACTTTTGAAAGTCCTCTTGACAAATTGGCAAGTTCTCATTTTTACGAAATTGAACTCAATGAGAATTGTGACCTAGATTCTCAAATTTGTGATCCAGTTCAAATTCCCGAATCAATATTGACTCCTATTTTGTTACCCGACTTGAGTAATATTTAGAGTCAGTTTTGATTCCCACACCTATCATTCTTGAACTTGAATCACCAATATTAAGTCACATTCCATTGTTGGAAAATGAATGTGGACTTGAGTTTCAACTTCTTAATTTGGACCCACTTCCTGAACTAATCTCGACTCCTGAACCTTTACTTGACTTAAGTTACTTTCCTGAGTCGGTATTAGTTCCCGTACTTCTTAAGTCCAAGTCAATCATTCTACCTTTTCACACTCCATTCTGGGACAAGGCGGTTGACAAATTTGACTCCGAAATTAATTATGAAATTTGGAAATTAGATGGGGTTAAATTTTTAATAAAAATCATTTATGGATACATCATTTTAATGGGTTATATTAAAGAGATTTCTGGTGGGTTCCTCCGAACTCCACGAAAAGTCGATTGGGCCGCATTTCATGGACCAATCAGACCACCACCGGAACCACCACCTTAAGGTAACATTTTCCTTCCTTTCTTCTTTTTTATGCATCTATGCATTAATTCATACATTGAGGACAATACATGAGATAGGTGTGGGGGAGGGTTCTAACTTAACTTAGGTTTTTTTCTCTTTTTATAAACTAAAAAAAAAAAATTCTTAACTTTTAAAAACTTTTTGAAAATAGAAACAATATTTTGACATATGTTTTGTAAGAAACTAAGTCAATTTTAAGGAATAAGAAAATCAAAATTAGTATTTCTTAAACTTGGTCAAAATAAGATTATTTGTTTGATTTTTAGAGTTAGGAAGATAATTTGTCAAAGTAATTTAGTCTTGATTTTTACCTTAATGAAATATGCACACTTCATACACTTACACACTTAGGGTTCAAAAACAAAGATTCTTATGCCTTATATATAAAAAAAGAAAAAAAAGAAAAAAAAATCTATGAAAGATGAACAAATCTAATTATTGATTAGCTTGGTACTTTGGCCTAAGCAAGCTTTAGTATTTATGCGAAAGATGATTAGATAAGTTTGAGAAAAAAATATATATATAAATCCTCTGATTAAGCTGGGTATTTGTGCCTAATAAAGCATAAGTATTCATGCCTAAAAGCGGTTCAAATAATAAAATCCTTAGTTTTGTGGCCTTGTTTGCTCGAGTCCTTAAGTCCTTTGGGTGTTTTCTCACCTGGTGCCCTAAGACCATTTGGTTTGGGAATCATCGATTAAAGGCTCGTTACATGGGCAGATTAGAAAGCCTAATAGAACTAAGGAATAATACCATAAATATATATATATATATATATATATATATATAAATAAATAAATAAATAAGGCATAAGAGTTAGAGTTAATGAACCCTTAGTCAAAATTTTCACGGTCACAAGGTGCATATGACTCAGGATAAAGTAATAGACTAGGTGAGAAGTACAATTTAACTCCTTACTTTAATTGATAACAAATTTTTGAATAGAGACTAAGTTTAGGAATGAAAAATTCAGTTTTCCTATAACTTATAGATTACTTAAGTCTTACAATTATATTTCAAATATTTTTCTCTTTCAAACTGCTTTTCGAAAATACTAACTCTTTGTTTCTCTTTCTTTATGGATTTTGTGGGTGTAATCCACTGAAAACCCTCACGAGATAAAATTCGTCCTCAAGGGGAAACCTAGAGGTTTAACGGCTTGTTGTACATGCTCAGTGCAATCGCGTGACCTGCGAAAGTGGTCTAATAATTCTTAGTATAGTTTAGTTGTTTTGCTCGAGGACGAGCAAAAGATAGGTATGGGGGTGTGATTGGTCACTAATATTGCACATTTAATATCATATTCTCCTACTTATTATAGAATAAACTCTGCATTTTTCTAATTAAATGTTTAATTTATTTGCAGGCCCATTCCTAAAGGAAAGTGAAGAGAAACAAGCCCAAAAGCCCAACAAATTCTGATTTAATTCAGAAGAAATTTGAAATCAAGGAATCAGGGCTAAATCTTGGCATATCAAGGGTTGAAAACCGGTTGAGAAGAATCCTCCCTAAATCAAGCAGTTGAAGCCAACAATCAAAGGCTGTTTCGTCAAATCTTGAAGGTGAAATGAGAAAACCAGCAGAAGATATGGGTAAATCATCAAACCAGGGATCTCTACCAATTGGGTGTGGCCACCTGGCCACACCAGGGCCGCAGAAACGCGGCCCTAGCCGCATTTCCGCGGCCTTGTTAGGTCAGTTGGGGAGCGTTTGCTCCCCCAATCTTCCCGGGATTCCCCCCTTTTGGGTTTGCCCTATAAATACTAGTTTCAGCAGAGCAAAATGGGACGACCATGCAGAGATAGGATTTAGTCCAGTTTTCCATTTTTAAGTGTAGGTTTTTGTTTTTCTTTTCATGTAATTTTTAGTTTTAATTTATGTAAATCAGAGGAGATCAGAGTTTCATAGGAGAACGAGAACGAAGCTTGTGCTGAGAGTGACACCGGTGTAAGATTTCCTTCTTTTCTCTTATTGTTATGAAATCGAATCTGTAGTTTCCTTTTGTATGTACTTTATTTTTGTGTTCTTCTTCTTCTTCTCTACTTTTCTTCTTTTGGTACAATTGCTATCCAAGTGAGTCTAAAAGCATTGAAAGAGCCTTGCCTTTGCGAGTGCCACCGATAGCTCATGACGATGGATTTCGAGTTTCATTCGTATCACTTCATACTTGCAACGTTTTGATGATATAATGTGGAGGAAGGGGAATCAACTCTTATGGGCTATACGTTGATCGCCTCGCTTCAAGGTAACATCATTGCAAAAGATTCAAGGTAGGTATTTTGCCAAAAGAAGTAAGTAATTTTTAGTTTTTTTTCTTTTCTTTTATTCTTTAGTTTAGAACACCAACAACACCCACTTCTTTCCATTTTCAATTCTTTGTAAATAATCATTCTCCATTTTTCTCCACCTTCTACATCTATCGCTTTCTTTCTAACTTAACTATAACTCTTTTTCTCTTTTCTTTTAAGAACTAAAGAAGAATTTTAACCAAACTTTGCATCTTAAAAGAAGACTTACTAAAAAGCTTCCATCGCTAGTCCCTCCTTGTGGATCACGACCTATTGCGGTAGAATTGAGCAGTTGCATTCTTTAATCTTAAAATCTGAAATACTGTATTTTTGTGCAGGTTCTAAGCTCAATCAATGGAGCATCACGAATAGGCCCTAAAGGCAGGATCATTGCCGGTGTGGGGGTTGTATTTATCTCTCCACAAAATCACGTCCTTCCTAGAGCATTTTCTCTGACGGAATCATGCTCCAACAATGTGGCGGAATACAATGCTCTTCTTATTGGTCTTCAGCTCGCCCACGAAATGGGGGTACGCTATCTTGAAGCTTTCGGCGATTCAAAATTGATTATCAATCAGGTTAAAGGCGAATATGAGGTCCGTCACGAAGACTTGGTGCCTTATTATCACGCAGTCATCGAAATGGCTAATCTGTTTGATGGCTTTTACATCAGGCACATATCTCGATCTCACAATACTAAGGCAGATGCTCTTGCTGCATTAGCAACAACGCTAGCCTTGCCAGTCGACACCGAGTATCACCTTACAGTGGCGACTCGACACCTTGTCTGCTCTAAACATATGTTAAGAACCAGAGAGGTCTATAATATCTCGACGGATCTTGAGCCGAGAGATTGGCAATTTTCTTTCATCGACTATGCTCTACATGGTCTGTTGCCAGACGATCCTAAAGAAGCGGCATCTATCAGACAAAGGTCTCTCCGGTTTTACTACGATCCAACTCTGAAGACACTTTACCGTCGTTCATATGACGGTGTCCTCCTCCGTTGCCTTTCTAATTCAGAGGCACAGGAAGTACTTAAAGAAGCACACGACGGTATATGCGGAGCGCATCAGCCAGGTCTAAAACTTAAAGACAGATTGCATAGGCTTGGATATTATTGGCCAACCATGATAGCCGATGCCATCCAATATGCACAAAGGTGTAAAGCATGCCAAATTCATACGGACTTCATACACCAGCCTCCAGAGTTGCTCCACCCAACTATTGCTTCATGGCCATTTGAAGCATGGGGAATCGATGTCGTAGGGCCAATCAGCCCCTCTTCGACAAAAGGACACCGGTTTATCCTGGCGATAACTGATTACTTTTCAAAGTGGGCAGAAGCCATACCACTGGTTGAAGTCAAAACTTCTAACGTGGTTAATTTCATCAAACACCATGTCATCCATCGATTCGGTGTCCCTAGGCGGATCATCCATGATAACGGTCCCCAATTCATAAGCCAGGTATTCTATCGATTCTGCGATAAATACCGAATTCAGAATGTGGCTTCAACTGCCTATAATCCCGCGGCTAATGGCTTGGCGGAAGCATTCAACAAGACAATCATCAAGTTACTCAAAAAGTTCGTCTCCTCGAATAAGCGACATTGGAATGAGAAGCTTGGTGAATGTCTTTGGGCCTACTGAACCATGGTTCAGACCCCGACAGGCAATACGCCTTTTCCCTGGTATACGGTTGTGAAGCAGTCATACCATTGGAAATCTAGATGCCGTCATTACGAGTCGCTCTGATCACTAATATCACATCAGAGGACAATGATCGGTTGCGTCTTCAAGCGCTCGAAGCTCTAGATGAGAGGCGGTTACAAGCTCAGTAGCACATCGAGTTGGATCAAGCTCGGATCTCAAAAGCCTTCAATAAGAAGGTAAAACAAAGAGTCTTCCAGAAAGGAGATTTGGTTTTAGCTGTCAGACGACCGATGATCATGACGCACAAAAGCAAAGGCAAATTTCAGCCCAAATGGGAGGGACCGTTTGTAATAGAAACAGTCTATTCAAACGGAGCATATCGCCTTATGACTTCAGATGGTGATTTACTCATGATGCCGATCAATGACAAGTTCTTAAAGAAGTATTATCCTTGATTAAGGATCCTTCTCATGATCAAGTTGACATTACACCTCTGATCAAGACCTTCAAATCCAAGGTACGCAGAAAGAGCGCCTCTCTCTTCCTCCAAGCGAGATCATACAACCATAAACCAGTAGGAACCTGGTCGTACACTGGTTGTCTCAAAGAAGAATCAAGGTTACACATGCGCTAACCATTTGATCCAACACCTTTAACGGTTAAGGATAAAGGAAAATGTTGGCCTTTAAGCCCAACATGAGTCCTCAAAAACTCATCATGCTGAGGGGAATAGCATGGCTAGCCCGACTCAAACGGTAGTTGGTAAGGGCATATCAAACCCGTTGACAGCTGAGGATTTGCTAAAAATCCTAAGGGACCTGTTCCCATTTGATTCCCTCTCCAAAATCACTTACCAATTCCCATCCATGGAATGGTAAGACCACATATAAAAATCCTTTCATCCATTTCGCAATTAAGTTAACATTAAACCTACGACAGTGATCTCCTCATTTTCTCAGTGAGAATGAGACCTTTTTCATGCTATGTTTAACAGTACACCTCTGGCATCCATTTCGCTGTTAAGTTAACATTAAACCTATGACAGTGATCTCCTCATTTTCTCAGTGAGAATGAGACCTTTTTCATGCTATGTTTAACAGTATACCTCTGGCATCCATTTCGCTGTTAAGTTAACATTAAACCTATGACAGTGATCTCCTTATTTTCTCCGTGAGAATGAGACCTTTTTCATGCTATATTTAACACTACACCTCTGGCATCCATTTCGCTGTTAAGTTAACATTAAACCTATGACAGTGATCTCCTTGTTTTTTGCAATGAGAACGAGAGCCTTTCATGCTATGTTTAACAGTACACCTCTGGCATCCATTTCGCTGTTAAGTTAACATTAAACCTATGACAGTAATTTCCTCGTTTTTCGCAGTGAGAATGAGACCTTTTTCATGCTATGTTTAACAGTACACCTCTGGCATCCATTTCGCTGTTAAGTTAACATTAAACTTATGACAGTGATCTCCTCATTTTCTCAGTGAGAATAAGACCTTTTTCATGCTATGTTGAATAGTACACCTCTGGCATCCATTTCGCTGTTAAGTTAACATTAAACCTATGACAGTGATCTCCTCATTTTCTCAGTGAGAATGAGACCTTTTTCATGCTATGTTTAACACTACACCTCTGGCATCCATTTCGCTATTAAGTTAACATTAAACCTATGACAGTGATCTCCTCGTTTTCCGCAATGAGAACGAGACCCTTTCATGTTATGTTTAACACTACACCTCTGGCATCTATTTCGCTGTTAAGTTAACATTAAACCTATGACAGTGATCTCCTCGTTTTTCTCTCTGAGAACGAGACCTTTTCATGCTATGTTTAACACTATACCTCTGGCATATCCTTTTGTCAAGTTAACATTACACCTGTGACAAATTGCTTTCCGAATTCCTACGAAGTTCTTTTAGTCATGTTAACATTACACCTCTGACATATGATCTTCTATGAAATTCATTTCCCAGCTCCCCAGCAAGTTTCTGAGTCCCACTCAGTCTTTGGTGGACTTTCGGGTTGTCACGTTAACAATATACCTCTGACAATTCCTTCCAAATCTCAACAAAATTCTGAGCTTGGTGGCTTCTCAATCGGTTACGTCATTGCGACCTCTGAACCGGCAGATAGCCAAGACTCATCCTTCAGTCCGGCAAGGACTATTTCTTTGTCATCATATGACAAATTTTGAGCTTGGTGGCTTCTCAATCGGTTATGTCATTGCGACCTCTGAACCGACAGATAGCCAAGACTCATCCTTCAGTCTGGCAAGGACTATTTCTTTGTCATCATACGACAAATTTTGAGCTTGGTGGCTGCTTAATCGGTTATGTTATTGCGACCTCTGAACCGGCAGATAGCCAAGTCTCATCCTTCAGTCCAGCAAGGACTATTTCTTTGTCATCATATGACAAATTTTGAGCTTGGTGGCTTCTTAATCGGTTATGTAATTGCGACCTCTGAACCGGCAGATAGCCAAGACTCATCCTTCAGTCTGGCAAGGACTATTTCTTTGTCATCATACGATAAATTTTGAGCATGGTGGCTTCTTAATCGATTATGTCATTGCGACCTCTGAACCGGCAGATAGCCAAGACTCATCCTTCAGTCTGGCAAGGACTATTTCTTTGTCATCATACGACAAATTTTGAGCTTGGTGGCTTCTTAATCGGTTACGTCATTGCGAGCTCTGAACTGACAGATAGCCAGATCCCATCTTTTGGTCCAGTAAGGACTATTTTCTCAAATGGCTGCAATACAACTTGAAAGCGAGAATTCAGAAGATAAAACAAGTTGGAAATGTAATGGGGGAGTTAAAATGAAATCACTTTTTATTGATTCCGAAAGAGGGATATATGAATGCACAGATTACAAGCTACGACGGCGCTTCATAAGACTTGATCCGTTCTTCAAGAGTGGCCAGCCTAGTCTTCCTCTCTTCAGCAGCCCTGATAAGCGCTTGTGATCTTAACTCGGCCTCATTAAAGCTCGCCGTCTGGGCTAAGCGAGCTTCGACTTCAACCAAGGTTGCCCTCTGTGCTAGCTCCTGCCGCAAGATTTCGTCATTCTGAGCCTTAAGCTGCTCGAGCCAGGCAGTCTCTTCAAGACGCACTGGTTCAGCCTTGGACAAAAGGAGATTAGCCTTCCTGATCATTTCCTTGGCCTTTTCAATTTTATCCTCAGCGTCAAGAAGAGCACTGCTAGAAGCGTCTATGACATCCCCGAGCTCTACTTTCCTTGTCTCCAAGGACTTCAAATCAGAAGAAATGGCCTTAGCAGCTTCCTGAGCGGCGAGATGAGCTTCATGCATTTGAGCAACAAGGTGCGCAAGCTGCTTGTTAACTGAAGACTCCAAATCCGAATGACTAAGATAGCGCCATTCGTCCATATCCCTCTCAAGTCTGTCCACCAGAAGCTCCAATGCAGCGGCCTGGTCATCCCCTCCAAAGTCTCGAATACTGTCAATGCTTCGGGAGAGGACCACCTTTAAAGCAGAGAACGAGGTAGTCGAGCCCTTCAAGATCAAAGGAATGGATCGCTTCAAGCTCTTATAAAAGCTGTTGACTAACTCAGCCACAAATTCGTTCTCAGCCTCAATTACACCTGGCAAACGAGCAGCCCCTGAAGACAGAGTTTCCACTGGCTTTATTGACATTACTGTGGAAGGAGTAGTAGAAGCACTGGCTGCAGCAACATGAGGGGTCGTCGGTGATCTCAGAGGAGTCCTCATCGAAACCAGTACACTAGCCACGACCGAAGTAGGACTAGTGATTATTTCCGGGAGAACTGGCTCAACCACCAATGTTGGAGAAGTAGGACTGGTAATCACCTTCAGCTCCGCGCCTGGCAAGATAGGCGACACTGGCGAAACCAATGGCATCTCACTCATTGATATAGTTGGAAGTGAGGTTGGTTCCATGACTACAATTCCCTCAATCCCCTTTCCTCTGGCCGGTTCAGGCTGATAAGAGGGCAGGTCGTGATACAGAGCATCCAACTCAGTAGTATCCACTGCGGTCGAAGTACTTACTTCACTCCTGGTTCCCTCAGGAAGACGGGTTGGCTCTCTTGAAGTCGATGCACCCAGAGGCGAAACACCTACAACAAGACTTTGTTTAAGCAAGGCATAATAAATAGCAGGAGTCAAAAGGTTAAAATAATACCAAAAGATGGTGTCGCCTCAATTGTCTTGACGGCTGCATCAGTCCCTACAGGCTCCATTGGAAAATTTTTGGCGGAATCAACACGAATGGCCGGCCCACCTTCACTTGCCGAACCCTCCGTGGTCCACCTAAAAGAGCTAGAAGCTACGGGACTTCCTTTTGAAGTCCCAACGCCCGAAGGACCTACATCAGCCGCATCACCTCCAGACTCTTCCGAGACGGCGAAATAGCCAGCTTCATCGCCTTCTCTATAAGTGAACAGGGATCGTAATGCTCCCCCTGTTCTCCGGCAGCCTCAGCTCTCGAGCTTCTCACCGCCTCAGTTCCTGAATCATAAAGTAAACAATGAGCTATATGGAACGCATAAGAAGTATATTACAAGAATGGAGCTGATCTCACCCGGGCTCGGAGAAGCTTTACCAGTAGTCGGCCTAGGAACCGACAACTTAATGACTAATGTGGCAGGAGGAGGAGGCGCTGTAGATAATTCGCCCTCTGCAATAACCGTAGGAGTGTAGCGACGAGGCTTCTTCACTACCCTCTTCCTACGAGATCCACCCTCCCGCTTTCGTTTGAAGTGGACATCAGGATCTTCTTCCTCCACTTCTTCCACATCAAAGTGTTCCATGGGGGCCATGCCTACCCTACCAGAAGCAGCTGCCGGAGCCTCAGCACCTGTATTCGCTTCAAGGCGAGGACTTCCTGCATCCGAGGCTTCGCTATCATCAACAACAATGAATTCCCCGAGGCCTGAAATGCGGACCATTTTACCCTCGCTCTTCTCAATGACCTTCCGCTTCAGCCGCTGAGAGATTAACTTCACACCAGAGGAATTAATAGAAAATTCAGTGAGTGTGGAGTTGAAGGTTCGATACCACAGACAGAATCCCAGGGTCGTCAGAATGTTCAGAGTCCTTAGCGGCATGCACAGTCGCGCCTCGGTACAGCCAGCAATGAAGAACCGCCAGGCACGAGCTCCATCGATGAGGCTCCCCATAAAGGCTAGACTGTTGTTCGGATTACCTACGTATAGTTGGTCATACCCAACTGGCGGGCAAACCGACTCGGAACATAGGGCTCCAGGTAACAGGTGTCCCCACTTCTGTACAACAAGTGCGATGGCCGGATGCTAACCAGCCACTCGAAGATTCCCCGACTCAATAATGTCTGCCCTTCTCCCACATCCTTGAATTCTTCACCATAGCCCGCATCGCGAATGTAGGGGAAGCATCGAAAAAGGCTATAGACGTCATGACGGCACAGCAACTTACGAACCGTAGCCACATAAGTCTTCGACCATGAACACCCCTCGAATCGATGGAGAAGCGCCATGCGAATACCTTCTGGGGGTTCCTCTCCGGCTTGGATGATGGAAGGGCAGTGAAGGGCGAACCACGCCATCAAATAAGTATATGGCAGACCTATTCTGGGGTTTGGTCCGTCGCAGGGCAAAATAGTCCCCTTTCCCCGCTTCGTCGTTGGTGGCCTACAGAAAGCCTCCGTCAATGCACGAAGGCCTCTTTGGATACAGCACACCATAGCTAAAAGAAGTCCAAGAGAATGATCGTGGACTAGACGAACGGCAGGCAACAAGACAGTCGGATGAATGACATCGCCAGACGAAGATGGCACCACACATCTTTTCAACCAGACCGTCAAAAAACCAGCCAGAAGTGCCTTCCGGGACGTCGGTCGACGAGCCTGGTAGTGGAAACTCCGAAGAATATCGCCTTTCTCATAGGGTCCGTCATCTTCTTCCAGAATTAGATACCCTTGAGAGTGCTTTTGCATCCGGCGAAAGATGTCTTCATCAGCAACTCCACAATCAGCCGCTTCAGGAGTACCTTCCATGTCGGGGAACAAATAATTTCCCCAGCTCTTCAAACTGCATGAAGCTCCCTTATGGCTCCCATGCATACTGGAGCAAATGTGGAGGTGGCACATCAACTCCCGATAAGTCTAAAATAAGGCGGGCTCCTGCTTCTCCAGAAGTACCAATTCCGCCTCGCAAGGGAAATATTCTTCGTATGGGAGAGATCCCAAAGACAGAGCAGAGACTTCCCACATCTCGTGCAGAGCCATACCCAATTCGCCAACAGGGGTGAAGAAGGTATAACTCAAAGATGGCATAGAAGTTAGCTACGCTCATCTGAATGCCATAACAGGTCGCCCTGACGGCCTCGTAAAGTCCCAGCTTCTCCAGATCCTCCTCAAAATGAGCAAGGACATATAGGGTCAAGTCCCTCCACCATGCCTTGGGAGGGTGAATCCACCATGGAGTCCTGAAATCAGTGGCTGGATAGTTGCCACGAACCTTAAAGAATTGATTTCCAAAAGTCTGAGCCACCGTAGGATTTTCTCCCACTGGGATGTCTGGAAGTACGTTCCCAAGATGGATACCCAATATACAGCGAGGAGGACCTGTCCTTGTGTAACCGGGAGACGGAATTATCAGCTTCCCTACG
Source organism: Agave tequilana (assembly GCA_038442645.1). Classification (NCBI taxonomy): domain Eukaryota; kingdom Viridiplantae; phylum Streptophyta; class Magnoliopsida; order Asparagales; family Asparagaceae; genus Agave; species Agave tequilana. The sequence continues at coordinate 61,975 of JAVJIF010031960.1, read as the reverse complement.
TGAACGGAGTCAGTAGTCCGAGTTACTTGCCACTGCATTTTTCGAGCCCTCGTCACACATTGAAAGAAGGACAAGGGAAAATGCCGCTTGCTAGATGGGAGATAGTACTTCTCATCATCCAATTTGAAAATCCACTGCCCCTCTCCGGCTAGCAGTTGGCGATCATTGTCTTGTGCTGTATCTCCGAACATGAAGCCGGGCTTCCGATAGATTCTTCGGTCAGAATCTTCAAGGGGAGCAGTACTTAAGATGCTCCTCATGGTGCGTTGATCCCCAGTATGAATAAGTGCATCCCGAGCAGGAGAGCTTCGCTCGCTGAATAGTGAAGCCTACCCTTGAAACTGCAGGCTGACGTTGCCATCTAGCCCCCTGGCTGTGCCAAAGAGACTGTTCAGAGGACCAGGAGTATAGTGCACTACAAAAACAAGGAGAAACTATGATGAGCTCATCAGCTAAACAAGAGTTAAAACAAGAATCTAATTTTTGTTAAGGCATAGCCTCGCTCTCCGAGCGACGCTGGCCTAATGATAGCTTCGCCCCAAAGCTTAGCTTCGCAGCTGCATCGTAACTCCGCATTCCACATCAGAGCAGGATGCAGGAAAATATCCAAGTGTTAACTTCGCCCTGGAAGCTTGACCTCGAACAACAGAATGCGACAAAGCCCCAGGGGCTAACTTCGTCAGGAGGGTATTATTGCCTAAAGATTATTTTAAGGGCATTAAGGTCCTTTTCAGTTACACTCCAAAGGCTAGCTTCGCACCCTGCCATTCAGTAGGATGTGAACCGCCTAAGGGATAGCTTCGCCTGGAAGCTTGAAGAAGAGACCCTTCAGTTCTAAGATTCCTAATCAAGAAATCAAGGGAAATTTAGGGAATTGAACTCCCTAAGATCACCAGATCATGATTGATCATTCTGGGTTCATCGGAAGATAGCCAGAAATTGGCTTTAAAAGAGAAATGAAAATCTCTGATCAAAAGGAAAAGATCCCTACCGGCGATAGGTCATTCGATGACCGGAGGAGGAGAAGGACCCTCCGTCGTAGAGGTTGCTACCTCTTTTCCTGCTCGTCTTTTGAGAGCCATTGGAGAACTGTGGAAGTTCTTGAATTCTTGAACAAAGAAGAAAGAAGAAGAAAGGGCTTGCAATGCTCTGAAAATTCAAAGAGAGATCGTGCCTTCTCTTTTAGCCTGATCAGGCTTTTATAGGCTAATGATTGCCTAAGACTTTGCCTCCTCGAAAGGAGCACAGGCAGTCGTTTCAAATTAATTTGAAACGGCGCCTAAAGCGCCTTCCCGAGAAGCGCTGCTTCAGCCCCACTAAGGGCTAACTCCGCCGTGAGTCCAGCGTTGACTTAGCGCGACGCTTAAATAAACTTTGCTGAGAAACATACCTTGGCTCTGCCAAAAGCACATCTCTAGCTTCGCGGAAATTCTGCGATAGCTCCGACAGAGGTTTATTCCTGACTCAGTTGGGCGTTAGTCTCCAACTTCGCCGGACGTTTAGCTCCGCTGAGAGTTTCTAATTCCTCCTAAGGAAAGGACTTACTAAAGCTAGTCCACTACAAGTGTTCTCGATTCAAAAAGGAGAGAAACAAAGCAGATAAATAGCACAAAATAAACTTTCATTGATTCAAAAGGGAAGATACATTGATGCTACATCAAAGTGGTCTTTCGTACAACCGAATCATTGCTCCAAAGGCATACAAGTTGTCCTATCTACTTTCAAGCGAAACTAACTGGACACGAAAGGCCTTCCTCCTGCACAAGGCCGTAATCCTTCGCATAATGGCAGATTTTGCCATCAAAGAGCTAGATCTTCTTTGATGAAAATTGGCAAAGGATCCGAGACCTTATAGGTGACGTCCGCCTTTCCGAAGTGGATCATCTCGGATAAGCGACTGCCAACCTCTTCTGGGAACACTCATCAGCTGCCCCAGTTTGTTCCTCCTGCTTAGGATTAAAGTTTCAATCAGAAGATCAAGAGGCAAGTCTCTAATCTCTTTCATCAAATCGAAAGACTGGCGGTCACAGTTGACTGCAACCTAAACTGGAAACAAGTTAGCAGTAAGTCAAAGGAAAAGCTGCAAAAGTGAAATGCTAAGTCAAATCCTTTGGGGCGAAGCAATTTATATCCGATTCAGTTACAATTTAAGGATGGATTTCAGTTTCAGTTAAGCAAAGGATAGCCTCGCTTGCACAATGATGATGGGCTAGCTCAGCATAAGCTAAGTCCTAGCCTCGCATATATGGCTAAGCCAGACTAATCTAGAGGGACGCAGTCTTAACCCCACCTATATGGCAAGACTGGCTCAACCTTGAAGAGACTAAGTCCTAATTCTTGCCTATGTGGCAAACTTAGCAGGCAAGCATACAATGATCTTTCTTTGATCTAGTGAAAATGATAGCTTCGCCGGGAAGCTGCGAAATAGGGCTGAAGCCCTTCTCTGTAAATCAGTCAGATACAAAATGAAGAACAAGGGAAATCAATCCCTGAGGCAGCTGTTAAAGCTAAATTAAGGGAGATAAACTCCCTGAAGTCATTAGTTCATTGGTAAAGTCTCTGGATGACCGAGACTCACCGGTTCTTGGCCGGTTAATGACCAGAGGGGGCACCCCACCAGTTCAGAGATCTGAGTATCTTTCTCTAGACAACCAAGAGAAGTCATGAACAGACTGGTTCTCTGCAGAGGACTTTAAGTGTCCTATTTATAGGCCTCATGGCCTAAGCGCACCGCTGCTACTTCAAGCATAGAAGCGCGAGCGAATTTAAGGCATTTACTGAGCCTTGAGAAAGGGAATAGTTTCCCTCGGAAATGCGCAAGGAAGGAATGATATCCCTCGTTGATGCAAGAGAAGTTATTTCAACTTCGGGAAAGGAACGACGTTCCAAGACCAATTTGAAGCGAATCTACTTCGGGAGGCTCAAACGTGGAGCTATCCAGATACGAAGCTACTCAGAGTCGCGAATCTACACGATTTCTCGGCAAACTTATTCTAATCCGGAAGCAGGATTAAAAGCGAAGCTGAACTCAACCACTATGGCGACGTTCGTACTTCACATACCATCAATCAAAGCAATTCAAAGTATTTCGAAGCCTGAACTATTCCATTGCAGACTTTTAAAAACTTTGAAGGGGGTCTTGTTGACACTTTAAAAAAGACAAGATTCTTACTGGCCTGAACAATGTCTAAACTTGTTGACATTTACAAAAGACAAGTGACAGACAAGTTGACGACCAGTTCTGTACCCATCTCCGAGGGACAAAGCGGCAACTTGGACTTTACTGATCCAGTGAAGCAGACAGTAAACCCAGATTGTCTCTAAACAGACCTAATCAGGTCTAAGATGCTAGGTTAGCTCAACACTTAGCATCACATGAGCCCAAGGGGATAGCTTCGCCTGAGAGGCTAAGATCGCCCAACTTCGCCTTGAAGCCGTTCAAAGTTCCATCAGGGAGCTAACTTACAGCTTCGCCTGAAGTGCTCATTTAACTCCGCAGAGAGTTAGCTTCGCTCGAAGCCACACGCAACCGCGCAGAAAAATGTTCGGTAGCTTCGCCACAGATGTTATCTAGCTCCGCTGAAGAGCTTTCTTCTGACTTCGCCAGATGCTTCTTTCAGCTCCGTTGTGAGCTCAATGCGGCAGCTCCGCTGCGGGTCTTTGATGGTCAACCTTTGACCAATTAAATCTTCAGATGAGATCAAATCAATTCAAGATCAAGATTAAATCTAATCAAGATCAAATCTGAGATCAAATTTGGCAGTTGTTTGCCATAATATCTTGACTCTCCTAAAACAAGTAAGAGGATCAGGGGAGATCTTCCAATTATATGGAAAGAATCAAAACAGATCAGGAGATCAATGCTACCTGCTACTTCTAGCTTCGCAGAAGCTGATTCTAGCCTCGCAGCAAGGCTACTTTTCAGATTTAAACAGATTGACTCAATCTGTTTCCAGATTTTCAAGGGACAATTATGCCCCTGCTCTCCCTATAAATAGCCCACCAGAGGTACAAGGAGAGAACACGCACGAGGAGGGCAAACACACGGAGGCTAAAAAAATAGAGAGACGGCTAAACAGAGATCTATTCTCTTGCTTCCAAGAATTCAGAGAATTCAGAGAATTACTTCTCTAATCAGGGTGCTGATACCCTAATACCTTCCTTCCTTTCAAGGAATCTCCGGAACCAGGCGAGAAGGAATTCCCAAGTGAAGGCGGTTTGAGAAGTAACAAGAGGGTTCTACCAACCTTCTGTTCTCCGATTCCCCGAACCAGGCGAGAAGGGAATCCCATCGATCGCATCATCAAAGGGACAAAGTGGTCGCGCGCTGACCAGACTCCTATCGGTACACTTCTCCAGAATCTCAGAGGAGATCTATTTGTAATCTTTTTTCACTTGTAATTTAGCTCCTCGACCCCTTTTTCTTGTAAGTTTTCCCCTTTGCAAAATCAATGGAAAACAATCGCTCCTTGATATCACTGCGAGAAACTCATCTCAGCAGTATACTCTGATTGCCATTGCCGCTTTCAGATAAATAAACCTTAGATTTTTAGTCGGTTGTTAGCGGCTTCAGATTCAGCCAAGAGATAATGATCCTAGAAGAAGAAATCATTATCCGACGTCGAGTACCCAGAAGTGACTGCAAATATGGCGGGGCCAAGTTTCACACCAAGCAAGTCTAAAGGGAAGCAACTGGTTGTTAATTTGAGGGAGTCGGATGCGGATCGATCTCTAGGTTTGAAGGATGCTCTTGCCGAACCTGAAGGGGTCTACCGACACACTCAGACCCGCACGGGAACAATCGCCCCTGTCGACTACAGTCTATTGGCCATGGGGATTGAGGTGAATGATGAGTACTCCGCCATTATTGAATCTCAGTCTTTAAATTCTAGTTCAAAGACAATCTCCTTTGCCTACATGGCGGGAACTCCCGAGGTGGTGGCCAAGGATTCAAAGAGCAGGCCTGAATCCAAAGAGAACAATTCGATATGATTTGAATGCAACAAGAATCTATCGATTCTCTTAAGCAGATACTATCACAACTGCTTAAGGACAAAAAGAAATCGAAGGCTAAAACTCCTTTCAAGAAGTCTAAGGGCAAACGAAAGGAGGGGGAGAGATCTCTGCAAACACTAAAAGAGAGAAGCATTCCAACTCTGAGCCACCCAAATCTTCATCTGAAGAGGAGGATAACTCAGAAAACGGAAGCAATCATTCTAAGAGGATGAGCAAATTGGAGCAACGCCTTGAGGCCCTTGCCAACCAAGATGGTCTCCAAGATGTGGGGATAATCTGACCCTACCCAGCAAAATAGGATACGACTCCCTACCCTCCCAAATTCAAGGCACCAACCCTGCATACTTTTGACAGTAAATAGTCGTCGAACCAACACATATACTACTTCAAATCCCAAACTGGGTTTGTAGTATCGAAGATGCCATTATGGCTCGTTTATTCATTGCATTCTTAAAGGAGTCGCCTTTGAATGGTTCATGAAACTTTCTGCCGGCTTAATTAAGACATGGGCCAACCTAGAGAAGTTGTTTCTGGCTCGTTTCTTTGAAGACAATACAAAAATTTTAGTGCCAACTCTCCTTGCAGCCAAGCAGAAGAAAGGAGAGTTTATCAAAACTTTCATCAAGAGATTTCAGAGCATGACACTCTGTTATCCTAGCGGCATGACCCAGTCTACACTAGTTGAGACGTGCCGTTATAATCTGCAAACTCTCCTACTCGCTCAAACGGGAGTGGCGGAATGTCGCACTTGGAAGCAGTTAGTGCTACAAGGCAAACAGGCGGAAAAGATTGTCGTCAGGATTAGGGCTGAAGAAAAAAACAGCAAACCGAGACCCAACAAGTTAATACTGATCCTCACAATCAGAAGGAGAAAGGTCTTATTCCAGTCCTTACTCCACAAGGAGAGATAATGTGGGTCCATCCTGATATTATCAAAAGCCAGCAATGGACAACTGGGTCGCAAGCATTAAGTCCAAAGGTAAGGCTAAAGCATCCTCTAGCAATGTGGTCTCTCTACAAGAGAAACTGAGGAAGATAATTGTCTCCCTTACAAGTTCGGGAGACGAGGAGTCTGCCTTTGTTGCTGACACAAGCACATCTCCCACATCAAAGACTCGATCCGGCATACGATGAGCCGATAGTAAACTCATAGCCAACTGAAGAGGTAATTGAGCAGTCCATGAGGCCAGCAGAAAGAGCTTCGGTATGTCAAAGCTCTTTCGACAAGTGGTGCGGAACCATCAACTCCCTTCCGTTTTGATGTCTTGGCTCAACTAGCCAACATCCTTACTCGAATCACTTTCTATGAGCTCCTAAGGCTTTTCAAGTCCACAAGAGATGTTTTAAGAGAAGCATTAGCAGATGCAGAGATTTTCGCGACTCAGGTTCCTGCTATATGTGAAGAGAAAGACGACAACCATTGCAATCATACCTCGAAACAGTTTCCCTGCATCACCTTCACCCCAGAAGATATGAAAGTTAAAGAAAAACATAACAGACCCCTGTATTACACATGGTACATTGGATCATCTAAAGTGAGCCATATTCAGGTTGATCCGGGATCCGCGTTAAGCACTATACCCCGCAGGGTCATGCAACATTTGGAAATCCCCACCCACCAGTTAAGTGCTACTTAGACGACCATATATGACTTTAATGCCAATGGTACGTGCCCGATGGGATAAATCAAGCTCAGGTATCAAATTGGGGATCTGAAATCTGAGATGCATGTTTTGTCATTGATGCAGACACCTCATACAATTTGCTACTGGGACGATCTTGGATTCACCGCAACGCGATCGTCCCATCCACTCTTCATCAAGTAATGAAATATGTAGGTGAAGAGGAAAAGAGAGAACATTGATTGCCAAAAGGCATCAATTCAAAGGAGTTGAAAATTATTTTACTTATTCCCTCCTTGATCAGGATTCTCTTGAGGTTGATGAGAATCCACATTCCGAAGAAACCAACTTTGGCAGCAAAGCAGATACGGAGCCAGAAGAAGACGAATGTCCCTGGGAAATAAATTCTTTTGTAACGAGCATTGATAAGCTCGATGTTGATGCCATCGCTAATGTTGAAAGCGAGTGGTTCATCAATAAAGATTTAGATTTGGCTTACTTTTCTACATTTGCTTCAAATTCTGTACCGTTAGACAGTAGCATTGAAGTGGACAGTGACCTTTGGTCAGCAATGAATGCTTTGACATTATTGTGTGCACCAATAAAGTCATCTCTCCTGGTATGCGAAAAGATTGAAAGCACACACAATGCCCTCTTTTAAGTACCATCCCAGCGAAAGGGTCAAAAGCCAATTCTATTCGGACGGATCGAAACTGAGCCCATAGCTTGTGAAAGCTCAGGGGGTAATTCTGAGTCTCCATAATTCTTCTATTATGAACAAAAGTCACGTCATATGATGGAAAAAATGGGGCATGATTTTACCAAGGAATCAGGCCTTAATTTCAGCAAAGGAAAACGAACACTACTTTGTTCATTTATACCAAAAGGCAAAGACCTCGATTACTACCACAAGACCCGAAGAGGACTTGGTTATGTATCTATGCTAGTCTCGCAGATCCTGAATCTGAAGAAGAGGTCTATCATGATAGCTCATCATCAACATCGTCGTAAGACTCAGATGTCAGCATCGATAATATCATCGGAAGTCTCTCAGTGAACATGGTATCAACCAGCCACTTGGAAGATGATGAAGAAGATATCTTTAAATCTGAAGAATTAATCCAGTCGGACTCGGATTCATGGATTAAACACTTAAATACTCTTTGGGATATACGCTTTTTTTTTTAACAACGCGAACTACCAACTGAGAATAAAGTGACTTATAAATCTTGGAGATGAGACTAACCCCAAGCCCATCTTTATAAGTGAGAGCTTGTCGCCTTCTGAGAAAGAAGACCTAATACAGCTCATACGAGAGTATATAGATGTCTTCACTTAGAATTATGAGGACATGCCCGAACTCGATCCCCAGATTGCTATGCATCATTTCAACATTAACCCGGACGTCAAACCATTCAAACAACAACAATGACGGTTCCATCCCGAGATAATGGAAGCAATCAAATCAGAGTTCAAAAATCTCATAGACTCTGGTTTCGTCAAGAAAGAGCAACATCCTAATTGGGTGGCTAATATGGTGCCCGTTCTCAAGAAGAATGAAAAGATCCGGATTTGCATCGACTATCGCGATCTAAATGCCGCTTATCCTAAAGGCGAATTTCCTCTTCACATCACGGATGTCATGATCGAAAATACGTACGATTTTGAGAGGATGTCTTTCATGGATAGCTTCTCAGGATATAATAAAATTAAGATGTACCCTGAAGATAAAAGCACACATCTTTAAGGACGCCTTTGGGAATATACTGCTACATAGTAATGCCCTTTGGCTTGAAGAACGCTGGTGCAACCTACCAACGCGCCATGAATGCAATCTTCCATGAGCGTATACGCAAGACCATAGACTGAAATGTCGATGATATCGTCGTAAAAAGTCGCGACAAAGATGATCAACTCGCAGACCAGAAAAGAGTTTTTGATATCACGTGGGCCCACCAGTTGAAGATGAACCCAACCAAATCCTTCCTGCGGATAACCAGTGATAAATTCCTTGGATTTATTATTACATCCAAAGGAATTCACCTCAATCCAGAGAAAATCCGTGCCATCCAAGAGACACAACCTCCAAAAAATCTCAAGAACTCAGAGGTTTACAGGCATGACTGTCGTACATCCGGAGATTTATATTGAATCTCTCAGGACGATGCCAACTCTTCACTAAATTAATGAAGAAGAGAGTCTCATTCATTTGGGGCAATGCTTTCCAAGAAGCATTCGAAGAGATCAAGGAGTATCTCGTACACCCTGTTTGTGTCAGAAAAAAGCCTTGGTCGGTGTAAGATTTTTTTGAGTGGCTGAAAAATTACAATGGAATGATTCTGATTACAAAGGAGGGAAGTAGACTCGGTTCTCCTCTTTGTTTAAAGATGGATTCTTTGAGTGGCGGTGGAGAGTGATTCTTGTTCTCCGTTGACCAGCCGACTGTCTAACTTCTCTTCGGGATGCTTTCGAAGACTAATCAGAGAGGAACTCTGTTTTTAATACGCGAAGTGTTTAGAGTCCACTGACTACTCCGTTTCTCCTTTTCTCCAAAAGTCCTCTCTTTGGATTCAACAAAAAAGTCTCTTGATTCAAAGAAATTATTTTGATTCCAAAGAAGTCATTCCTTCCCTTCATAGCAACTCAGGCTATTTATAGGGAGTCATAGGGGTATTGTCGTCCCCTAAAATCCTTCCTTAATGGGGATTAACTCTCCTATTACGTGAGAAGTCAATTGACACAGTAATGGGGGTCAGTTACAACAGAAACGCAGGTGTCGCGCTGGACGCAGACTTTGCGTTGCTTGTTGTAGACGCGAACGTCTCAAAACGTAGCGTTGCTCAGACTCGCATTTGAAGTGAGACGCAAGGTTTTTCAGACCAGCGTCTGAAGTGGAGCGCCAAGTTGCTCAGACTCGCGCCTGACCTGGAACACGGAGTTACTCAGACCCGCATTAGTCGGGATGCGGAGTTACTTAGACTTGCGTCAAATGCGGGCTTACTCAGGCCTGTGTCTGAAGTATCCATGCTTCTTGAGATGCGAGGTCCACATTTCAGTTCAAAACGCGACCTTCGCGTTGAAATGAGGCTCGCATCTGATGACTTGTCTCTGGTGATTTTTAAGATTGCAATGATGTCGAGTCGCGGGCTTTAGGCTCTACGACTTGAGACTGCAGTGATATCGAGATGCGGGCTTTGACTCTCGCGTCTTGGTATTGTACTGATGTAAGGACGCGGGGCTTCGAGTCGCGTCTTGGTTACTACAGTGCAGCTGGGGCGCGGGCTTCGACCCTCGCGTCTGGGTACTGTACTGATGCTAAGGCGCAGGCTTCATGCTATGCGTCTTGGCATTACACGAGTGGCTATGATAAGCTTCTCGTCTAGAATATAGACTTTATTCTCTGATGACTTATCTTCAATAATTTTTCGATAGTCTACAGAACCCCCTCCAAAGTTTTCAAAACTCCGTGGTTGACTGAGACGTGTTTCGAAATACTTTGGACTTTTCTTCAAGACTGGACTAACAATTTTCTGAGATATCTCTAGCTTGATCTTGTCTGGATTTTGGTCTCCGTGAGTGTACTATTAAACTCTTTGAAGCCACAAGAAATAATCATTGTGAGTATCTGGATACGCAGTCCGAATCTCCTCGATGCTCTGAGCTGGTTGTTGGTGTACTGTTGAACTTGGGCTAAAATAGTCATTTGTTTGTGCCAGTATACTGTTGAACTGATTGCAGAAGTAAAGACTGAACGCAAACCTTGTAGACGCAGAGGTAATGTTGCCTTGGAAACGCGGATCTCATCTAAAGTAGAAACATGACTTTCTCTCTTTTTCATATTGGAGAGACGCGAATATTGAGGTGGAGATGCAGCTCCCACTTTGTCGAAGTAACGCGGACTTTAAGGTGGTGACATGGTCCTTCTTCAAAGAGACGCGATCTTGCTAAACGCGAGACTTGCGTTCTGGGGCATTGCCACGTGTTTGGCAGAGCTGAGGAGACGCTCTACCCTTGATACGCGGGAATCGCGTTCCAGGCGTGTGCCACGTGTCGGGTGGGGCTCGAAGAAACGCCTTTTCCTTGATACGCGAAGATTGGATTATCGATTTTTCGGGTACCATTTAACAACCCTACTCATATAGTTGCTTATATCAATAATACATAAAATTTAATTTGGAACCGAGTGAAAGAAACACAACTTTGTCCATGTATGCACTCATCATCGAAGTGAATCTAAGTTATATGAACATATAGTTCTGATTAATGAGTGAATTGTTCTTCTGATTTTAAATCATAGAAGAGACTCCGGACCTAACTCGAGCAACCAACCGAGGTCTGGTTGGCTTCTCTTTTGAGGTCTACACAAGTGTACACTTCAAGCATCTGCTTGGACCAAAGTTTCCTTATTGATTACAAACTATTGTTGCAACTGATGACTCCATCTAATGACTCTAATTCACAGAACTCCAAAGCTAAACATTTAGTTTGACCACATAATACTTGCTTAAAGATGGTAATTGGTAAATGTAAACCCTTTAATTTATCTTATTTTTAAAGATAAGAGTAAGAATTTCTTACTCATCCATCCATATGAATAAAGATAATAGTTTCTTATCTCCTTATCTAAAAAGATAACGATAAAAATAAGGATTTCTTACTCAACTTGTTTACAGTGAGTAAATAATATTAATACTACAATTAATACTTTAACATCGCATGCTCATTCACTTCCATCTTCATTTTGTTAAGCCATGAATAGTTTATTAGTATGTATTTATGTGGTTCTAATAAATTATAATAAATAATTGATTTCTATATCTTTTGTTTTTCTTAATGAATGTATCACTAGTCCATAATTTTAGATGACTTGCGAATTAGGACAAACTTCAACAAATGCTCCAAAGCCTAATTTCTTCCAAAGTTGTTTCTCTCTTCTTCTAGTATAACATATTTTTTAGTCACTTAGAGCCTTTTGCACGTGTTATCCATTTATACTGCGGGGTGAAAGGAAATTTTGCTCGTTGTCTTGTAAGGTTGGGTAAATGGAGTGAATGGTCCTCCCACTCCTCCCACTAGAGGACACCTGTGCACGTGGGAAGGGAAGTAGTTGAACTGTATTCATCAATTCCGTCCTGGGGAAAGGCCCGCTTCTGTCTTCACCATCCAAGGGGTCTGCAAGCTGAAAACAACCCATCATTGCACAAGAAAACCTCTCAGAAGCAACCAATGTATCATGTTGTAGTGGTCGGTTTTCAATCCTTGTCAAAATTACGGCACGTGTTTTGCTGTGTCAAAGACGTCTCAAGCAGTCGAATGCCTTTCTGCTAGCAAGCCCAACATGAGCCCAAGGAAAAAGGTTCGGGTCCTGCCCCGAGCCCACATCAATACAGAGCCATCCATCTGGGTCCTCAACTCTCATGTCCCTCTCCGGGACCATATCGATTCGGAACCACCCATCTGAATCCTCAACTCAACCAAAGTGTAACGCCCCGATCCTAAAGATACGGAGTCGTTATGGCGACGTATATACGCGAGGATAATACCCCACGTATATACGCTAAGCCTAAGTTAACTTGAACAAGTTATAATCAAACTATAATAAATCATGGATACTGCAATGCTACATATAAGCAACCACGCATGATATCATATGAATCAAGGGCTAGAATAATGACTGGAATAAGAACTGAGCTGATATGACAAGAATCAGGAAATAATATGAAAGCAAAAAAATAAGAGTACCAGAATAGAATAAGAAGAAGCTCCAACTATTCGCGAAGCATACGGCCTCAACGAACACCTGCACAAAGGAAACCAACCGTCCAATATCTGGACGTGCAAATCCAGGGTCGTCAGAAGGCGACCATAATGAGTGTGTGTGTAAAGGGGAAACAGCTCGTGCAGAAGAAACCATGTGCATATATAATAATAAGGACAACTGCAGATAGAAAGACTAAATAACACAATAAATAACTGAACAGTAACACATATGATGAAAACATGAATACAGATAGCAGTCAAATGACACAACTGTAAATATGCAATCAATGTCAATATAGGTATCCATCACATGTCACTAAACTGGTATCCAAGTCTGGTTATAAGTCTGCTCCTGGTTATAATCATATGGTCCTGGTTACAATCATGTGGTCCTGGTTACAATCATGTATACAGTCATGTGTCATAAGGCAGGGTAACCATTCAGGGTATAACACAATGTGTTCATTCAATTCATTCAATAACAATCAGTAATGTGCTACGTTATCTTTGTCACTTTTCCACCGGCGTCCCACAACATCCGACAGTTCACCCTGGAGCCCGCACATCCAGTAGAACTCATCCGAACTCCGATATGCGGGTATCATTGTTCGAATAGGGAAAAAGAACCAAATAACATGTATCCTAGGGTTATCATCATACAAGTGCATGTGGATGCTAATAGGCACTGAGAATGTAATATCACGCTAACACCAGGCGTCACGTACAATAGATAGCCCTACAGATTCAAGAGGTGACCCCCACAGATTCAAGAGGTGGCCCCCACCATGTGTATGGTGTGGCACTTTGCTCCGTGTGGCACTTTGCTCTGAGGGAAACAGGATTCTAGAGGTGGCCCCCGTGGATTCAAGAGGTGGCCCCCACCATGTGTATGGTGTGGCACTTTGCTCCACGTGGCACTTAGTTCCTTTTAAGATCCGCCGGACGCTAGCACGATTGTGGGATACATCCTCGTCAATCCCGACACCAGGCAGCAAACCGCCGGACGCCGGTTTGACTGTGCTATGGGACATGGATACCGGGTACAGGAGTCCAGATGTCAAGTAACAGTGATACAGTCATATGTCAAGGTCCAGTGAAAGGTGTCTAGTGTACAGTCAGTGAGGTAATGCCATCAATAGCAATCAATACCTTATGCCATTTCAATTACTGGGATGCTACTGGACGGTAACAATATCAGTACAGTAATGATCAATCAGTAATCGTATACACGGTGAACAATATCAGTAACAGTAACAGTAACAGTAACAGTAACCGTGTATACGATGAACAATAGGACTGTACCGTGGTTACGGTCAAACAATCATTTCCCAGTAACTTCGATAACATGGATAAAATAACAGTAACAGTCTAGCTACTGTTCAATAAACAGTCTCAACTAAAGCTGATCATAATCTCATCCATCCATACTAAAGAGATATCATTAACTATTCCATCAACTTATATTCCCAATACCATCCTCGTAAATCGTTAAGTATCAGTCCGTATCAGTGTAAGCCAAAATGGTAAACTACCATATCAATGAATCTGTAATTAGTCCTCTCCTCAACACCAATATGTTCTAGTCCTATAACCACCAATAACTGAGATCAATTAATAACTGTTATCAAACTCCAAGATATAGATCACTGATATTGACTAGATTACCATCATCATAACTCAATCTCTATCAATAGTGAAAAGTCACCTAGAGGGGGGGGGGTGAATAGGTGACAATGCTAATCTATGAACTAAATGCGGAATTTAAAAACTTAATGCAAATTACACTCAAGTGCTATCAACAAGTGATGCACACAACCAAGCCAAGCAAATATGAATGAGCAATGTAAATAAATGCAAGACACAAAGTAAAGAGAGAGTAGAGAGAGAGCCAATGGATCAAGCGCAAACACAAAGATATGTCATCGAGGTTCGAGCACCCAGCTCTACATCCCCGCCTTCGACACACGAAGGATTTCCACTAGCTCGTCCACCTAGGACCCTTTACAAGGAGTACCCAACACTCCTCTCTTTACAACCTCCTCCCTGAGGCAAACTCCAACAATCACAACCTCCTCCTTGAGGCAAATTTTCAAACCAATACAACAAACTCCCAATCACCTACCAATACAAGGATCACCTCTCAACTAGAGGGATACAACCCAAAGCACAAAGCTAAGAAAAGATTGGGTTACAACTTGGTGGTCACAACAACAACCACAAACAACTTCTTCTTCCACACAAATAACCTATAGATATAGATAGTAGATTTTTAGCTCAAGTGTGGAGAAAACCAAGGGATATGAAACCAGCAACTCAAAGAAAAACCTTTGGGAAACAAATGAAATCAAGATATAGAAGTTCAAACAAAAGCTTTTCCCAAAATCCCTTTTCTTTGGTTTTTCAAACCCTAATCAAAAACACAAAAGATTGTTCATTTTGAATCCAAAAACCTATTTTTTTCTTGCAGCAAAAACACCAAAGAGATAGAAAATTTTAGCCCAAAAATTCTTAGAGAAAAACTCTCTCAAATGGGGTATTTATAGGCAATTTAGAAAACTAACCGTTTACAGAATATTTGCCAGATTTACCCTGCCGGTCGACCGGCCCGGTCGACCGCCCAACGGTCAAATTCTGAACCATTGTGGCTACCGGTCGACCGCCTCGGTCGACCGAAAATACCTGAGAGCAAACAGCTCTCTGTCCGTCGACCGCTTCGGTCGACCGGATGCAGTGTCAGCCTGCGTGCATGTATCCGTGCACGTCAGTCGACCGGAACGGTCGACTGGCTTCTTTGGTGCGGTCGACCGTACCAGTCGACCGGCCAAGCCTGGCAGACAAAAATCAGGTCTGAAATCTGGGGAAAAAATATTATAATAAATCCCACAAAATCTCTAAAATTCCACAAAAATAGTTTTATCATTTTATATTGAAATACAAACTTGTGTTAAAAATTCTAACACAAATTTCAAACATATTTGACTATTTTTGTGTCATAGAAATTTTGCCAAAAACCAAAAACCGTATTTTCTAAAACCTTGTATTTTGAATAGAAAATACACATTGTCTAAAACTCATCCATGATACAAAAATATGATATTTAAACACTTTGAAGCATATTGTATATGAATAGAAATTCAATATACAAGAAACATATATATATCATGATTTTTGTCATTAAGTCCAAAAATATGTTTTGTTGTAAATACCAAAACATAAAACACATAGAATAGATTATCAAACAAAGTTTGTCTAAACAATTGAAGCATACATGTATATAGAACAAATCTAATATACATAAACCATGTAAACTTGTTTTGATAAAAAATCTATTCATGAAAACCAAGATCGGTTAAACCTAAAACCGAAAATCAAAACATGAAAGGTGTGTGTGTTGTGAACTTGAGATTATCATACTATTCTAATCCTTACAATTAGGATCTAAACCCAAACTAAAACTATGGATACTTAAGTCTTCTTGTAGAGCGCAATCTCCAAGCTAGAGCGCAATCTCCAAGTCGGCTCGATCCAAAAACTCTTGATTCACCGAGCAAGTGCAATGTATGATCTTTGATGCGCGGGCTCTTGAATCAACATGTGCAAGCTTCCAATTCATCTTGTTGAAGCTAAACACCAACTAATATCTTGGTTAATGGTCTGAAACTAAAATCACAAGATTATTAGTACACATAACTACATGAGTTAATCATCATCAAAACTAGAGTGGAAGGCCTTTGGGCCAACAATCTCCCCCTTTTTGATGATGACAAAACTCATGGAGTTATATATGCATGGATTAAAGTAAAGCTTCAAAGAAGCTCCCCCTTAACTCATGCATAGGAATAAACAAACAATAAGATACATATAAACAAGGTTCTTGACATAAAATGAATATGCATATGAAACATGCTCTTGATTCCAATTAAAACAAAACAAATAACTTACCAAACAAAACTCTTGATACTAATAAAAACAAAACTCATAATGCTCTTGATACCAATGGATATTAATAAAAACAAAACTCATAATGCTCTTGATACCAATGGAGATGAAATGAATATAAAACTGAAAACTCATGCATATCAACTCCAAATTCTTCTCCCCCTTTTTGTCAATCATCAACAAAGGGGTAAAAACAAAATAGATATGAATTCTTCTCCCCCTAAATATATGAAACAAAGAATAAACAAACTATTTCAAGGGGTGAAACCAAAAAAAATGATACCAATTAAAAAAAAATGTGTCAAAGAAGTGCATTATGATATCAATAGAAAGTGATCATAAAAACATTTAAGAAATGCCTACCAATTACCAATTGAAAGTAAGAAGGGCATTGAAAACAAATATGATACCAATTGAAATTAAAACATATTGAAAATAAAATACATGATACCAATTGAAAAACACAATGATACCAATTTTGAGTAAACAGATACATCTAGATACCAATTGAAGATTTTTATCTTTATAAGCAAATGAAACCAATTTAAAAATCAATAATCATTCTTTAATCATTTTTCAATATAAAGTTAGGGAGTGGGAAACAAAACCAATGGTAAACTAAATACCAATTGAAAAATTGAAATGTGAGTTTTCTCCCCCTTTATGAAATACTAACTAAACATATGCATAAGCTAGAAAAAAGATACCAATTGAAAACTAAGTCAATTGAAATAATGTTAAAGCTCAAGCTTAGCATAAGCAAGACAATGATAATGCTTGTATAAAGATACCAATTGAAAATTGAATCAATTGAAAATGATGGTCATAAAAAAAATCAAGCTTATCATAAATAAAATTTGTGCATATATCATCTATATATGTATGTAAGAAATAGATACCAATTTGAAATTTGATACAGAGATACCAATTGTAAATTGATACTATATGAAGTGTATGCATACATATAAAACAAAACATATATGAGTATACAAAAGGATGTCAAGATTTGATACCAATTGAAAGAATTCAATGATACCAATTGAAACAACAATAAGATCAAGTGTATATCTCATATCAACTACCACCCAATCATGTGCAAGTTTAAAAATGATTTTCATTATAAAGCATACATGAACATGATCTCTCATCCAACCACCCTTAGATGGTAGGGGTTTTCAAAATAGATTTGAAATTATAGTTCGTTTGAAAATCACTACCAAAGAAAGGAATATCGCAACTAATTAAATGGAAAACTTGTTAACTAGTACGAAATCCTTCAAGTAAGGAATAACAAAAATATTTTTCATGAAACATGAAAATCACATGATCACTAAACACTCAAATTCCATAAAGCCCAAATCATAGCCTCATGAAAACAAATCATGAGTAAACAAGTAAGTGAGTGAACAAGTGTAATGTGAGATACATTGTCATGAAAATTTTGCATTCAAGTACAAATTCCTTTAAAATATTTACACATGATAAACTAAATTTCCTTTACCAAATGAAATTTCCAAAAACATGAAACTCATCAAAACGATTTAACCTTCAAGGCATATGTATGTCATGTACAAACTAAAGTATACATACATATCCCAAACATAATGAGTCCACAAGAGTATATGCATGAAGGCACGTGGCTCAAAGATGTATATGTATAATCAATAGTTAAGACAAGATAGACATATACATGAAGTTAAACACTTTATCATAGAAAACACATGATCATAAAACATATCAAAAATGTGGAATACATGTTTGAATGTATGAATCATCAAAACTAGACTATAGTAGCACATCTAATGAGTACAAATAGGCATCCAAGCACAAACATATATAAAGGTTTATTTGTGGCCCATTCTATGTACAAGTATAACTCCTAGTTATCATGAAAACTAACATCTAAGCATATATTCAAATCATAAAGCATAAAACAAGTCATAAATCAACAATTATTCTAAAAATGATCCTTATGTAAATTCATATGCTATAAGAATCAAGATATACATAATATCAAAACAATTGTGAAAACACAAAATAAGGAATCATATAAACAATGGTGATTACAAATTGCAATACATGTATAGCAATGAACATACTAATCAACACATGAATCATTAAAACACAAAATCATAGAATCATGAACAACATATGATCATTGTGCATATGCATGTACATTAGATCTAAAGCATACATGTTAGTTTAAACAAGGTGAGACACTAAATGTAGATTCCAAATGAAGCATGGGTGCTCAAGTAACTAAACATGTACAACCTTAATCTAATAAACATAGCACAAGCATAATGAATCAAAACACAACATGCTCTAAAAGGATGGACATAAAAAGCATGCAAATAAAAATGGGAGTTAGAGAATGATACTAAAACCGATGAAGGTGCATCTCTAGTTCTCCAAAACACGGTGGTCCTCTCCACCTAATTTCCTTGAGAGTGAAGCATCCAAATGGTTCTCCTTTTAGCTTAGAATGCATCCACCTTAAGGCACCAATACCCTCACGTGACGCGAGAGCTCCCACCTACATCAAAAGTCAAAGAGGTGGATCTTGGTACCCATTTCTTTGTGGGTCCACGGGGGTTAGTATCTTTTCTAACCCAAACATAATTAGTTGCTAAATTTTCATGATAAATGCGATCATAACAAAATCTAGCAAGGTGGCCTTTTCGACCACAATGTGTACATGTGTACACGTGAGCATACATATGATGGTGGTGATCATGAAAAGCATGTGTATGCCTAGATGGGTGTGCATGCAAGGTTGGAACTTGTTTCTTGCGAACCAAGGTTTCCAATCGTGTGTGATTCATGGCACAATGGCTCAAAGTGGAGCCCAAACTATCAACACTTTTCTTCAAAACAAGTATATCATTTTCAATGTTAGAAGATAAAGTGGAGCATGCAATAGGTGTGCTAGAACATGAAGCAACATTAGCATGGCAAACATCAATCTCTATTTGCAAAGATTTATTTTTAATCAAAACCAAATCCAACTCTCTAGTAATTGAATCAATATCATTTTTCAAAGTAAGATTTTCTTTAAAAGTAAAATCCAATTTTGAAGATAAAATCTCATTGTGCTTTACTACATCATCACAATCATTTTTATTTTTCAAAAATTCATTTTCCTTTAAAGCAAGTTCAAGTTGAGATTTAAGTGAGTCACATTCACTTGCAATCTCTTCCTTCTCTTGCAACATCAATTCAAAATTAGAGCATAAATCCTTTAATTCATTTTTCAAAACAAGATTATCATCTTTCAACAATTCATGTTCTTCTAACAAATTTTCAAGCTTTTGAGCAAGTTCCATATTTAAAGTTTGAACTTCAAAACAACCATGGCAATAGGAACTGGAGCTATCATCAATATGAGAATCCGATTGTACCTCAAGGGAGTTCTTCCCTTGGACCATGAGGCATTGCTCTTCGGACTTTTCTCTTTTAGATCTCCTCATCTTGTTAATTATTCTTGAAAGCTCGGGAGACGTCAAGATGCTCCAAACTGCAAAAGCCGAATCATAGTGATCAAAAACGGGTAAAAGAAATTCATTTAGAGATGCTCTAAGTGCTCTAAGTGCTAATGCATTGGCCTTCTTATGCTTGCTACTATTTGGGAGGGATTCTATGGTGATGGCTTGATAAACTAGATGACCTAGTGTTTTTAAATGCCTAGTCATGTCCACCTTCCAAGTATCAAGTCTAAAATGGTCAAACATAGGAGGGCTAGCCATGAGTGCAAACTAGTATGAGTGCAAATGATAATTGCAAATGAAGATTAGCAAACCAAGATCACTCCTAGGTGGTTAAACCTAAATATCAGGAGCACTAGCTCTGATACCAATTGAAAAGTCACCTAGAGGGGGGGTGAATAGGTGACAATGCTAATCTATGAACTAAATGAGGAATTTAAAAACTTAATGCAAATTACACTCAAGTGCTATCAACAAGTGATGCACACAACCAAGCCAAGCAAATATGAATGAGCAATGTAAATAAATGCAAGGCACAAAGTAAAGAGAGAGTAGAGAGAGAGCCAATGGATCAAGCGCAAACACAAAGATATGTTATCGAGGTTCGAGCACCCAGCTCTACATCCCCGCCTTCGACACACGAAGGATTTCCACTAGCTCGTCCACCTAGGACCCTTTACAAGGAGTACCCAACACTCCTCTCTTTACAACCTCCTCCCTGAGGCAAACTCCAACAATCACAACCTCCTCCTTGAGGCAAATTTTCAAACCAATACAACAAACTCCCAATCACCAACCAATACAAGGATCACCTCTCAACTAGAGGGATACAACCCAAAGCATAAAGCTAAGAAAAGATTGGGTTACAACTTGGTGGTCACAACAACAACCACAAACAACTTCTTCTTCCACACAAATAACCTATAGATATAGATAGTAGATTTTTAGCTCAAGTGTGGAGAAAACCAAGGGATATGAAACGAGCAACTTAAAGAAAAACCTTTGGGAAACAAATGAAATCAAGATATAGAAGTTCAAACAAAAGCTTTTCCCAAAATCTCTTTTCTTTGGTTTTTCAAACCCTAATCAAAAACACAAAAGATTGTTCACTTTGAATCCAAAAACCTATTTTTTTTCTTGCAGCAAAAACACCAGAGAGATAGAAAATTTTAGCCCAAAAATTCTTAGAGAAAAACTCTCTCAAATGGGGTATTTATAGGCAATTTAGAAAACTAGCCGTTTACAGAATATTTGCCAGATTTACCCTGCCGGTCGACCGGCCCGGTCGACCGCCCAACGGTCAAATTCTGAACCGTTGTGGCTACCGGTCGACCGCCTCGGTCGACCGAAAATACCTGAGAGCAAACAGCTCTCTGTCCGTCGACCGCTTCGGTCGACCGGATGCAGTGTCAGCCTGCGTGCACGTATCCGTGCACGTCAGTCGACCGGAACGGTCGACTGGCTTCTTTGGTGCGGTCGACCGTACCAGTCGACCGGCCAAGCCTGGCAGACAAAAATCAGGTCTGAAATCTGGGGAAAAAATATTATAATAAATCCCAAAAAATCTCTAAAATTTCACAAAAATAGTTTTATCATTTTATATTGAAATACAAACTTGTGTTAAAAATTCTAACACAAATTTCAAACATATTTGACTATTTTTGTGTCATAAAAATTTTGCCAAAAACCAAAAACCGTATTTTCTAAAACCTTGTATTTTGAATAGAAAATACACATTGTCTAAAACTCATCCATGATACAAAAATATGATATTTAAACACTTTGAAGCATATTGTATATGAATAGAAATTCAATATACAAGAAACATATATATATCATGATTTTTGTCATTAAGTCCAAAAATATGTTTTGTTGTAAATACCAAAACATAAAACACATGGAATAGATTATCAAACAAAGTTTGTCTAAACAATTGAAGCATGCATGTATATAGAACAAATCTAATATACATAAACCATGTAAACTTCTTTTGATAAAAAATCTATTCATGAAAATCAAGATCGGTTAAACCTAAAACCGAAAATCAAAACATGAAAGGTGTGTGTGTTGTGAACTTGAGCTTATCATACTATTCTAATCCTTACAATTAGGATCTAAACCCAAACTAAAACTATGGATACTTAAGTCTTCTTGTAGAGCGTAATCTCCAAGCTAGAGCGCAATCTCCAAGTCGGCTCGATCCAAAAACTCTTGATTCACCGAGCAAGTGCAATGTATGATCTTTGATGCGCGGGCTCTTGAATCAACATGTGCAAGCTTCCAATTCATCTTGTTGAAGCTAAACACCAACTAATATCTTGGTTAATGGTCTGAAACTAAAATCACAAGATTATTAGTACACATAACTACATGAGTTAATCATCATCAAAACTAGAGTGGAAGGCCTTTGGGCCAACAAATAGGTGCAATCAATAACTATGCATGTCCTCGAGATCAACAAGTCAAACACATACCCCAATCATATTAAATAGGAAACATCCTCAAACACATGTGATCTAGAATATCTACTCAACTACTTCAGTCATATCTGATATGTCCTCAAATACTCACTAATAAAGTCATTTCTAACTACTGATCATCATTCAATGTAAATAACATAAGTCCAGATCAATCCAAAATCACCATATTCAACTCACATTCCCAACAGTTACATGATCGTCAAGTATCAATATACATCAATGAATCTGATATGATAATTGTCATTCCAACGTATATTCATAATCAAGCTCAGCTCTCTTACTCTAATAATTTAATCTGATTCCCAAGTCTTCTCAATCACTACTCCTATTAAGATCAATCATTATATCCCAATACTCAGTATCATAACATATCCATGAACATGCATCTAAGTTCTATCATGCTAAATCAAGTCATTCCATCATATATCCATCCATAATATATATCCCTCGATATCATATACATCATCTATATCCTATACACAACTCATGTATCAAGTCCACAATCCATCAAGTAACCATACACAGTAGTCAGACTCATATTAGTCGACTAAGACTATATACAAGTCGACTAGGGGAAAGTGTAGTCGACTAACAAATTAGGATAAGTCGACTAATCTGGTTAGCAACATAATACAGCTTCAATTCCGCACATACTCTCAATCTACCAAGGGACTCACTGCTTCTCTCATGCACACTTCCCACAGCATATAGGTTCTACCTTATGTCTATACACAAATTGCCCAACACTCATATGATATCAAGGGATTCTAACGTCATAAATATATGCATCTCCTATTCCATGCATTCGTCATGTAAAATAAAGGGAATGGCAAATCCACTTCTATACTAAAAGTTATCCACACTCATAACAATATAACACATTAAATGGTTCATCACATACATAAAAATATTTACAATTACTCCAAATTTAAAGAATGAGAGAGATATGAGGAGAAACACTCACATTGGGAAACCTGCACATTACCGGGCGAGTCGCCGTTACGGTCACCGTGGCGCCGCTCTTCGCTGTCGGGCTGCATAGGACGGTAGCCAGGGTCCTGGGGAAGACCTGGCTGCAATCTGGAGGTCTCGCGCTCGCCGGAAGGGCCTGGAATTGCCACTCGCCCGCTGCCTGCGCTGCTGATCTGGATCTGGATCTGCTGTACGCGTCGCCGGGCGAGTCGCTACCGCGGTCGCTGTGGTGCGGTTCCTTGCCAACGGACTGCACGGGAGGGTGGCTAGGTTGTTGGGGAAGGCCACCGTGCTGGTCTCCGGCGACAGGCTGGCGTGGATCGGGAGAACTCGCTGCTCGCTCGCCGACGTCGATCAACGGCATCCCGCGGAGAGCCCGAAAATGGTTCGGAGGAAGGATTTTGCCGCACATGAAACAAGACACACACTAATTAATTTATAGCACATGCCTACATATTTTAATACCAACCAATCAAAATCACCACATAGGCATGCTAGCAGGACACACAAAATTGAACACCAGGTATATAAATTATATGAAGAGAGGGGAGGGGCTCACACACACACACACTCGCACACACATATAGAAATGGATCCACAGCACAAAAATGTGAAAAACCCACATATCTTTTACAGCACAAGGAAATGAAGCACACCCATAATTAACAGCACAAAATGTTCACAGTTAAAGCAATCAAAAATATATATATACATAGGATGGGAAAGGAGAGAACTCACCCAACGTGGGTGCTGCGGCGGCTGTGCACGCTCAGCAAGGGGCGCTGGCCTGGAGGAGGCGTTGGATCTGGCTGTGCTCGAAGGTGTGCAGCGAAGACGACGTGGAGGAGTTCCGGCGCTGCCTGGGTGTGTTGGGGCTCTGTCTTGGTCGCTGCTGCACGCGCAGGGGAGGACTTGCTGGACTGTGCGCGCGCTGGATCTGTGGTGCTGTCGGAGCCAAAGGAGGGGGCGATCATGGCCGGCTAGGTGCTGGAGTTGCTGCCGTGGGAGGGTAAATCATGCCAGGGAGGAGCTCTGGTCTGCTGTCGGAGGAGCTGGGCTGCAGGCTGGAGATGGGCGGGGATCCGGGTGCGCGGAGGAGGAACTCCGGGCTTCGGCGGGGCTCGTCGGAGAGGATGGAGAGGGGGGTTCGGAGGGGGATCCGACCTGGGCTGCGTACAGGAGGGAGGGGTGCTGCTCGGAGGTGTGCAGCGCTGCCATGGGCTGTGGGGAGTGCTCGGCCTGGGAGGGTAGAGGAGATGAGTT
The DNA here is from genome assembly GCA_038442645.1 of Agave tequilana. Lineage (NCBI taxonomy): Eukaryota > Viridiplantae > Streptophyta > Magnoliopsida > Asparagales > Asparagaceae > Agave > Agave tequilana. The sequence goes on along the minus strand of JAVJIF010031960.1, from coordinate 37,438 downwards.
CGGCGGCTGAATGAGGAGGAGATGAATTAGATTTAGGTTTAGGTTAAGAATTGAGGAGATTATATATATAGGATGGGTTAGTGGGTATTGGGTCTAATATTAATTGGTTGGTGGGCTTGCTATTGGGTATGAAATTTGGTATTGGATATGGGTTTGAGTTAGATCCAAAAAGAGTAACGGGTAGTGGGTTTGGTCCAAATAGGTTTGGACTCAGAAATAGAAACGGGTAATGGGTTATGGAATCCAAACAGGTATGGATAGGATCAAGGATACAAGGAAAGGAGATAATGTATCTACTAATAAAAGAACAATTAATAATATTAAATAATTAACACTAATAACAACAACAATAATAATCATAACGGAAATTTATAAAATGTCAAATTACTATCTACTGTCTCAAAAATAATTTTCATACTTAATAATAATAATCTCAGGAAAAATAATAAATCAACTTGATTAAATAAAAATACTCAGTAAATAAAAATAAATACTTGAAGAAAATAAAATACAGTAGTTTAGATTAGGGATATTACATTCTACCCACCTTAATAAAAATTTCGTCCTCGAAATTCAAATAAGGTAGGGAATGGTAAAAAATCAAAGATTAAGAGAGAACACAACAATCTTCCACGTTGCCTCGTTGGGACACCACGATTCCGCTGCGCGCTCTGATCTCTGCTACCAGCTTCAACATGGAGTAACCGATCTCAAGAGATAGAATCAGGAGGAATGAATAGGAAGGAAGGATGAAATCAAGATGGACATCCAAATCACTCTAATTGAAGTGTTGGAATCATGAGTATCAACAGATCAAGAACGGAATTCCAAAGGGAGGACGATCAATTTCCAAATGGAGTCAATATTATCACGCGAATAGTATATGTATATTGCAGTGTCAACATAACTGTCTCAGGTTACAGGTAGGAACTAGGTTCTCTTTTATGTCGAACCTAGGCTCTGATACCACTCTGTAACGCCCCGATCCTAAAGATACGGAGTCGTTATGGCGACGTATATACGCGAGAATAATACCCCACGTATATACGCTAAGCCTAAGTTAACCTGAACAAGTTATAATCAAACTATAACAAATCATGGATACTGCAATGCTACATATAAGCAACCACGCATGATATCATATGAATCAAGGGCTAGAATAATGACTGGAATAAGAACTGAGCTGATATGACAAGAATCAGGAAATAATATGAAAGCAAAAAAATAAGAGTACCAGAATAGAATAAGAAGAAGCTCCAACTATTCGCGAAGCATACGGCCTCAACGAACACCTACACAAAGGAAACCAACCGTCCAATATCTGGACGTGCAAATCCAGGGTCGTCAGAAGGCGACCATAATGAGTGTGTGTGTAAAGGGGAAACAGCTCGTGCAGAAGAAACCATGTGCATATATAATAATAAGGACAACTGCAGATAGAAAGACTAAATAACACAATAAATAACTGAACAGTAACACATATGATGAAAACATGAATACAGATAGCAGTCAAATGACACAACTGTAAATATGCAATCAATGTCAATATAGGTATCCATCACATGTCACTAAACTGGTATCCAAGTCTGGTTATAAGTCTGCTCCTGGTTATAATCATATGGTCCTGGTTACAATCATGTGGTCCTGGTTACAATCATGTATACAGTCATGTGTCATAAGGCAGGGTAACCATTCAGGGTATAACACAATGTGTTCATTCAATTCATTCAATAACAATCAGTAATGTGCTACGTTATCTTTGTCACTTTCCCACCGGCGTCCCACAACATCCGACAGTTCACCCTGGAGCCCGCACATCCAGTAGAACTCATCCGAACTCCGATATGCGGGTATCATTGTTCGAATAGGGAAAGAGAACCAAATAACATGTATCCTAGGGTTATCATCATACAAGTGCATGTGGATGCTAATAGGCACTGAGAATGCAATATCACGCTAACACCAGGCGTCACGTACAATAGATAGCCCTACAGATTCAAGAGGTGGCCCCCACAGATTCAAGAGGTGGCCCCCACCATGTGTATGGTGTGGCACTTTGCTCCGTGTGGCACTTTGCTCTGAGGAAAACAGGATTCTAGAGGTGGCCCCCGTGGATTCAAGAGGTGGCCCCCACCATGTGTATGGTGTGGCACTTTGCTCCACGTGGCACTTAGTTCCTTTCAAGATCCGCCGGACGCTAGCACGATTGTGGGATACATCCTCGTCAATCCTGACACCAGGCAGCAAACCGCCGGACGCCGGTTTGACTGTGCTATTAACAGGTCAACAGTGCATGGGACATGGATACCGGGTACAGTAGTCCAGATGTCAAGTAACAGTGATACAGCCATATGTCAAGGTCCAGTGAAAGTGTCTAGTGTACAGTTGTAACGCCCCGATTCCACGAGTACGGGGACGTCACTGCGGCGTATATACGTAGGTCAGAGAGTGCCCCCACGTATATACGCTAAGCATAAAGTACAACAAGAAAGGATCAGAGTGCAACACAAAGCGTGGTATACACACATATGCCAACATAAAGGTACAGATACAAAGTCATCACAGTATGATAAACATTACATATTACATATGTCTTTTATCATAACAAGTCCAAAAGTCAAATATACAATAAGAAGACAAAATGCTCACGGGTAGGATGAAGATCCCGTGAGTCAAAAGGAGTCAGGTGCAAGGAACTGGAGCTAAGATGCCTGCTCGCTAAGGAGAGCTCGATCTACGGTGGACAACTCCACTTCGATCCAAGCTCCGGAATCTGAATATGCAAATCCAAGGAATCAAGACATATAACAATAAATGAGCTACAGCCAAGTGGCTAAGAGACATGAATAGGGGTTAGAACACAAGTATGGAATATAAGGACAGGTATTAACATAATCATAAAACGGAAAACACAAGTAAAGCTGATTACAAGCAAAAGTGATTGTATATGCTTAAGTCACGGTCCCATGAGACTAATACATCGAGGGAATAATCCAAACAAGGAAACCCTCATCTATATACCGTTATCTCATGCCACGGTAATCCCAAGCATATAGAATCAGAGTTGCAAACCATATGATAGTCAAAAAGGAATGCATAACAAGAATGACAAGGATCATGACAAGATCAAAACCGGAATCATCACTGGAATCATAACAAGTAAAGTAGGAGTCACAATATAACATGAGTCATAACAGGGGCTATGACATGAAACAATAATCATAACAATAACCATAATTGAGCCTATTATTATTATTACTCGTCTAACCCATATATCTCGGTATGTGTCTCGGTATCGATCCCAACTCACATACATCCATATATAAGAAAGTCGAGGGTCGTTGTCGGAAGTAGATGGAGAACTGATAACACTTCTTATAGTAGTTTCCATACACCTGGAACCGGTTTGGAGGCCCAAGTCCCCCTAACAGTCATCTAATGTGGGCCCGAGGTCCCACTAACAGTTATCTACTATATTTCGTCCCCCTACTATAAGCAAGGTATCATTCCGGCATCCATCACTTCCACCCATACCCCATACAAGTTGTAGCTTATTAAGGATTATCAGTTTACGGGAATAAGTGAACATAACAGTAATAGCCCTACAGATTCAAGAGGTGGCCCCCACAGATTCAAGAGGTGGCCCCCACCGTGTGGTGTGGCACTTTGTTCCATGTGGCACTTTGCTCTGAGGGAAAGGATTCTAGAGGTGGCCCCCACCGAGTATGGTGTGGCACTTAGTTCCATAAAACAAGGCAGGGTTCCCGTAAACACGATAATCATAAAGTCAAGTGTATCATGCTTGGTTTAAGAGATAGCATGACAAGGTGGTAATATATAACAAGCAATAAAACATAACGAAGAATTAATAATTGGCCGGGTCACTCATGACCTAACAAGAGGGTCTAACAAGGTAGTGGCATGTCAGTTGGTCAGGTGATAACATATTAGGTGTCATGTGATATACATGTGTTAAAAGGAAATAGATAACTGACAAGGCTGTATTAAGGTAAGGCAAGTGGAAACATAGAAACAACTTAGGGTTCAACGACCTCAAAGGGTCTGCCACGCATGCTATAAAATAAGGAAGCAATAGTATCACGGCAAGGTACAAGTATAAGAATGAAACAAGCAATTACAGGGCAATACATAAACATAGAATTATGGAGTAACTAGAAGTAATATACACCAATTAACGAGTCATGAAGCACTGTATACAAATACCTGAACCAAGCATAAGATCCAAAGTTTAGATAGGAATCAACTATAACAATCAGACAAAGTTAGTCGACTAGGTCAAGAGAGTAGTCGACTAATAGAAGGGTTAGTCGACTAACAGTAGGGTACAGTCGACTAAAACTGTGTAACAGAGAGTTGGGTTTCTGATTCAGGAAATGTTAGTCGACTAGGGTCAAGGGAGTAGTCGACTAATAGAAGAGTCAAGTCGACTAACAGATACTTAAGTCGACTAAGTCTGTGATACAGAAAGTTGGGGTTTTCTGGTTCAGGAAGGGTTAGTCGACTAGGTGGATTCAGGAGTCGACTAATAGTGATTTCCAGAGAGTTGAGATTTGTTTCCAGGGAAGATTAGTCGACTAATATTTGGGGTAAGTCGACTAATACTGTGTTTTCCAGAAAAGTTAAGTTTCAGCTAAGTGTTCTAGTCGACTAGCTCCTAGGTTAAGTCGACTAATCGTGGTCGTGAGCAGAGTACAGAACTGAATCTAGGGTTTGGGTTTGATGGCCTAAAAATGTGATTTTTATGTTATGTGTGTACAAGATATGAAGGTATAAGTACAATAGGAAGTGATCAAGTCTTGGTGAGCAAAGATACTCACTTGGATGGTTTAATTGGAGCTTGATCCAAGGAGGAGATGATGGCTTCAATCCACAATTAGTTGTTGCTTGAGATGGAGAAGGTGATCTTGGTGTTGCTTTGGGAGTTGGAGGTTGAAGATGAAGTCTTGACGATGCCCTAGATGAAGCCCTTGAAGTCTTGAGAGGGAGGAGGGATCTTGGTGAAGAGGATTTCTCTTTTGGTGAAGTGAGGAAGAAAGTGGAGTGAAGTGTAAAGGGAAATTATATATATGATTGGGATTTTGTAAAGGGGGTGAAATAAGGTAGATGTGATGGGGGTTTTTGCAAAAAGGGGAGGGGGTGAGGTGTCCCTCACCTGGCCACTTGGCCGGCTATGGGAGAGAGAGAGAGAATGAGTGGGATTAGATGGAAAGTGAGTGGGAAATGAGGTGGAAATTGGAGAAGGTGGGAAATTGGAAAATTGGGATTTTGGAAAAGCTTTGATTTGTGGAGGAAGGAAAGGAATAGGAAAAGGAAAGAAATGAAATGATAAAGAGATATTTTCTCTTGGACCCAAAATGAAACTGCTGAATAGACAGATACCCGGGTTAAAGTCAAAGATGTGGAAATCAATTCGGAAAATGCCGGAATCGTCCGAAATTCAAGTATCTCGGATCGACTCGAAATAATTATCAAAAATCAATAATAATATATAAAGACCAATAGTGAAATCCGTTTGAAGAAATACTTTATAGTTTTGAAACTAAAAATCCTGGAATCAGCTACCTACCGACTCCGAAAGAATTTTCATAAAATCATAAAATTCTCAGAAAAAGAATGTAAATAAGAAATATGATTCTAAGTAATTATGTCTAAAGGATCATCATGAAATTCCAAACAATTTGAGAATTAAAAATCCAGGAATCGGTCAGCGGCACTGGCCGACACCGGTTTTGAAGAAATTCATTTTAATTCCAGAAAAATCTAGGAAATCATGGAAAACCTAATATATTGGAAAATAACGTTTAAAACTGAAATCGGTCAAATCTACATATCAGAAAGACTAGATCGAAGAATATACTATGATCGGGCCCTCGGTTCAGACTAGGGCTGACTCCGAGTCCACGAATCCAAATCCAAGACAAAACAATCATATAAGGAATTCATAAAACAGCATAATTACAGGAAACAAGTCGAAAAAATACGATCGAAAATCTGAATACGTGTAACGCCCCGATTCCACGGATACGGGGACGTCACTGCAACGTATATACGTAGGTCAGAACTACCCTCCCGTATATACGCTAAGCATCAGTACAGACAAGAATCAGAGTACGGAAGCAAATGGTGCATTATACATTCCAACACATATATACAATTACAGAATTATCACCAGAGTGATAACAATATTACATGAATATCATATCACTAATATGCGCAAATGCGAGAGTACAAGGAATATACATAATATGAACGGTATAAAAGGGGGCTCGCATACAAGTATACAAGGATGTACAAGTATGAAAAGTATAAAAGAGCACTCACGAGTTTGCTAAGGAAAAACTCGAGAGGCACAAAGGGGGTCTGGAAGGATGTGGCTCTGGACTGTCGTCTGGAGATTCACGCTACCGATGCGCCACTCTGAGCAGTAACGGGGGAAATCCATACGCTCCGGGCTCCATGACCTGGACATGAGAATCCAGGGGAGTCAGTGAAACTCCCCAGGCGAGTATAATACAATGCCGGGTGGCGAGCCAGGATGAGTACGAGTGTCAAGTACAGAAGACAGGGGGGTTAGAACACAAATGAAGTATATGTGTAAACGAGTACAACAAAACCATCAGGAAACCGGAAATCCCAAGTAAAGCTGTATGCAAGATTGATTGTATATGCTTAGGTCACGGTCCCATGAGATTAGTACATCGAAGGAATAATCCAAACAAGGAAACCCTCATCTATATACTTTTATCTCATGGCACCGAATATCCAAGCATATAGAATCAGAGTTGCAAATCATATGAAAGTCATAACAGGAATACATCTCGGAAATCATGACATGAAAATACAGGAGTCCATAATAAGAGTCCAAAACAGGCATCAAGACATGAACTTATTATTATTATTACTTGTCTTACTCATATATCTCGGTATGTGACCTGGTGTACGGCCAACCCACATACATCCATATATAAGCTAGCCAAGGTTGTTAACGGAAGCCGATGGAGAACTGATAGTCTTTCTTATAGTAGTTCCATACCCCTGGAACCGGTAGGTATAATCAGTAATATCGTAACACTTTCGCCATTGTATATATATATATGTATATATATATATACTTTAATTCCGTCACTATAAGCAAGGTATCATTCCGGCATCCATCACTTCCTCCCATACCCATACAAGTTGTCCATTTTATCGCTTATTAACATAATTATCAGAGTTCGGGAATGAGTCATATCATAACAGTAATACATAACAGTGGTCAGTACATAACGGTAATCAGGTACTACATTCCCTTTATCATGATAATTATGAGAATCGGTGTATCATGCTTGGTGTCAAGAGATAGCATGATAAGCGGTGATGTATATCAAGTAACATGCATACCAAGAGATTGATAACAGTCAGGTAAGCCAGGTCATGACAAGAGGGTCTGGTCAAATAATAGCATGTCAGGTGGTCAGGTGGTAATATACCAGATGTCAGGTGATATACATGTGTTAAAAAGGAAGCATGCAATTGACAAGTCTAAAGTAATGGTATGACAAGTGGTAATATAGAAGAAAGCCGGAATCCAACGACCACGAAGGGTCGGCCACGCATAATATACAAAGTAGTGAAAGACATGTAAACATGAAATGGAAATATGAGTTGAAATACTTATCGAACCAACGAAATAGGAAAACTCAAATGACAGCGAGAGCAAGTGAGATTACTCGCATACAAGAAAGTAGCGAGTGAGAATACTCGCCTAAATCACCAAAACGCCGAAATACCCGCAATCCACTGAATTCCGGGACTCGCCATAAACTATGATATATATATGTAGAGTGAAGAGGAGAGAGAAAGAGAGAAGTGAAGATGATGTTAGTCAAGATACAAGTCAAGAAGTATAATATACAACATATAAACCAAGTATAAGATCCAAGTTTGAGAAGGTAAATAACTGTAACAAACAGACAGAATTAGTCGACTAGGGTAGGATGAGTAGTCGACTAATAAAGGGGTTAGTCGACTAACAGTCTGGTATAGTCGACTAATACTGGGTTCCAGAGAGTTGATATTCTGATTCAGGAAAGTTAGTCGACTAGGGTCATAGGGGTAGTCGACTAACAGACGTGACAAGTCGACTGACAGTTAGGCTAAGTCGACTAATACTGTGATACAGAGAGTTAAGGTTTCTGGTCCAGGAAGAGGTAAGTCGACTAGGGTCAAGGGTGTAGTCGACTAAGGGTCTCTAGTCGACTAGGAACTAAGGTAAGTCGACTAATACTGTGTTTCAGAAAAAGCTACGTTTCAGCTAAGGGTTTCTAGTCGACTAGGTTCTAGGTCAAGTCGACTAATCGACTGGAAACAGCAAACAGAACAGATTTCTAGGGCTTTGGTTTGATGACTAATTAATCATGGATTTGAAGACATATTTGTACAAGATATGAAAATACAAACATACTAAGAATAAATCAAGTTTAGATGAGGAAGATTACTCACCAAATTGATGATGGAGAGGAAGAGGAAAGGTAGAGTTGGTGATGATCCTTGAGGAAGAAGGAGATGGAGGAGTTGTTGTTGTTGGTGATGGAGGAGGTGGAGCTTGGCCGGAGTTGGGAGGAGTCCTCGCCGGCGACGTGGCCGGAGGTTGGGTGGTCACCAAGGGAGAGGAGGAAGAAGAAGTGAAGAGAAGTGATGAAGTGAAAAAGAAATGAAAATGGGAAAGGAAAGGTATATATGGGATTTGGATTTTGTAAAGGGGATGCAATTAAATAAAATGGGAGGGCTTAATTGCAAAGTGGGGAGGTGAGGTGAGTGTCCTTCTCTTGGCCACTTGGCCGGCCATGGGGGAGAGAGAGAATGAGTGGGATTTAAAAAGGATTAGGTGAAAGTGAGTGGGATTATGTGGAAAATTGGAATTATTGGAAAATTGGAAAAGGCTTTGGTTAGTGGAGGAAGGAAAGAAATAAAGGAAAAGGAAAAATGGAAAAGAAATTATAATGAGAAGATATTTTCTTGGGAAAGAAGATGAAAATAATGGAAGTGGCGGATTCCCGGGATTCAGTTGTGGATGCGGAAGTCTTTCGGGAAAAATACCGGAATCGTCCGAAATTCAAGTATCTCGGAACGACCCGAAATAATTACCAAAAATCAATAATAATATATAAAGACCAATAGTGAAATCCGTTTGAAGAAATACTTTATAGTTTTGAAACTAAAAATCCCGGAACCAGTTATCTACCGACTCCGATGGAATTTTCATAAATTCATAAAATCCTCAGAAAAAGAATGTAGGTAGAAAATATGATTTTAAGTAATAATGTCTAAAGGAACTTTTAGAAATTCTAAACCGTTTGTAAACTAAAAATCTGGAAATCGGTCAGCGGCACTGGCGGACACCGGTTTTGAAGACTTTCGTTTTAATTCCAGAAAAATCTAGAAAATCATAGAAAATATATAATATTGGAAAATGACATTTAAAACTAAAATCGGTCAATTCTAATTATCAGAATGTCCAAATCGAGTAATACTCTAGGATCGGGCCTTCGGTTCAGACTAGGGCTGACTCCGAATCCACGAATCCAAATCCAAGACAAAAACAGTCATATAAGGAATTCATAATACAGAATAAATACAGGAAACAAATCGAAAAAATACGACCGAAAATCTGAATACGCAACTAAGTACGTATTCCGGGAACGGGGTATTACAATCCACCCACCTTACAAAAATTGCGTCCTCGCAATTTCGTTAAGGGGCAAATTGAATACAAAGGGGACAAAGGTGGAATTTATACTAATTAAGATATGAAGCACTATAGGTAGGGCTCTCAAGTCAACTGAATAATAATCATACTCTGCATTTCCGGCTGATGATGTCGTGGCTGTGTAATAAATCTTTAGAATAATGCTGAATAATACTGATGATGTCGTGGCTGTGTAATAAAGAAAACCCCGAAAATCCTGAGCATAATAAAGAAGACCGATAATTAAGAATCCGACTGCTGTCCTCTGAAAGATAGCCAGATCAAGATCGATCTGGAGAATACCAAGCTTCATAGAATTGGCCGAAGAGATCACATAATAGCTTCATTCTGAACCAGCCACTACCTCTCTAGTCTAGTCATATCTTAAGATAGTATAAGGCTTCATAAAAACCAAAACATAAAACCAAAACAGGGAAAGGATAGGAAGGATTTAGGAATCAAAGGAAGGATGGTCAAGAAATAGATAACTCTGCACTTGTAGTTGGAATGTATAACCAAGACTCATGTATCCCAGTTGCAAATCTCTTTACCATTGATTTGCCTTCTGGACGTACTGAGGAGGTTAGAGCCTAAGCTGACCTAAGCTCTGACGAGCCTAAGTTGACCTAAGCTCTGATACCAACCTGTAACGCCCCGATTCCACGGATACGGGGACGTCACTGCAACGTATATACGTAGGTCAGAACTACCCTCCCGTATATACGCTAAGCATCAGTACAGACAAGAATCAGAGTACGGAAGCAAATGGTGCATTATACATTCCAACACATATATACAATTACAGAATTATCACCAGAGTGATAACAATATTACATGAATATCATATCACTAATATGCGCAAATGCGAGAGTACAAGGAATATACATAATATGAACGGTATAAAAGGGGGCTCGCATACAAGTATACAAGGATGTACAAGTATGAAAAGTATAAAAGAGCACTCACGAGTTTGCTAAGGAAAAACTCGAGAGGCACAAAGGGGGTCTGGAAGGATGTGGCTCTGGACTGTCGTCTGGAGATTCACGCTACCGCTGCGCCACTCTGAGCAGTAACGGGGGAAATCCATACGCTCCGGGCTCCATGACCTGGACATGAGAATTCAGGGGAGTCAGTGAAACTCCCCAGGCGAGTATAATACAATGCCGGGTGGCGAGCCAGGATGAGTACGAGTGTCAAGTACAGAAGACAGGGGGTTAGAACACAAATGAAGTATATGTGTAAACGAGTACAACAAAACCATCAGGAAACCGGAAATCCCAAGTAAAGCTGTATGCAAGATTGATTGTATATGCTTAGGTCACGGTCCCATGAGATTAGTACATCGAAGGAATAATCCAAACAAGGAAACCCTCATCTATATACTTTTATCTCATGGCACCGAATATCCAAGCATATAGAATCAGAGTTGCAAATCATATGAAAGTCATAACAGGAATACATCTCGGAAATCATGACATGAAAATACAGGAGTCCATAATAAGAGTCCAAAACAGGCATCAAGACATGAACTTATTATTATTATTATTACTTGTCTTACTCATATATCTCGGTATGTGACCTGGTGTACGGCCAACCCACATACATCCATATATAAGCTAGCCAAGGTTGTTAACGGAAGCCGATGGAGAACTGATAGTCTTTCTTATAGTAGTTCCATACCCCTGGAACCGGTAGGTATAATCAGTAATATCGTAACACTTTCGCCATTGTATATATATATATGTATATATATATACTTTAATTCCGTCACTATAAGCAAGGTATCATTCCGGCATCCATCACTTCCTCCCATACCCATACAAGTTGTCCATTTTATCGCTTATTAACATAATTATCAGAGTTCGGGAATGAGTCATATCATAACAGTAATACATAACAGTGGTCAGTACATAACGGTAATCAGGTACTACATTCCCTTTATCATGATAATTATGAGAATCGGTGTATCATGCTTGGTGTCAAGAGATAGCATGATAAGCGGTGATGTATATCAAGTAACATGCATACCAAGAGATTGATAACAGTCAGGTAAGCCAGGTCATGACAAGAGGGTCTGGTCAAATAATAGCATGTCAGGTGGTCAGGTGGTAATATACCAGATGTCAGGTGATATACATGTGTTAAAAAGGAAGCATGCAATTGACAAGTCTAAAGTAATGGTATGACAAGTGGTAATATAGAAGAAAGCCGGAATCCAACGACCACGAAGGGTCGGCCACGCATAATATACAAAGTAGTGAAAGACATGTAAACATGAAATGGAAATATGAGTTGAAATACTTATCGAACCAACGAAATAGGAAAACTCAAATGACAGCGAGAGCAAGTGAGATTACTCGCATACAAGAAAGTAGCGAGTGAGAATACTCGCCTAAATCACCAAAACGCCGAAATACCCGCAATCCACTGAATTCCGGGACTCGCCATAAACTATGATATATATATGTAGAGTGAAGAGGAGAGAGAAAGAGAGAAGTGAAGATGATGTTAGTCAAGATACAAGTCAAGAAGTATAATATACAACATATAAACCAAGTATAAGATCCAAGTTTGAGAAGGTAAATAACTGTAACAAACAGACAGAATTAGTCGACTAGGGTAGGATGAGTAGTCGACTAATAAAGGGGTTAGTCGACTAACAGTCTGGTATAGTCGACTAATACTGGGTTCCAGAGAGTTGATATTCTGATTCAGGAAAAGTTAGTCGACTAGGGTCATAGGGGTAGTCGACTAACAGACATGACAAGTCGACTGACAGTTAGGCTAAGTCGACTAATACTGTGATACAGAGAGTTAAGGTTTCTGGTCCAGGAAGAGGTAAGTCGACTAGGGTCAAGGGTGTAGTCGACTAAGGGTCTCTAGTCGACTAGGAACTAAGGTAAGTCGACTAATACTGTGTTTCAGAAAAAGCTACGTTTCAGCTAAGGGTTTCTAGTCGACTAGGTTCTAGGTCAAGTCGACTAATCGACTGGAAACAGCAAACAGAACAGATTTCTAGGGCTTTGGTTTGATGACTAATTAATCATGGATTTGAAGACATATTTGTACAAGATATGAAAATACAAACATACTAAGAATAAATCAAGTTTAGATGAGGAAGATTACTCACCAAATTGATGATGGAGAGGAAGAGGAAAGGTAGAGTTGGTGATGATCCTTGAGGAAGAAGGAGATGGAGGAGTTGTTGTTGTTGGTGATGGAGGAGGTGGAGCTTGGCCGGAGTTGGGAGGAGTCCTCGCCGGCGACGTGGCCGGAGGTGGCTGGCCGGAGGTTGGGTGGTCACCAAGGGAGAGGAGGAAGAAGAAGTGAAGAGAAGTGATGAAGTGAAAAGAAATGAAAATGGGAAAGGAAAGGTATATATGGGATTTGGATTTTGTAAAGGGGATGCAATTAAATAAAAGGGGAGGGCTTAATTGCAAAGTGGGGAGGTGAGGTGAGTGTCCTTCTCTTGGCCACTTGGCCGGCCATGGGGGAGAGAGAGAATGAGTGGGATTTAAAAAGGATTAGGTGAAAGTGAGTGGGATTATGTGGAAAATTGGAATTATTGGAAAATTGGAAAAGGCTTTGGTTAGTGGAGGAAGGAAAGAAATAAAGGAAAAGGAAAAATGGAAAAGAAATTATAATGAGAAGATATTTTCTTGGGAAAGAAGATGAAAATAATGGAAGTGGCGGATTCCCGGGATTCAGTTGTGGATGCGGAAGTCTTTCGGGAAAATACCGGAATCGTCCGAAATTCAAGTATCTCGGAACGACCCGAAATAATTACCAAAAATCAATAATAATATATAAAGACCAATAGTGAAATCCGTTTGAAGAAATACTTTATAGTTTTGAAACTAAAAATCCCGGAACCAGTTATCTACCGACTCAGATGGAATTTTCATAAATTCATAAAATCCTCAGAAAAAGAATGTAGGTAGAAAATATGATTTTAAGTAATAATGTCTAAAGGAACTTTTAGAAATTCTAAACCGTTTGTAAACTAAAAATCTGGAAATCGGTCAGCGGCACTGGCCGACACGGTTTTGAAGACTTTCGTTTTAATTCCAGAAAAATCTAGAAAATCATAGAAAATATATAATATTGGAAAATGACATTTAAAACTAAAATCGGTCAATTCTAATTATCAGAATGTTCAAATCGAGTAATACTCTAGGATCGGGCCTTCGGTTCAGACTAGGGCTGACTCCGAATCCACGAATCCAAATCCAAGACAAAAACAGTCATATAAGGAATTCATAATACAGAATAAATACAGGAAACAAATCGAAAAAATACGACCGAAAATCTGAATACGCAACTAAGTACGTATTCCGGGAACGGGGTATTACAATACGCAACTAAGTACGTACTCCGGGAACGGGGTATTACAATCCACCCACCTTACAAAAAATTGCGTCCTCGCAATTTCGTTAAGGGGATAAATTGAACACGAAGGGGACAAGGGCACGAATAAAGGCTTCATAAAACCAAAACAGAGAATAAGATAAACACAAGAAGGACTAGAATGAACAATGATAGAATGACAATGGAAAAATATTAAGAAAGATAACCAACTCAAATACAAGAAATGGGGTAGTGGTTACCATGATATTCTAAGGCTCCTGATCTGGATACTGGTCTTCCCACTCTGCTGCATCGCCTGAGGTCTCTGCTGCCATGAAGTGAACTTGGCCTCTGCCCTGATCTGTTCTGGCTCTCATTCCTCTCTGCTGATGATCATACCGTTGGGGTGGAAATGGAACTCTTCGATCAACAGGTTCAGGGTTCCTCCTCAGTGGTGGCGCTGGAAGTGCTGGAGCTGGACGTGCTGGAGCTGGAAGAGCTGGTCTGACTGGTGCCGTATGCTCAAACTTTCTGTACCGGCAATCCCTGAGTGCATGACCTCTTGCCCCACATGCCAAACATAATCCATTGGCCACCCGACAATCTCTCTTATAGTGTCCGGGCCTGTGGCAGAAATTGCATGTGATCTGAGGAAGAGGAGTTTGGAATGGTCTCTTCATCATCGGGCCCTGGGTTGCCCTATCCGCATCCTCCTCATCCATCAACTCAAAAGGCCTCTTCTTGGCTTGGCTCTTCATCTGATTCTCCTTCTTCTTCTCCAGTCCACGCTCTACTTCTCGAGCTATGGTGAGAACCTCTGAATATGTCTTCAGCTGTTGGGGCATCAAGAATACTTGTAGGTCCATCTGTAATCCCTGCTGAAATCTGCTTGCCCGCTTCTCTTCATCCGTCACCATATACGGGGCAAAGCGGCTCAATCTGAGAAACTCCGCGGCATACTCATCCACGGACTTACTCCCCTGCCGAAGTCTGATGAATTGCTCCTCCATGTCTTTCTGAGCTGTGACAGGGAAGAATCTGCTGTAGAAACTCTTGGAGAATGTGTCCCAAGTGACAGGCTTCTCCAATCTTGCCTCCTCAGCTAGCCACCAAGTCCTGGCTATATCCTTCAGTTGAATCTTGGCAACCTCAACTTGGTTCTCCTGTGGAACTCTGGCTGCATTCAGCAAGTCTGAAGTGTCGGTCAGCCATTGCTCAGCCTCCAAGGGTTTCTCTCCACCCGTGAATATGGCTGGCTGCAGCCTCCTGAAGTCTGAAATGTTCCCCGGCCTCTGTTCCTTAGGTGCTGCTATCTCTTGCCGGAGAAGCTCGGTCTGCTGTTGCTGATTCTCTATCATCATCTGGATAACCCTCAATATATCCACATTCTCTCCCGCTGCTCCATTCGATGCTGATCCAGAGTTGCTGCGACCCGATCTCCTCTCCATACTAGGATGGCTAAAGATAACTGGAAGGAGTTGGAAAAATGGAAGGATTTCAGGATATGAAGGAAGAAATCTAGGAGGACTAAATGTAGAATCAAGAAGGACTAGATAACTTTGTACCTTGTAGTTGGCAATAGCAAACTACTAGAATTTGCCACTTGCTTGTACTATAGGTGGGAGAGCCTAAGCTCTGATACCAACCTGTAACGCCCCGATTCCACGAGTACGGGGACGTCACTGCGGCGTATATACGTAGGTCAGAGAGTGCCCCCACGTATATACGCTAAGCATAAAGTACAACAAGAAAGGATCAGAGTGCAACACAAAGCGTGGTATACACACATATGCCAACATAAAGGTACAGATACAAAGTCATCACAGTATGATAAACATTACATATTACATATGTCTTTTATCATAACAAGTCCAAAAGTCAAATATACAATAAGAAGACAAAATGCTCACGGGTAGGATGAAGATCCCGTGAGTCAAAAGGAGTCAGGTGCAAGGAACTGGAGCTAAGATGCCTGCTCGCTAAGGAGAGCTCGATCTACGGTGGACAACTCCACTTCGATCCAAGCTCCGGAATCTGAATATGCAAATCCAAGGAATCAAGACATATAACAATAAATGAGCTACAGCCAAGTGGCTAAGAGACATGAATAGGGGTTAGAACACAAGTATGGAATATAAGGACAGGTATTAACATAATCATAAAACGAAAAATACAAGTAAAGCTGATTACAAGCAAAAGTGATTGTATATGCTTAAGTCACGGTCCCATGAGACTAATACATCGAGGGAATAATCCAAACAAGGAAACCCTCATCTATATACCGTTATCTCATGCCACGGTAATCCCAAGCATATAGAATCAGAGTTGCAAACCATATGATAGTCAAAAAGGAATGCATAACAAGAATGACAAGGATCATGACAAGATCAAAACCGGAATCATCACTGGAATCATAACAAGTAAAGTAGGAGTCACAATATAACATGAGTCATAACAGGGGCTATGACATGAAACAATAATCATAACAATAACCATAATTGATCCTATTATTATTATTACTCGTCTAACCCATATATCTCGGTATGTGTCTCGGTATCGATCCCAACTCACATACATCCATATATAAGAAAGTCGAGGGTCGTTGTCGGAAGTAGATGGAGAACTGATAACACTTCTTATAGTAGTTTCCATACACCTGGAACCGGTTTGGAGCCCAAGTCCCCCTAACAGTCATCTAATGTGGGCCCGAGGTCCCACTAACAGTTATCTACTATATTTCGTCCACCTACTATAAGCAAGGTATCATTCCGGCATCCATCACTTCCACCCATACCCCATATAAGTTGTAGCTTATTAAGGATTATCAGTTTACGGGAATAAGTGAACATAACAGTAATAGCCCTACAGATTCAAGAGGTGGCCCCCACAGATTCAAGAGGTGGCCCCCACCGTGTGGTGTGGCACTTTGTTCCATGTGGCACTTTGCTCTGAGGGAAAGGATTCTAGAGGTGGCCCCCACCGAGTATGGTGTGGCACTTAGTTCCATAAAACAAGGCAGGGTTCCCGTAAACACGATAATCATAAAGTCAAGTGTATCATGCTTGGTTTAAGAGATAGCATGACAAGGTGGTAATATATAACAAGCAATAAAACATAACGAAGAATTAATAATTGGCCGGGTCACTCATGACCTAACAAGAGGGTCTAACAAGGTAGTGGCATGTCAGTTGGTCAGGTGATAACATATTAGGTGTCATGTGATATACATGTGTTAAAAGGAAATAGATAACTGACAAGGCTGTATTAAGGTAAGGCAAGTGGAAACATAGAAACAACTTAGGGTTCAACGACCTCAAAGGGTCTGCCACGCATGCTATAAAATAAGGAAGCAATAGTATCACGGCAAGGTACAAGTATAAGAATGAAACAAGCAATTACAGGGCAATACATAAACATAGAATTATGGAGTAACTAGAAGTAATATACACCAATTAACGAGTCATGAAGCACTGTATACAAATACCTGAACCAAGCATAAGATCCAAAGTTTAGATAGGAATCAACTATAACAATCAGACAAAGTTAGTCGACTAGGTCAAGAGAGTAGTCGACTAATAGAAGGGTTAGTCGACTAACAGTAGGGTACAGTCGACTAAAACTGTGTAACAGAGAGTTGGGTTTCTGATTCAGGAAATGTTAGTCGACTAGGGTCAAGGGAGTAGTCGACTAATAGAAGAGTCAAGTCGACTAACAGATACTTAAGTCGACTAAGTCTGTGATACAGAAAGTTGGGGTTTTCTGGTTCAGGAAGGGTTAGTCGACTAGGTGGATTCAGGAGTCGACTAATAGTGATTTCCAGAGAGTTGAGATTTGTTTCCAGGGAAGATTAGTCGACTAATATTTGGGGTAAGTCGACTAATACTGTGTTTTCCAGAAAGTTAAGTTTCAGCTAAGTGTTCTAGTCGACTAGCTCCTAGGTTAAGTCGACTAATCGTGGTCGTGAGCAGAGTACAGAACTGAATCTAGGGTTTGGGTTTGATGGCCTAAAAATGTGATTTTTATGTTATGTGTGTACAAGATATGAAGGTATAAGTACAATAGGAAGTGATCAAGTCTTGGTGAGCAAAGATACTCACTTGGATGGTTTAATTGGAGCTTGATCCAAGGAGGAGATGATGGCTTCAATCCACAATTAGTTGTTGCTTGAGATGGAGAAGGTGATCTTGGTGTTGCTTTGGGAGTTGGAGGTTGAAGATGAAGTCTTGACGATGCCCTAGATGAAGCCCTTGAAGTCTTGAGAGGGAGGAGGGATCTTGGTGAAGAGGATTTCTCTTTTGGTGAAGTGAGGAAGAAAGTGGAGTGAAGTGTAAAGGGAAATTATATATATGATTGGGATTTTGTAAAGGGGGTGAAATAAGGTAGATGTGATGGGGGTTTTTGCAAAAAGGGGAGGGGGTGAGGTGTCCCTCACCTGGCCACTTGGCCGGCTATGGGAGAGAGAGAGAATGAGTGGGATTAGATGGAAAGTGAGTGGGAAATGAGGTGGAAATTGGAGAAGGTGGGAAATTGGAAAATTGGGATTTTGGAAAAGCTTTGATTTGTGGAGGAAGGAAAGGAATAGGAAAAGGAAAGAAATGAAATGATAAAGAGATATTTTCTCTTGGACCCAAAATGAAACTGCTGAATAGACAGATACCCGGGTTAAAGTCAAAGATGTGGAAATCAATTCGGAAAATGCCGGAATCGTCCGAAATTCAAGTATCTCGGATCGACTCGAAATAATTATCAAAAATCAATAATAATATATAAAGACCAATAGTGAAATCCGTTTGAAGAAATACTTTATAGTTTTGAAACTAAAAATCCTGGAATCAGCTACCTACCGACTCCGAAAGAATTTTCATAAAATCATAAAATTCTCAGAAAAAGAATGTAAATAAGAAATATGATTCTAAGTAATTATGTCTAAAGGATCATCATGAAATTCCAAACAATTTGAGAATTAAAAATCCAGGAATCGGTCAGCGGCACTGGCCGACACCGGTTTTGAAGAAATTCATTTTAATTCCAGAAAAATCTAGGAAATCATGGAAAACCTAATATATTGGAAAATAACGTTTAAAACTGAAATCGGTCAAATCTACATATCAGAAAGACTAGATCGAAGAATATACTATGATCGGGCCCTCGGTTCAGACTAGGGCTGACTCCGAGTCCACGAATCCAAATCCAAGACAAAACAATCATATAAGGAATTCATAAAACAGCATAATTACAGGAAACAAGTCAAAAAAATACGATCGAAAATCTGAATACGCAACTAAGTACGTACTCCGGGAACGGGGTATTACAACAGTCAGTGAGGTAATGCCATCAATAGCAATCAATACCTTATGCCATTTCAATTACTGGGATGCTACTGGACGGTAACAATATCAGTACAGTAATGATCAATCAGTAATCGTATACACGGTGAACAATATCAGTAACAGTAACAGTAACAGTAACAGTAACCGTGTATACGATGAACAATAGGACTGTACCGTGGTTACGGTCAAACAATCATTTCCCAGTAACTTCGATAACATGGATAAAATAACAGTAACAGTCTAGCTACTGTTCAATAAACAGTCTCAACTAAAGCTGATCATAATCTCATCCATCCATACTAAAGAGATATCATTAACTATTCCATCAACTTATATTCCCAATACCATCCTCGTAAATCGTTAAGTATCAGTCCGTATCAGTGTAAGCCAAAACGGTAAACTACCATATCAATGAATCTGTAATTAGTCCTCTCCTCAACACCAATATGTTCTAGTCCTATAACCACCAATAATTGAGATCAATTAATAACTGTTATCAAACTCCAAGATATAGATCACTGATATTGACTAGATTACCATCATCATAACTCAATCTCTATCAATAGGTGCAATCAATAACTATGCATGTCCTCGAGATCAACAAGTCAAACACATACCCCAATCATATTAAATAGGAAACATCCTCAAACACATGTGATCTAGAATATCTACTCAACTACTTCAGTCATATCTGATATGTCCTCAAATACTCACTAATAAAGTCATTTCTAACTACTGATCATCATTCAATGTAAATAATATAAGTCCAGATCAATCCAAAATCACCATATTCAACTCACATTCCCAACAGTTACATGATCGTCAAGTATCAATATACATCAATGAATCTGATATGATAATTGTCATTCCAACGTATATTCATAATCAAGCTCAGCTCTCTTACTCTAATAATTTAATCTGATTCCCAAGTCTTCTCAATCACTACTCCTATTAAGATCAATCATTATATCCCAACACTCAGTATCATAACATATCCATGAACATGCATCTAAGTTCTATCATGCTAAATCAAGTCATTCCATCATATATCCATCCATAATATATATCCCTCGATATCATATACATCATCTATATGTTGGCCCAAAGGCCTTTCACTCTAGTTTTGATGATGATTAACTCATGTAGTTATGTGTACTAATTATCTTGTGATTTTAGTTTCAGATTATTAATCAAGATATTAGTTGGTGTTTAGCTTCAACAAGATGAATTGGAAGCTTGCACATGTTGATTCAAGAGCCCGCCATCAAAGATCATACATTGCACTTGCTCGGTGAATCAAGAGTTTTTGGATCGAGCCGACTTGGAGATTGCGCTCTAGCTTGGAGATTGCGCTCTACAAGAAGACTTAGGTATCCATAGTTTTAGTTTGGGTTTAGATCCTAATTGTAAAGATTAGAATAGTATGATAAGCTCAAGTTCACAACACACACCTTTCATGTTTTGATTTTCGGTTTTAGGTTTAACCGATCTTGGTTTTCATGAATAGATTTTTTATCAAAACAAGTTTACATGGTTTATGTATATTAGATTTGTTCTATATACATGCATGCTTCAATTATTTAGACAAACTTTGTTTGATAATCTATTCCATGTGTTTTATGTTTTGGTATTTACAACAAAACATATTTTTGGACTTAATGACAAAAACTATGATATGTATATGTTTCATGTATATTGGATTTCTATCCATATGCATCTTGTTTCAAAATGTTTAAATATCATGTTTTTGTATTTGGATGAGCTTTAGACAAAATATATTTTCTATTCAAGATCCAAGTTTAGAAAATACAGTTTTTGGTTTTTGGCAAAATTTCTATAACACAAAAATAGTCCTTATTGATTGATATTTGAGCTAAACTTTTTACCACATGTTTATATATCAATGCTATGATAAAACAAGTTTCTATGGAAGTTTTAGCAAAGATAAAAATGTTTTTAAAATGTGTTTTTAACTTTTTTTTCTGTTCCAGGCTTCAACCAAGTCGACTAGCCCCTGACTAGTCGACTAGGTCTGAGGTCGGTCGACCGGGCCGGTCGACCGACGTGCACAAACCTGTGCACGTTTCTGGCACAGACAGCGGTCGACCGGGACGGTCGACCGGAGCAGAATAGTCTGCTCTCTGGATTATTCGGTCGACCGGGGCGGTCGACCGGTAGTGCAAACGGTTCAAAATTTGACCGTTGCACGGTCGACCGGCCGGTCGACCGGCAGGGCAATTCTGGCTAAATTTCTGTCAACGGCTATTTTCTGATATTTGCCTATAAATACCCCATTTGAGAGAGGTTTTCTCTAAGATTTTTTTGTGCGAATTTTTGCTGATTCTCTGGTATTTTCAAAGCAATCAAAAAGGGTTTATGAGCTTGAATTGAACAATCCATTTGGTGTTTTTCATTAGGGTTTGGAAAATCAAAGAAAGGGTTTTGGGAAAGAATTTTGATTGAACTATTCTATCTTGATTTTTCCCAAGGATTTTCTTTGTGATTTCTGATTTCCATTCCTTTGGTTTTCTCCACACTTGAGCATAAATCTACTATCTATATCTATAGGTTATTTGTGTGGAAGAAGAAGTTGTTTGTGGTTGTTGTTGTGACCACCAAGTTGTAACCCAATCTTTTCTTAGCTTTGTGCTTTGGGTTGTATCCCTCTAGTTGAGAGGTGATCCTTGTATTGGTTGGTGATTGGGAGTTTGTTGTATTGGTTTGAAAATTTGCCTCAAGGAGGAGGTTGTGATTGTTGGAGTTTGCCTCAAGGAGGAGGTTGTGTTGGTTGGCTTGAATTTGTGCCTCAGGGAGGAGGTTGTAAAGAGAGAGGAGTTGGGTACTCCTTGTAAAGGGTCCTAGGTGGACGAGCTAGTGGAAATCCTTCGTGTGTCGAAGGCGGGGATGTAGAGCTGGGTGCTCGAACCTCGATAACATATCTTTGTGTTTGCGCTTGATCCATTGGCTCTCTCTCTACTCTCTCTTTACTTTGTGCCTTGCATTTATTTACATTGCTCATTCATATTTGCTTGGCTTGGTTGTGTGTATCACTTGTTGATAGCACTTGAGTGTAATTTGCATTAAGTTTTTAAATTCCGCATTTAGTTCATAGATTAGCATTGTCACCTATTCACCCCCCTCTAGGTGACTTTTCAATTGGTATCAGAGCTAGTGCTCCTGATATTTAGGTTTAACCACCTAGGAGTGATCTTGGTTTGCTAATCTTCACTTACATTTTCATTTGCACTCATACTAGTTTGCACTCATGGCTAGCCCTCCTATGTTTGACCATTTTAGACTTGATACTTGGAAGGTGGACATGACTAGGCATTTAAAAACATTAGGTCATCTAGTTTATCAAGCCATTACCATAGAATCCCTCCCAAATAGTAGCAAGCATAAGAAGGCCAATGCATTAGCACTTAGAGCACTTAGAGCATCTCTAAATGAATTTCTTTTACCCGTTTTTGATCACTATGATTCGGCTTTTGCAGTTTGGAGCATCTTGACGTCTCCCGAGCTTCCAAGGATAATTAACAAGATGAGGAGATCTAAAAGAGAAAAGTCCGAAGAGCAATGCCTCATGGTCCAAGGGAAGAACTCCCTTGAGGTACAATCGGATTCTCATATTGATGATAGCTCTAGTTCCTATTGCCATGGTTGTTTTGAAGTTCAAACTTTAAATATGGAACTTGCTCAAAAGCTTGAAAATTTGTTGGAAAAACATGATTTGTTGAAAGAGGATAATCTTGTGTTGAAAAATGAATTAAAGGATTTATGCTCTAATTTTGAATTGGTTTTGCAAGAGAAGGAAGAGATTGCAAGTGAATGTGACTCACTTAAATCTCAACTTGAACTTGCTTTAAAGGAAAATGAATTTTTGAAAAACAAAAATGATTGTGATGATGTTGTAAAGCAAAATGAGATTTTATCTTCTAAATTGGATCTTGTTTTTAAAGAAAACCTCACTTTGAAAAATGATATTGATTCAATTACTAAAGAATTGGATTTGGTTTTGAAGAAAAATGAATCTTTGAAAATTGATATTGATTCTCATGTGTGCCATGCTAGTATAGCATCTTCTTCTTCTTGCACACCTATTGCATGCTCCACTTTGTCTTCTTATATTGAATATGATATAAATGCTTTGAAGAAAAGTGTTGAATGTTTGGGCTCCACTTTGAGCCAATGCACCTTGAATCATTCACGTTTGGAAACCTTGGTTCGCATGAAACAAGGTCCATCTTTGCATGCACACCCTACACGGCATACACATGCTCATCACGATCACAAATTTCACACTATGTATGCCCATGTGTACACATGTACACATTGTGGCCGAAAAGGCCATCTTGCTAGATTCTGTTATGATCGCATTTATCATGAAAATTTAGCAACTAATCTTGTTTGGGTTAGAAAAGACACTAACCCCGTGGACCCACTAGAAAATGGGTACCAAAAACCACCTCTTTGACTTTTGATGTAGGTGGGAGCTCTCGCATCACGTGAGAGATTTGGTGCCTTGATGTGGATGCATTCTAAGCTTAAAAGAGAATTATTTGGATGCTTCACACTCAAGGAAATTTGGTGGGAGGACCACCGTGTTTTGGAGAACTAGAGGTGCAACTTCATTGGTTTTGGTATCATCTCTAACTCCTAATTTTTTATTTGCATACTTTCCATGTTCATCTTTTATAGCATGTCATGTTTTGTTGTTCATTATGCTTGTGCCTTGTTCATTAGATTAATGTTATACATGTTTAGTTCCTTGAGCACCCATGTTTCATATGGATCTATATTTAGTGGTCTCACTTTGTTTATACTAACATGTATGCCTTAGATCTATTGCACATGCATATACATAATGATCATTTGGATGTTTACGATTCTATGATTTTTGTTTTAATAATTCATGTGTTGTTTAGTATGTTTATTGCCATGATTAGTAGAACATGTGGATTTGAATTATGATCAATTTTTGTCTATCATGACATTATTATGACTTGTTTTATGATTCGTGATTTGAATATATGTTTAGAAGTTAGTTTTCATTAAAACTAGGATTCATACTTGTACATAGAATGGGCTACAAGTAAACCTTTGTAATATTTGTGCTTGAATGCCTATTTGTATCCATTAGATGTGCTAGTATAGTCTAGTTTTGATGATTCGTATATTCTAACTTGTATTCCCCATTTTGGAAATGTTTTATGATATTGAGTTTTAACTTCATGTATATGTCTATCTTGTCTTAACTATTGATTATACATATACATCCTTGAGCCACGTGCCTTCATGCATATACCTTTGTGGACTCCTTTTGTTTGGGATATGTATGTATACTTTAGTTTGTACATGACATACATATGCCTTGAAGGTTAAATCGTTTTGATGGGTTTCATGTTTTTGGAAATTTCTTTTGGTAAAAGTAATTTAATTTATCATGTGTAAATGTTTTAAAGGAATTTCAATATTGAGCTTGATTGTCCATTTTCATGATAAGTGTGTTTTACATATATCCTATACACTCACCTTATTAGTTTTCTCATGACCTTGTTTTCATGAGTATTAGATGGGCTTTATGGATTTTGAGTGTTGATGATCATGTGATTTACATGTCCTTCATGAAATATATTTTGATTTATTGAAGAATTTCGTATTAGTTGATTCATATAACTAATTGTGATATTCTTCATGAGGTAGAGATTTTCAACTAACTATATTTTCAAATCTATTTTTGAAAACTCCTACCATCAAGGGTGGTTGGATGGGAGATCATGTTCATGTATGCTTTATAATGAAAATCATTTTAAACTTGCACATGATTGGGTGGTAGTGAATATGAGATATACACTTGATCTTATTGTTGTTTCAATTGGTATCATTGAATTCTTTCAATTGGTATCAAATCTTGACATCCTTTTGTATACTCATATATGTTTTATTTTATATATGTATGCTTACACTTCATATAGTATCAATTTACAATTGGTATCTCTGTATCAAATTTTAAATTGGTATCTATTTCTTACATACATATATAGATGATTTATTTGTGCTTCAAGATATATGCACAAATTTTGTTTATGATAAGCTTGATTTTTTTTTAATGACCATCATTTCAATTGATTCAATTTTCAATTGGTTTCTTTATACAAGCATTATCATTATCTTGCTTATGCTAAGCTTGAGCCTTAACATTATTTCAATTGACTTAGTTTTCAATTGGTATCTTATTTCTAGCTTAAGCATATGTTTTGTTGGTATTTCATAAAGGGGGAGAAAACTCACATTTCAATTTTTCAATTGGTATTTAGTTTACCATTGGTTTTGTTTCCCACTCCCTAACTTTATGAGAAAAAAAAATGATTAAAGAATGATTATTGATTTTTAATTGGTTTCATTTGCTTATAAAGATAAATATCTTCAATTGGTATCTAGATGCATTTGTTTACTCAAAATTGGTATCATTGTGTTTTTCAATTTGTATCATGTGTTTTATTTTCAATATGTTTTTATGTTCACCTTCTTTGGTATCATAATGCACTTCAATGACACATTTTTTTAATTGGTATCATTTTTGGTGTCACCCCTTGAAGTAGTTTATTGATTCTTTGATTATATATTTAGGGGGAGAAGAATTCATATCTATTTTGTTTTTACCCCTTTGTTGATGATTGACAAAAGGGGGAGAAGATTTATTGGAGTTGATATGCATGAGTTTTCAGTTTTATGTTCATTTCATCTCCATTGGTATTGGTATCAAGAGCATTATGAGTTTTGTTTTTATTAGTATCCATTGGTATCAAGAGCATGTTTTGGTAATTTAGTTGTTTTGTTTTAATTGGAATCAATAGCATGTTTCATATGCATATTCATTTTATGTCAAGAACCTTGTTTATATGCATCTTATTGTTTGTTTATTCCTATGCATGAGTTAAGGGGGAGCTCTTTGAAGCTTTACTTTAATCCATGCATATATAACTCCATGAGTTTTGTCATCATCAAAAAGGGAGATTGTTGGCCCAAAGGCCTTTCACTCTAATTTTGATGATGATTAACTCATGTAGTTATGTGTACTAATTATCTTGTGATTTTAGTTTCAGATTATTAATCAAGATATTAGTTGGTGTTTAGCTTCAACAAGATGAATTGGAAGCTTGCACATGTTGATTCAAGAGCCCGCGCATCAAAGATCATACATTGCACTTGCTCGGTGAATCAAGAGTTTTTGGATCGAGCCGACTTGGAGATTGCGCTCTAGCTTGGAGATTGCGCTCTACAAGAAGACTTAGGTATCCATAGTTTTAGTTTGGGTTTAGATCCTAATTGTAAAGATTAGAATAGTATGATAAGCTCAAGTTCACAACACACACCTTTCATGTTTTGATTTTCGGTTTTAGGTTTAACCGATCTTGGTTTTCATGAATAGATTTTTTATCAAAATAAGTTTACATGGTTTATGTATATTAGATTTGTTCTATATACATGCATGCTTCAATTGTTTAGACAAACTTTGTTTGATAATCTATTCCATGTGTTTTATGTTTTGGTATTTACAACAAAACATATTTTTGGACTTAATGACAAAAACTATGATATGTATATGTTTCATGTATATTGGATTTCTATCCATATGCATCTTGTTTCAAAATGTTTAAATATCATGTTTTTGTATTTGGATAAGCTTTAGACAAAATATATTTTCTATTCAAGATCCAAGTTTTAGAAAATACAGTTTTTGGTTTTTGGCAAAATTTCTATAACACAAAAATAGTCCTTATTGATTGATATTTGAGCTAAACTTTTTACCACATGTTTATATATCAATGCTATGATAAAACAAGTTTCTATGGAAGTTTTAGCAAAGATAAAATTGTTTTTAAAATGTGTTTTTAACTTTTTTTTCTGTTCCAGGCTTCAACCAAGTCGACTAGCCCCCTGACTAGTCGACTAGGTCTGAGGTCGGTCGACCGGGCCGGTCGACCGACGTGCACAAACCTGTGCACGTTTCTGGCACAGACAGCGGTCGACCGGGACGGTCGACCGGAGCAGAATAGTCTGCTCTCTGGATTATTCGGTCGACCGGGGCGGTCGACCGGTAGTGCAAACGGTTCAAAATTTGACCGTTGCACGGTCGACCGGCCGGTCGACCGGCAGGGCAATTCTGGCTAAATTTTTGTCAACGGCTATTTTCTGATATTTGCCTATAAATACCCCATTTGAGAGAGGTTTTCTCTAAGATTTTTTTGTGCGAATTTTTGCTGATTCTCTGGTATTTTCAAAGCAATCAAAAAGGGTTTATGAGCTTGAATTGAACAATCCATTTGGTGTTTTTCATTAGGGTTTGGAAAATCAAAGAAAGGGTTTTTGGGAAAGAATTTGATTGAACTATTCTATCTTGATTTCTTGATTTTTCCCAAGGATTTTCTTTGTGATTTCTGATTTCCATTCCTTTGGTTTTCTCCACACTTGAGCATAAATCTACTATCTATATCTATAGGTTATTTGTGTGGAAGAAGAAGTTGTTTGTGGTTGTTGTTGTGACCACCAAGTTGTAACCCAATCTTTTCTTAGCTTTGTGCTTTGGGTTGTATCCCTCTAGTTGAGAGGTGATCCTTGTATTGGTTGGTGATTGGGAGTTTGTTGTATTGGTTT
Source organism: Agave tequilana (assembly GCA_038442645.1). NCBI lineage: Eukaryota > Viridiplantae > Streptophyta > Magnoliopsida > Asparagales > Asparagaceae > Agave > Agave tequilana. Next base: position 9,352 of record JAVJIF010031960.1, on the reverse strand, counting down.
GAAAATTTGCCTCAAGGAGGAGGTTGTGATTGTTGGAGTTTGCCTCAAGGAGGAGGTTGTGTTGGTTGGCTTGAATTTGTGCCTCAGGGAGGAGGTTGTAAAGAGAGGAGTTGGGTACTCCTTGTAAAGGGTCCTAGGTGGACGAGCTAGTGGAAATCCTTCGTGTGTCGAAGGCGGGGATGTAGAGCTGGGTGCTCGAATCTCGATAACATATCTTTGTGTTTGCGCTTGATCCATTGGCTCTCTCTACTCTCTCTTTACTTTGTGCCTTGCATTTATTTACATTGCTCATTCATATTTGCTTGGCTTGGTTGTGTGCATCACTTGTTGATAGCACTTGAGTGTAATTTGCATTAAGTTTTTAAATTCCGCATTTAGTTCATAGATTAGCATTGTCACCTATTCACCCCCCTCTAGGTGACTTTTCAATTGGTATCAGAGCTAGTGCTCCTGATATTTAGGTTTAACCACCTAGGAGTGATCTTGGTTTGCTAATCTTCACTTACATTTTCATTTGCACTCATACTAGTTTGCACTCATGGCTAGCCCTCCTATGTTTGACCATTTTAGACTTGATACTTGGAAGGTGGACATGACTAGGCATTTAAAACATTAGGTCATCTAGTTTATCAAGCCATTACCATAGAATCCCTCCCAAATAGTAGCAAGCATAAGAAGGCCAATGCATTAGCACTTAGAGCACTTAGAGCATATCTAAATGAATTTCTTTTACCCGTTTTTGATCACTATGATTCGGCTTTTGCAGTTTGGAGCATCTTGACGTCTCCCGAGCTTCCAAGGATAATTAACAAGATGAGGAGATCTAAAAGAGAAAAGTCCGAAGAGCAATGCCTCATGGTCCAAGGGAAGAACTCCCTTGAGGTACAATCGGATTCTCATATTGATGATAGCTCTAGTTCCTATTGCCATGGTTGTTTTGAAGTTCAAACTTTAAATATGGAACTTGCTCAAAAGCTTGAAAATTTGTTGGAAAAACATGATTTGTTGAAAGAGGATAATCTTGTGTTGAAAAATGAATTAAAGGATTTATGCTCTAATTTTGAATTGGTTTGCAAGAGAAGGAAGAGATTGCAAGTGAATGTGACTCACTTAAATCTCAACTTGAACTTGCTTTAAAGGAAAATGAATTTTTGAAAAACAAAAATGATTGTGATGATGTTGTAAAGCAAAATGAGATTTTATCTTCTAAATTGGATCTTGTTTTTAAAGAAAACCTCACTTTGAAAAATGATATTGATTCAATTACTAAAGAATTGGATTTGGTTTTGAAGAAAAATGAATCTTTGAAAATTGATATTGATTCTCATGTGTGCCATGCTAGTATAGCATCTTCTTCTTCTTGCACACCTATTGCATGCTCCACTTTGTCTTCTTCTATTGAATATGATATAAATACTTTGAAGAAAAGTGTTGAATGTTTGGGCTCCACTTTGAGCCAATGCACCTTGAATCATTCACGTTTGGAAACCTTGGTTCGCATGAAACAAGGTCCATCTTTGCATGCACACCCTACACGGCATACACATGCTCATCACGATCACAAATTTCACACTATGTATGCCCATGTGTACACATGTACACATTGTGGCCGAAAAGGCCATCTTGCTAGATTCTGTTATGATCGCATTTATCATGAAAATTTAGCAACTAATCTTGTTTGGTTAGAAAAGACACTAACCCCCGTGGACCCACTAGAAAATGGGTACCAAAAATCACCTCTTTGACTTTTGATGTAGGTGGGAGCTCTCGCATCACGTGAGAGATTTGGTGCCTTGATGTGGATGCATTCTAAGCTTAAAAGAGAATTATTTGGATGCTTCACACTCAAGGAAATTTGGTGGGAGGACCACCGTGTTTTGGAGAACTAGAGGTGCAACTTCATTGGTTTTGGTATCATCTCTAACTCCTAATTTTTTATTTGCATACTTTCCATGTTCATCTTTTATAGCATGTCATGTTTTGTTGTTCATTATGCTTGTGCCTTGTTCATTAGATTAATGTTATACATGTTTAGTTCCTTGAGCACCCATGTTTCATATGGATCTATATTTAGTGGACTCACTTTGTTTATACTAACATGTATGCCTTAGATCTATTGCACATGCATATACATAATGATCATTTGGATGTTTACGATTCTATGATTTTTGTTTTAATAATTCATGTGTTGTTTAGTATGTTTATTGCCATGATTAGTAGAACATGTGGATTTGAATTATGATCAATTTTTGTCTATCATGACATTATTATGACTTGTTTTATGATTCGTGATTTGAATATATGTTTAGAAGTTAGTTTTCATTAAACTAGGATTCATACTTGTACATAGAATGGGCTACAAGTAAACCTTTGTAATATTTGTGCTTGAATGCCTATTTGTATCCATTAGATGTGCTAGTATAGTCTAGTTTTGATGATTCGTACATTCTAACTTGTATTCCCCATTTTGGAAATATTTTATGATATTGAGTTTTAACTTCATGTATATGTCTATCTTGTCTTAACTATTGATTATACATATACATCCTGAGCCACGTGCCTTCATGCATATACCTTTGTGGACTCCTTTTGTTTGGGATATGTATGTATACTTTAGTTTGTACATGACATACATATGCCTTGAAGGTTAAATCGTTTTGATGGGTTTCATGTTTTTGGAAATTTCTTTTGGTAAAAGTAATTTAATTTATCATGTGTAAATGTTTTAAAGGAATTTCAATATTGAGCTGATTGTCCATTTTCATGATAAGTGTGTTTCACATATATCCTATACACTCACCTTATTAGTTTTCTCATGACCTTGTTTTCATGAGTATTAGATGGGCTTTATGGATTTTGAGTGTTGATGATCATGTGATTTACATGTCCTTCATGAAATATATTTTGATTTATTGAAGAATTTCGTATTAGTTGATTCATATAACTAATTGTGATATTCTTCATGAGGTAGAGATTTTCAACTAACTATATTTTCAAATCTATTTTTGAAAACTCTTACCATCAAGGGTGGTTGGATGGGAGATCATGTTCATGTATGCTTTATAATGAAAATCATTTTAAACTTGCACATGATTGGGTGGTAGTGAATATGAGATATACACTTGATCTTATTGTTGTTTCAATTGGTATCATTGAATTCTTTCAATTGGTATCAAATCTTGACATCCTTTTGTATACTCATATATGTTTTATTTTATATATGTATGCTTACACTTCATATAGTATCAATTTACAATTGGTATCTCTGTATCAAATTTTAAATTGGTATCTATTTCTTACATACATATATAGATGATTTATTTGTGCTTCAAGATATATGCACAAATTTTGTTTATGATAAGCTTGATTTTTTTTTTAATGACCATCATTTCAATTGATTCAATTTTCAATTGGTTTCTTTATACAAGCATTATCATTATCTTGCTTATGCTAAGCTTGAGCCTTAACATTATTTCAATTGACTTAGTTTTCAATTGGTATCTTATTTCTAGCTTAAGTATATGTTTTGTTGGTATTTCATAAAGGGGGAGAAAACTGACATTTCAATTTTTCAATTGGTATTTAGTTTACCATTGGTTTTGTTTCCCACTCCCTAACTTTATGAGAAAAAAAAAATGATTAAAGAATGATTATTGATTTTTAATTGGTTTCATTTGCTTATAAAGATAAATATCTTCAATTGGTATCTAGATGCATTTGTTTACTCAAAATTGGTATCATTGTGTTTTTCAATTTGTATCATGTGTTTTATTTTCAATATGTTTTTATGTTCACCTTCTTTGGTATCATAATGCACTTCAATGACACATTTTTTTAATTGGTATCATTTTTGGTGTCACCCCTTGAAGTAGTTTATTGATTCTTTGATTCATATATTTAGGGGAGAAGAATTCATATCTATTTTGTTTTTACCCTTTGTTGATGATTGACAAAAGGGGGAGAAGATTTATTGGAGTTGATATGCATGAGTTTTCAGTTTTATGTTCATTTCATCTCCATTGGTATTGGTATCATGAGCATTATGAGTTTTGTTTTTATTAGTATCCATTGGTATCAAGAGCATGTTTTGGTAATTTAGTTGTTTTGTTTTAATTGGAATCAATAGCATGTTTCATATGCATATTCATTTTATGTCAAGAACCTTGTTTATATGCATCTTATTGTTTGTTTATTCCTATGCATGAGTTAAGGGGGAGCTCTTTGAAGCTTTACTTTAATCATGCATATATAACTCTATGAGTTTTGTCATCATCAAAAAGGGGGAGATTGTTGGCCCAAAGGCCTTTCACTCTAGTTTTTGATGATGATTAACTCATGTAGTTATGTGTACTAATTATCTTGTGATTTTAGTTTCAGATTATTAATCAAGATATTAGTTGGTGTTTAGCTTCAACAAGATGAATTGGAAGCTTGCACATGTTGATTCAAGAGCCCGCGCATCAAAGATCATACATTGCACTTGCTCGGTGAATCAAGAGTTTTTGGATCGAGCCGACTTGGAGATTGCGCTCTAGCTTGGAGATTGCGCTCTACAAGAAGACTTAGGTATCCATAGTTTTAGTTTGGGTTAGATCCTAATTGTAAAGATTAGAATAGTATGATAAGCTCAAGTTCACAACACACACCTTTCATGTTTTGATTTTCGGTTTTAGGTTTAACCGATCTTGGTTTTCATGAATAGATTTTTTATCAAATAAGTTTACATGGTTTATGTATATTAGATTTGTTCTATATACATGCATGCTTCAATTGTTTAGACAAACTTTGTTGATAATCTATTCCATGTGTTTTATGTTTTGGTATTTACAACAAAACATATTTTTGGACTTAATGACAAAAACTATGATATGTATATGTTTCATGTATATTGGATTTCTATCCATATGCATCTTGTTTCAAAATGTTTAAATATCATGTTTTTGTATTTGGATGAGCTTTAGACAAAATATATTTTCTATTCAAGATCCAAGTTTTAGAAAATACAGTTTTTGGTTTTTGGCAAAATTTCTATAACACAAAAATAGTCCTTATTGATTGATATTTGAGCTAAACTTTTTACCACATGTTTATATATCAATGCTATGATAAAACAAGTTTCTATGGAAGTTTTAGCAAAGATAAAAATGTTTTTAAAATGTGTTTTTAACTTTTTTTTCTGTTCCAGGCTTCAACCAAGTCGACTAGCCCCCTGACTAGTCGACTAGGTCTGAGGTCGGTCGACCGGGCCGGTCGACCGACGTGCACAAACCTGTGCACGTTTCTGGCACAGACAGCGGTCGACCGGACGGTCGACCGGAGCAGAATAGTCTGCTCTCTGGATTATTCGGTCGACCGGGGCGGTCGACCGGTAGTGCAAACGGTTCAAAATTTGACCGTTGCACGGTCGACCGGCCGTCGACCGGCAGGGCAATTCTGGCTAAATTTCTGTCAACGGCTATTTTCTGATATTTGCCTATAAATACCCCATTTGAGAGAGGTTTCTCTAAGATTTTTTTGTGCGAATTTTTGCTGATTCTCTGGTATTTTCAAAGTAATCAAAAAGGGTTTATGAGCTTGAATTGAACAATCCATTTGGTGTTTTTGATTAGGGTTTGGAAATCAAAGAAAGGGTTTTTGGGAAAGAATTTTGATTGAACTATTCTATCTTGATTTCTTGATTATTCCCATGGATTTTCTTTGTGATTTCTGATTTCCATTCCTTTGGTTTTCTCCACACTTGAGCATAAATCTACTATCTATATCTACAGGTTTATTTGTGTGGAAGAAGAAGTTGTTTGTGGTTGTTGTTGTGACCACCAAGTTGTAACCCAATCTTTTCTTAGCTTTGTGCTTTGGGTTGTATCCCTCTAGTTGAGAGGTGATCCTTGTATTGGTTGGTGATTGGGAGTTGTTGTATTGGTTTGAAAATTTGCCTCAAGGAGGAGGTTGTGATTGTTGGAGTTTGCCTCAAGGAGGAGGTTGTGTTGGTTGGCTTGGATTTGTGCCTCAGGGAGGAGGTTGTAAAGAGAGGAGTTGGGTACTCCTTGTAAAGGGTCCTAGGTGGACGAGCTAGTGGAAATCCTTCGTGTGTCGAAGGCGGGGATGTAGAGCTGGGTGCTCGAACCTCGATAACATATCTTTGTGTTTGCGCTTGATCCATTGGCTCTCTCTCTACTCTCTCTTTACTTTGTGCCTTGCATTTATTTACATTGCTCATTCATATTTGCTTGGCTTGGTTGTGTGCATCACTTATTGATAGCACTTGAGTGTAATTTGCATTAAGTTTTTAAATTCGCATTTAGTTCATAGATTAGCATTGTCACCTATTCACCCCCCTCTAGGTGACTTTTCACTATATCCTATACACAACTCATGTATCAAGTCTACAATCCATCTAGTAACCATACACAGTAGTCAGACTCATATAGTCGACTAAGACTATATACAAGTCGACTAGGGGAAAGTGTAGTCGACTAACAAATTAGGATAAGTCGACTAATCTGGTTAGCAACATGATACAGCTTCAATTCCGCACATACTCTCAATCTACCAAGGGACTCACTGCTTCTCTCATGCACACTTCCCCAGCATATAGGTTCTACCTTATGTCTATACACAAATTGCCCAACACTCATATGATAACAAGGGATTCTAACGTCATAAATATATGCATCTCCTATTCCATGCATTCGTCATGTAAAATAAAGGGAATGGCAAATCCACTTCTATACAAAAAGTTATCCACACTCATAACAATATAACACATTAAATGGTTCATCACATACATAAAAATATTTACAATTACTCCAAATTTAAAGAATGAGAGAGATATGAGGAGAAACACTCACATAGGGAAACCTGCACGTTACCGGGCGAGTCGCCGTTACGGTCGCCGTGGCGCCGCTCTTCGCTGTCGGGCTGCATAGGACGGTAGCCAGGGTCCTGGGGAAGACCTGGCTACAATCTGGAGGTCTCGCGCTCGCCGGAAGGGCTTGAATCGCTGCTCGTCCACTGCCTGCGCTGCTGGTCTGGATCTGGATCTGCTGTGCGCGTCGCCGGGCGAGTCGCTACCGCGGGTCGCTGTAGTGCGGTTCCTCGCCAACGGACTGCACGGGAGGGTGGCTAGGTTGCTGGGGAAGGCCACCGTGCTGGTCTCCGGCGGCGACGGCTGGCGTGGATCGGGAGAACTCGCTGCTCGCTCGCCGACGTCGATCAACGGCATCCCGCGGAGAGCCCGAAAATGGTTCGGAGGAAGGATTTTGCCGCACATGAAACAAAACACACACTAATTAATTTATAGCACATGCCTACATATTTTAATACCAACCAATCAAAATCACCACATAGGCATGCTAGCAGGACACACAAAATTGAACACCAGTATATAAATTATATGAAGAGAGGGGAGGGGCTCACACACACACACACACACTCGCACACACATACAGAAATGGATCCACAGCACAAAATGTGAAAAACCCACATATCTTTTACAGCACAAGGAATGAAGCACACCCATAATTAACAGCACAAAATGTTCACAGTTAAAGCAATCAAAAATATATATACACATAGGATGGGAAAGGAGAGAACTCACCCAACGTGGTGTTGCGGCGGCTGTGCACGCTCGGCAAGGGGCGCTGGCCTGGAGGAGGCGTTGGATCTGGCTGTGCTCGGAGGTGTGCAGCGAAGACGACGTGGAGGAGTTCCGGCGCTGCCTGGGTGTGTTGGGGCTCTGTCCTGGTCGCTGCTGCACGCGCAGGGGAGGACTTGCTGGACTGTGCGCGCGCTGGATCTGTGGGTGCTGCCGGAGCCAAAGGAGGGGTGATCATGGCCGGCTAGGTGCTGGAGTTGCTGCCGTGGGAGGGAAATCATGCCAGGGAGGAGCTCTGGTCTGCTGTCGGAGGAGCTGGGCTGCAGGCTGGAGATGGGCGGGATCCGGTGCGCGGAGGAGGAACTCCGGGCTTCGGCGGGGCTCGTCGGAGAGGATGGAGAGGGGGGTTCGGAGGGGGATCCGACCTGGGCTGCATACAGGAGGGAGGGGCGCTGCTCGGAGGTGTGCAGCGCTGCCATGGGCTGTGGGGAGTGCTCGGCCTGGGAGGGTAGAGGAGATGAGTTCGGCGGCTGAATGAGGAGGAGATGATTTAGATTTAGGTTTAGGTTAAGAATTGAGGAGATTATATATATAGGATGGGTTAGTGGGTATTGGGTCTAATATTAATTGGTTGGTGGGCTTGCTATTGGGTATGAAATTTGGTATTGGATATGGGTTTGAGTTAGATCCAAAAGAGTAACGGGTAGTGGGTTTGGTCCAAATAGGTTTGGACTCAGAAATAAAACGGGTAATGGGTTTGGAATCCAAACAGGTATGGATAGGATCAAGGATACAAGGAAAGGAGATAATGTATCTACTAATAAAAGAACAATTAATAATATAAATAATTAACACTAATAACAACAACAATAATAATCATAACGGAAATTTATAAAATGTCAAATTACTATCTACTGTCTCAAAAATAATTTTCATACTTAATAATAATAATCTCAGGAAAATAATAAATCAACTTGATTAAATAAAAATACTCAGTAAATAAAAATAAATACTTGAAGAAAATAAAATACAATAGTTTAGATTAGGGATATTACACAAAGCTACTCAGCTATCGAGAGCATCAGTCTCTACAAGAAAAGCCCTCTCCGGGGAGTTTCCGCTTTTACTCCATAGGCATATCAGCAACGCGATTTCCACAAATCTCGAAATCGATTGCGAGCCATGATCTTCCACCACACTCCAAGTGTTGTACAACTCAGGCAGTCGTGACAACCCTACATCTAAGCGGGCGGCTATGAATAAGGACGTATTCCTCAGCATATAATCCAAATAACTTCGACATGATCAAATTGTTACAAGATCTACAAAATGCAGTTTAAACGGTTGTGATAGCAGTGAATCACCTTGGGCATCAATCCAACAACCCAGGCGAATGGTTATAGATAACAGCAAAATTCTTGAATGTCTATCCACTACTATAGATCGGGGCTTTTGCATCGCCTTAAAACGACGCAAAGAGAAACAACATCAGCCTAAACAACCGACGCGTATCCAGGCATCGTGAAAAGTCTAACATTTCGCGTCGGTTAAGAACTGACACGAAACAAGACCTATCGCGTCAATTTATTAAGATAATCGACGCTAAAGGCCTGACCTATAGAGTATGTTTTTAATGAACCGACGTTAAAAGATAATTTTTTAAAAAAAAATGTCCCCACCACAGAGCTCCCCCCCAGCTCTGCTTAGTCAAGTCACCGAGCTGCCCTTTGAAATCACCTAGAGGGGGGGTGAATAGGT